>JAXQQM020067272.1:0-421522 GCA_034641835.2 Pinus albicaulis | reverse complement strand
GTCGGCAACTACACCAGGTATGAACTTTACACGCCCGTCTTTCATTATCCCTGGAAGATCATATTAGTTTTCAGAACTTACTATACATCTGTCTCTATGGAAGTCTCAAGCGATAAAGATACAAATGATTTCATTTTTTTTTTGTAATAGCGTTTATGGTTGAACTCCGTTTGGATTCGTTTACTCTCCTGGCAATCTCCTGTCCCAACATTTTTTACTTCTTTCCTCTGGTTTCTTCTCGTCACCATCTCTGCATCATTTTCATTAAATCTATGGTTAACGAGGTGTGATATCACCATGCAGGGTTCCTTAATAGTTATACCTCTGCTCGTTTTATGTGACTTGAGTGCTGGTTTCGGGATGGCGATGTATCATCGTGGCTCGTCTCTTCACAGAAGAGCGATAGTCCTCAGGCAAGGACGTCCTGAGATTGTATTTTTATTAGTAGATTTTTTTCCCCATTTTTCTGTTAACCCTCTGTCTTTCTAATTAGTTAATATTATGTCTCTATTGTGGTGGTAGATAACTCGTAGGGAACGAGGGTCTTCTTCTTAGTATGTAACCCCTCCTCGTCCGGTTAAATTTCTCTATTGGGAAAGTTTTTCCATAAGTTGTTTTATTGATAGTTCCACTATCATGGCTGTGTTTCTACAGGTAATGCACATTCCCTACGCATTTCAAAGTCGACAGCTATGAGATACTTCATTTCGGTTGATATTAATTTCAACTCCTTTGACGTTCCAGGTTGATATATGTCTACATGGAGAAAACCATCCTTCTGACGCATTGTTCCATCTCGTTTAGGCGGAACTGTTAAATTTTTTCAATTGTTAGCAGTCTATTGAGATTTTATCAACTCAGTCGGAGACCGTAACTATTAACAATTTCCATTTGTATGATAATATTCTTTGCACCTATAAATTTTTGTTTTGAAGTGCGCATGGCATTCTTTAAATGACTTTTGCACAAGAGGCTTGACCTCAGACATGTATATGCCGAACATGGACATTCTTCTTCACTGAGATTTTTCATGATTTTGTATCAGCTTCACGAATCTCCAATTTATTAGTTTATAGACGTTTCCTGTGTCTTACACTAAATTAATTGTTTCGTGTTGATTTAAGCTAATTGTAACAATTATGTGTAAATTCCCTTGTTGCCTTCTTACCATAATTATGACTCTCATATGTATATTTCTCTTTACTAGCATCTTTTCAGAATTTACAGTAAATCAGTAAATTTAAGTTAGCATTGTCTATTCTTGGCATATGTTGTATGGTTCCTACAGGAACTCTCTGTCCTCTGAAGAGATTGTAGGTTCCCCGGTGACAGCTTCCTAGGGAAGGGAAATGATGCCTTCAAATTGTTGATTATTTTATATTCATCATAGGGCAGTCTCAATGTATACATGGCTAACTAACTTCCTTTTTGGTGATTTATAAAACTTCAAATCTGTAAATTTCGATGTTGTATGAAATTTCATTCATCATCTCCCTAGACTTTTTGATTTTGCTGGAGATAATTTCTGTAAATATAATTCATTCTCATGTATAATATACCAGGCTAATTAGTACTGTAACCACTTGTATATTACATGCCTTTGATTTTAGTATAAATACTTGTAACATGTAGTAAGTATACCTCTTTAGGACATTTTAGAATGAATTACATTCTATGGCTGAATTTATAAGTATACTCGTAACATATTCAGATTTCTACCATTTATTGACTCCAGTATCTTCTAACTATTTCCTGGTACTGTTATCAATTTTATACTCTGTATTTTCTGCTTTATTCATTTCACATCTTAATCCAAGTAAATATACTTGACATCCAGTTCCTTTTTCAATGGTTAGGATTTAATTTAGGAAACATAAGAATATTAAAGTTAAACTTGAAATCATCCTTGGGAAATATGTATTCTCAGATTTAAACTAGTTATGGTTTAGAGATTCTGATGAATTCTTTCCCATCTATGTGATTCCTACAACTGAACAGAAATTGAAGGCTAATTCTGCTGAGATTTCTGTTAAATGTATGGAATATTATCACACACAGCATGCACATATAATACTTTCACATTTCATGCAACATAATATTTACACCTACACCTTATAAACAGAAAAATATAACTGAACTGTGCATACCATTTAATTAGATGACCAATCCACCCAACCTTAGAATTCGTTTATCTTCAGAATTCACCCCCTAGCTGAGATCCCTCGTAGCACAGATCAACCTCTAATCTATTTAGGAGCAGCTTATTTAAGCTGTTGTTCCCCCAAAGCCTGTTTCTAATTTTGTGTCCAGAATATCAGGATGATTTTCTTCTTGTTTGCCTAGGCTTCCCATTTTAGGGATTCTTTAAAGTTGTTTTATGCTTTTCCTAGCTTTTCCAGCTTTTTTTACCTCTTCCCAACTATTTTCCTCATCATTGGGGAATTTAGATTTTTCCTCAAAAATCTAAATTAGAAATAATTTCTTTCAAGGATTTTTGAAAGATTGTGGGGAAAGTATTTGCCTTATCCATCCTCATGGATTTAGCAAGTGATCTCATAAATCTCATTTTGATCAATCTGTACAAAATCATTTTATTCATTTCCTCAAATTAAATATTTAATAATATTCACAAAATACTTGTCCTTTGGGGTCCACTCCCCTTAGGATTAGAGTTCAAATGTCTAGCTTTGAAATTCCAACACATAAACTGGGGGTGTTACAAAGGAATAATTATTTACAATAATCACAATATTTTACTTTTCAATTTCTATATGTGACTTTGATTAACCCAACTACTATATATACACGGATACAGTAACAGAAACTTTCGTATACCGAGACAACTTTATTGTTAGAAGAACTTTCAAAAACTTTCTTTAACCCAACTTATCAGTTATGGATCAGATAGTCAAGAAGTAAATATTTACAGTAATAATAGAATAAATCATCACACAAGAGCATCACACATGAACACCAATATTTAAGGTGGAAGCCCAATTCAGGAGAAAACCACCAGTACTGTCGTCTTTGTCTTCAATATTTATTATATGGAAAATATTTGTACTGATGCAGAATCATTTCAGTATGCATGCATCTTCCTATAGAAGGCTGCAACCTTCTCTCATTCTCTAGCTACTACTGGAAGGGAGATCCAACCCCTTGATCTCGTTTATCATCCACTACTAGAAGGGAGCCTCAACCCCCTGATCAGAACACAAACTTATACTAGCAGGAAGCTTCTACTTCCACACTAAAGGCTTCGACCCTCAGAACCACTACAGACCACGTTTCATCAATTTTCACACCGGATCCCACAGCTTCAACACAACTCATCATAAACACCATCAATAATATACTTAACCCAAAATTCAATTAGAATAGTGAGATCACTGTGTTGAATCCTTAGTTAAACTGAGAGGGAGGGTGAATCAGTTTAACACATACATCAGCTTTTTAAATTTTTCATCAACTTATTTACAGCTTAATTTTCTAACCAACTTTAATATGTGAACAGTCTTAATATGTTGCAGTAAGTATTAAATTAATGAGACACCAAACTTATTATGAGATCAGCAAACATTAAGCAGATTGGGTAGATCATATCAACACATAGGCAACACACATAGAGACAACAGATATAAGTGGAAACCCATAAAGCGAGAAAACCACATCTTATTATTGTTGTGATGTAAAGGCAAGCTCCAACTCCCTCTCACCACTGTTTTTCTACAGGCACCAACCTACAAGAGGCTCCAACCTTAGTCAGCTACAACTGACAACTATCAAGCTTCAACTTGATAGGGAAGCTCCAACTTCCTCAATTTATCAAAATAATTATTTGCTGATTTACCTCAGATATCAACTCTATTCTGTAGCATCTATTTTTGCTCCTCTCTTGCTTATATTCTCAGCCTCAATTTTCCATACTCTGAATTCTCTATACTCACTCTCTCTAACCTCTCTATGCATATCAAGGTCATATTACTTATAGAGAATTCCTGATGACTGTTTGTTTTCCTCTAGGAATTCGAAATGGATGGCCATACCTCTTAGTCTTCTGTCTTCTCATTTATTTTCAAGCTCACTCAGAAAAAATATAACTGTATGTACTAATTTTAACATTGCAATGGGATATTTTTTCTCTTCCGGAGACTTTTCGATGCATCACAAACAATATAAATCAATTAAACCATTTACATTTAATTACAATGAGAGCCCCAGCTCACTCATTCTTCCTCTTGGTTCACTCCGCTTGTCTTTTTTGTGACTGTGTTTGTCCCTTTTTCTTCTCTGTATGCCTTTCTGTTTATTGTTTTTGCATAACTCCTGTATGTATGTAACTGCGCTTTTTATATCATGAAAATAAATTCTCGGCATAATAATAATAGGCGTTTTTAATATATGCACTGCCGTGTTATATAACTTTAGTAAATTTTGGCGATATAATGATAAAAGATCATTTTAATACATAAAATTCCCTTACAGGCCCACTTGCTGAACTTGCTCAATTCTCCAATGCGATGTATCACTTCTCAACTACTTCCGATTGCGATTGATCACAATCGCAACTTCCATTTATATGTTCTGATGCCTTGATCCTTCTCCAATGTGATCAATCACTATTCACTTTGAAATGCCGATGCGATGAATCGCTCTGATGCGATGCAACACTGCTTTCTTTGATTTCGGAACTCAAACATATATGAGTCATTGTTTAAACCATATCGGGTCCGGAACTCAATCGCAATCACAACTTTCAATATAATGCTTCGATGTTCTGCTTCTTTCCAATGCGATGGCCTACTTTAATGTCAGAACTTAAGCATGTATGCATCATAGTTTATAAGCCCATAGGGTCTGGAACTTCATCGCAATCACAATATTTTGTTAACATGTTTCGCTGCCAATTTTCTCCCATGTGATTGGTGAGGGTCCCACAATATAAGACTTTGTTTATATTAAATAAAACAATAGAGCGCTACATATAAATGTATATGCTTTGGAACTTTGTATATAAAGCGCAACATATGTACTGCGCTGCATATATATAAGCTTCCGTTTCTGCTTTAATGTATCCTCCAACTTGGGTAATGATTCTCGAAATTTTATGTAGGGGGGGTCCCACACTATATGTATAATATTATCTGTCAACATAGTATTGAGTCTTTCACTTAGACTTAAACCCGGCACTAATGTATATAT
This sequence comes from Pinus albicaulis, assembly GCA_034641835.2. NCBI lineage: Eukaryota > Viridiplantae > Streptophyta > Pinopsida > Pinales > Pinaceae > Pinus > Pinus albicaulis. The sequence continues at coordinate 416,320 of JAXQQM020067272.1, read as the reverse complement.
ATATCTATATAACCTCTCGGGCTCCATAATTCGTTTAATGTTTCTGCTCCCAACGTCGACTTAGCCATGTTCTTTATTTGAACCTTAGTCTTAATGCTACAAATGGTTTCAGCTCTTTTAATTACATACATCCACGCTTATAGTATTCACTCAAGGTTTATATATAGTAATGCAGCTCCTATATCATATGGTGGTTCACGAGTCCCATGCTCTACCATTCCCCCTCGTCAGTTAAGCATATCCACATTATATATATTGTTATAGGTCCGCACCCTTTGTATCATTTCATTTGAATCATCAATCAACTTATAACTAAACCCAACACGACATTTTAATACAAATCCATTAGATGAAGCCCACATGTGTTTAATAAACACTGCACTTTTAGTATGTTCCAACTGACAGCACCCTTTGAACATATATATATATATATATATATATATATATATATATAAGCCTAATTCAATCTTCGACCATGGCTTTAACCCTCGGCATAACATAGTATTAACTTGCAACAAATATATACTCCGCACATAACCCATTCTTATATGTGCACTCAACTTTAATATATATCCAATATTGCAATGGATATCAAACCCGATACATGTTTTAACACATATACGTTCCGTATCACCCTTCCATTAACACACCTCTGAATCCCAATACTGATAGCGACAGATCGACCCGATGATCCATCACGACACAATATTATCAAGACAACTCTAATGCTCAGCTCATAATTTCCAAAAAATCACTGTTAAAAAAGGTTGTTTTACAAAACCACCTGAGGACACGTGTCCTTCAATGACATATATCGCATTCATTTTGGTAATATAGCTTACCACTTCAATCGATGGGTGAACCCACTAGTTTTGTGGCCATCCAGTTTTACTGTTCATGGTTGGGGTTCTACTTAAAGTCATGTTTCCATTCCAACAAAAGCTTCACGCCTTTGTTATTTTCATATGCATATAATCCTTGTTCAACTAATTTCTTCAGTGTTTAATATATAAGTTTATACATATAAAGCTATTTCTTCATTTCTTTTTAGTATGTAAACCATGTTTCATTTATATGTTAATTCAACGCTACCTCGAGGTTTAATACCCGAGTTCATTAGTTTTTTACTGCTAAATGCTTGGATCCATTTCCCTCAGGGTTCTGTCTCTACTTGGTCATCTCACTATTTTTTAACGGTTCTACCTCTGCCTCTGCTGCTCAACTGTTTTATCTTTTCCTCTATATTCTCTACCTCCTCCTCTACTGCTCTGCCTCCTCTGGTTCTACCTCCTCTGGTTCTGCCTCCTTTATCTGTCTCCGCCTCTGCTGCTTGACCATTTTATTCCAACAATTTCCATCTATGCTGTCTCCTTTGCACTGCTTTGATTTTATTTTTGCTGCCCTATCTCTGTAAATAAACTATCCCTCTATTCTTCTCATGCTCCCTATAAATGTGACTAAACCATTCACCAAAGACCTGTTGTCTTCCCCTTTGTCTCTGCTGTTGTCCTTTGTCTGTCTCTGCCTCTGCTGCCTCCTTTGCCATCAATGACAACATTTCCAACAGACTGTAACCTGAACACAATAATAACCCAGATTTCAGAATCAGTATGCAGAATCAGTCTCAACCCTTACCATTCATTATCTTAAAATACATACGCTACTTCACTTTACTAATCATGCGTGCATACACACTTTCCTTCACACCAACCTGCATATGGATATGAGAATACTGGATTTATAGAATATGATCAGTCTTAGAACCAAATATGAGGCTTTCAGTCAGATATATTTTTAGTATTGCAGATCCCTTAATCATTCAATCTTCATTAAAAATATTTACTCACTCATTGATCAAATTTGTACATATTCAACTTAGTAGCATATACAGTATTCAAACAACCCAGATCTACATGAGGGCTTCATTGACAGACAACATAAATACAATAGTAATAAATAGATAACCTCTCCAGCAAGCTTCATAAAACCTTGAATTCCATACGTGCTTTGGTTGAGCTAAAGCCGCGTGTATATGCGCTTTCACTGTGATGAGCTAGCATATAGATTTGAAAATGTTATTACTATAGAAATATGTAGATCTATAAACTTATCTAGATTTATTTACTTAATTTCTAAAAACATGCGCCAGGTCATAGATCCAAACATCTCATCATTAGATCATGCAAGTACATAGTCATTTCCGGTCTACAGATCCTGATCCATCATTGTATCCAAGGGTGCATCATAGCTTCAGATCTACGAGTAAAATAAATTTCATCCCATCCAGATATACTTCAGAGATAAGTATTCAATAACAACCCTTACACATACACACTTTTCACTATGATCTTCTTCTCCTTATGTAGATTTAGCTTTTACGAATACCATGAGCCAAAACCACACAACTGCCGATGGTATTCTTGGACATAATCAAATAGAAAATACATCACTCAATACTATCGACTAATACCATGGTAATGCCCCTTGGTATCATTATTTTAGAGCACAAAAGGTATACATGACTTGGCTTCTTCATACCCACATGTATATGTGACTTCTCTTCATAAAAACTGCATATATATTAATTCTGGATGTATACGCGGGTTGCATGTATACCAAGTAGTGTAAACATTACCTTCATACGTGGGTTTCCTTAATCAAACCTATGTATACATTGAGAAATATTTCCTGTTTCATTTTTCTGGCACTTACTGGAAATCCTTTCTATGTGACATATGAACTGACTTGTAGAAACATCATTTTTACATCTTTAACCAATAGGTTGCTATCAAAAGGAAACTCATCAAGTAGGTTTCCATCGAGGAAAACTTCATTAAGTAGGCTGCCATCAAGGACAACATATTGCATCATATTGCCAACAATGTGAGAATCATTCACTCTTAGATGAATATGGCAAGGGATTTACAAAGTCAATTTTAAACCCATCCAGGCATTGGTCCATAACATCGGTATTCACTATAAGCTACGGAACAAAAATTTTACTCACCCACACAACAAATCCGTACCTCATGTAAGGAATATGGCTTCTATAATTCTTGATATCAGAATGGAACATGAAGGAGTTTGCCGAGGATGTGCAAGTGGAAAGCATATAAAGGGATCGTTCCCTTCAAATAGAAAAAGAAGCTATTTAGGTGCTTCAGCTCATACATTCTAATTTATGTGAACCTATTCATATTATTTCTCTTCGTGGGTACTTGTATTTCTTGATTTTTGTTGATGATTTTTTCTCACAAGAAATGGATATTCTTTTTGAAAAATAAATGGGAAGCATTTCAGTTGTTCAGATATTTCATGAAAATCAAACTAGAAATTTGATCAAAGCTTTCAGAACTGATAATGGGGGAGAGTTCACCTCTAAAGAGTTTATTGATCTTCGCAAATACACCAAAATAAAGAAATAAACCACTATGTCATACAATCCATCACAAAATTATGTGGCTAAGAGGAATAATAGAACCATTATCCAAGTAGTTAGAGCCATGTTTCATGATCAAAAGCTGTCGAAGTTTATGTGGGGAGAAACTGCAAATATTATTTCTTTGTGAAAAATAACTCCTCATGAGGTCTTACACAATAAGACTCTTGAATAAATAGTCACTCAGAAAAGGATTTAGGTTATTGATTTAAGAATATTTGGTTGTTGTGTGTACTTCCATGTATCGAAAGAGAAAAGGAACAAACTGGAAGCTTCAAGTAAGATAGGTTCGTTTTTTGGTTATTTTGATAATTAAAAATTTATGTACCTGATAAAATAACTATAGATTTTAGTAGAAAGGTAAAATTTGATGAAGATGAAACTCTCATAAAACCAAGAGACTCTTCTCCTCCTACCATTGTCGAAATACAACTTTTTACCATCTAAACTGTAACCTAAGAAAAAGCTTGTAGAGAATCCAATGGGTTCCATGGATCCTCTAGATCCTCCACCATATGATCCTCCTAATAGAAAGAGACCATTATGGCTACAAGATACCTTGTAAGATGTTGAAAAACATTCCGCTTGAAGAGGAATGTTTAGAGAAAGTAAGAATCCAAGTCGATTTCAAGGGTAATTTGTTTCCATGAGAAACATCATTCAAGAAGAACCATGCACCTTTGATGAAACTACAAAATAAAAAGTCTGGAAATATGCCATGAATGAAGAATATGAGTCCATCATCTAAAATGATGTCTGCGAATTGGTTCATATACCTCAACATAAATCTATTATAACCTCCAAATGGTTGTTAAATATTAGACACATTGCAATCAGTAGTATTGAAAAATATAAGGCTAGATTTGTGGCTAGAGTATTATCTCATAAAGAGGGAATAGATTATGATGATATTTTCACACCTGTAGTTCAATATACTACTATTTGACCTATTCTTGCATTAGTTGCTACCTTGGGATGGAATCATCACCAAATGCAGGTGAATATTTCTTTCTTGCATGGCTTCCTCAAGGAAAAGGTATTTGTGGAACAACCACAAGGATTTGAAGAGTATCATAGGGAAACTCATGTATGCAAAATGAAGAAATCCTTATGTAGGCTGAAGCAATCTCCAAGAGCTTGGTATGACCGCATTGATAGCTACATGATAAATCTCGGTTTCACAAGAAGAAGTGGAGACCCAAACCTCTACTTCAAGCCATACCAAGGTATTCCTTTCATTTTGGTATTGTATGCTGATGATTAATTCTTGACAAGAGGAGAACCTATTATCCTATACTATAAGAGAGAGTTATATTCTTAGTTTGAAATTAAATCCTTGGTTTGGCATTACTTTCTAGATCTAGAGGTCTCACAAATACCTCATGAAATTTATCTTTCTCAAGGAAAATATGTTGTTAAGATTGTTAAAATATTTTCCATGGCAGAATGTAAATCCATGCATACTCTTATGGAAATTAACTTTAAAAAATTATGTGGCAAATACCACAGAGTATAGACAGCTGATTGGTACTTTGATTTTTATGGTAAACATAAATCTTGACATGTGATTTGTTGTTAACACTTTAAGTCAATACATGATTGAGCCCTTTCATGCTCAGTGGATTGCTGTAAAACATGCACTTAGATACTTGCAAGGAACTAACAATCTAGGATTGAAATGCACTACTAAAAATGTAATGCTGTGTGGATATAATGATGTTAATGATGATAGTATCTATGATGATAGAAAGATCACTTTTGGGTGTAATATCTTCCATGATATATTGGATGAGAAGAAAGAAGAATCTTGTTTCACTGAGTAGAACTAAATTTGAGTACATTACTACTATAATGGCTAGTTGTGAGGCAGTTTGGGTAAGAAAGATTTTTGGGAGCTATTTAAGCAAGTTCTAAACACAAAAATTATATATTTCCGCAATAAGAGTGGGATTCATATTTCAGATAATATTATGTTTCATGACAAGTCCAATCATATTGAGATCAAGTATCACTATGTCTAGGATATGGTGCAAAAAGGAGCAGTGAGGCTCCATCACATCTCCCCATATGATCAGATATTTTAATTTCTTAGTTTTTAGAGAGAAAATTGGACTTACTAATGTGACCCTTCTGGGATGTGGTCACAACTAGTCGAGAACACTATGATTCCATTCCCCCTTTCAAATATCATAGGATTAGGGAATGATGTCGGAAATATATTGAGGATGAGGGTCCTCTTTTATAGTGTATGCTACAATAATACGCCTCAGTATGCATCTGAACAACAATCTGGAACATGGGAAAAGCCACGTATCCATCAAATAGGCATAGTGAGACTTATCTGTGTGACTTGTTTGTGTCTGGTCTATGTGATTCTTGTGTTCTATCACTTAAAAAAAATTTAGATGAAAATTGGTTTAGTGTAATCCTTGTCTATGTGACATGTGATGGTTCTTTCATTTCCAAATTTGTGTCAAGTAGATGATTCTCCTTTAGATTTTGAATTATTTTTTTACAGATGTTACAGAGAAGAGTTGAACTAAGATGAATGAAATATATTAGAGGAAGAAAGGATCTTTGATGCAAAAAGAAATTTATCACTAGCTGAGAGGGAGTGTTAAAACTTGGCATCTTAGGGATGAATTTCTCTGAGAAGAAATCATATCTTTTAGTTTTGTTTGAACCACCTATAATGAAATTTCGTTTATGGCCATTCTTATATGACGCTCCAAAAATAGTAAGTCACATCCCAATTTGGAAGTGGATTTCCAAAAATAGAAAATCATGTCTAAATGATGAAGAATAATCTCAACACATGGACTTCCCCTTAAAATAAAATCAATTATAACTATACAAGTCAAGAATTAATATTTTCATCTTTACTAGTATTATTATTACTATGATACTATTATTTATAAAATGCTCTAAAGTCGTTCAAAATTAATATATTAATAAAAAGTAATTTGTTCATGGAATAACTAAATTAAATTTAGAATCTCTTGCATGGAAAATTCAACCTCTTGCTTGGAATAAAATAGTAACTCCACAATTAAGAGAATGTAAATCTCCCTCTCTAATTCAATATATGGAAACAATGTAACTCCTCCATAATAAATGCAATTAAAACTCCCTCGTTAAATTCAAATTGTAGATCTGACCAAGTATTCTCTCATATCTAAGTGTAGTTCTCTCTCTCCATAATTTGAATTCTAACACCTCCAGAGATTTGTACCTCTCTCTCTATTATTTGGATGAGTTACATTTCTTCTCAAATAACTCTTCCCTCATGTCATTCAACTCTCCTATTATTTGGTGAAGGAATATATTAATTTTGTAACTCCTCTCCTTTCTCATCTATTTAAGAAAGACCATGTGAGAGTTGATAGTAGCATGTTCATTGTGAAGAAGGAGAGATAGAGTTGAGTATGTGCAAGAGAAGTTTGAGAGAAAGGGAAGAGTTTGACCAGGTGTTAAGGAAAAGATGTAATCAATAGAAGGAGGACATATTCAAGCAGAGTTGAAGAGAACTTTAGATACAAGTTGATAAAATGTTGGTGACTTTATCCATTCTCGTTATCTCTCATTCTCTGCAATCTACTGAACAATTCAAGAGATAGAATAGAAGAAGAATCATCTTGTTTTTCCCATTGTGGGTTTTGCGCTAGTCATTGCACCTAATTCTGAGTGTCTCATATTTATGCTTGGTTTTCTTCATATATCCTTTTCTTTATATTCTATCTATAAATTTCTTATCTAGAAAGCTGTGAAGAGGAAATCTGCATTTTATGTAATTGTAAGAACATAGAACATTCAATTTTCTCCAAAGTACATTAATTTTTGTGCAAAATACATTTAGATTTTTACCAAGTACATTCAACTTTCTGCGAGCTATATTTTTTTTTCTGCAAAGTACATTTAGCTTTCTACAAATTAAATTCGGTTTCATTCAATTTTCTCCTTAGAAGTTTCAAGCTTCTGCAAATAATTTTAAAATTTCCACATGAACTTTTGGTAGATGCACAAATAAAATACGCAATGAGTATTGGGGCATGCCTATTTATTGACACCAAACATGCATTATTTCAAAACACATAATTTCAAAACATGTCTATTTACCCATCCTTATGTATGGCTTTCAAACATGTCTAATTATTGAAATATCACATGAATAAAATAAAATGCAGAAAGATTATCAAGGAATTCCCATATATATATACTTCACATTAATTGTAATAAAATGGAATAGTTACATTTACCTCTTACCATAAAAACGATGTAATATTTTAAAAGGCTCGCCATCACTATCATTATCTCCTCCTAACAAAGGAGGTAAACCTTTCCAAAATATAATCACCACAACCATTATTATTTCTTCACACAAGAATACATTTTTTCCTAAAAGAAAGACCACTGCAGCTACCCATATTCTTATCAATGTAAAATAACATGTTATTTATTCCCTTTGTGCATGCAAATAGATAATATTTTTCTAAAATAAATTGGCCCGACAACTATCATCTTTTCGCATGTAAACACATATTTTTTTTCAAGAAAACTAACACAATAGCTATTATTTTGGTGCATATGAACATAAGTTATTTTTTCAAAAAAATTAACAAAATAACAATTATTTTTTTGTGAATGGAAATAACTATTTAGATTTCAAGAAAATTAACATATTATCTATTCTTCTTGTACATATTTATTTCTCAAGAAACATAACATAATAGTTATTATTTTTGTGCATAAAAATGCATATTTTGTTTTCAATACATTTAACACAATAACTATTATTTCTATTCATGAAAATACATATTTATTTTTCAAGAAATATAACACACTAGCTATTGATTTTTGGACATATTTCTTTTTCAAGAAATATAACGGAATAGTTTTTTTTGTGCATATAAACACACATTATATTTTCAATATATATAAGACAATATCTACTATTTTTCTAAATGCAAAGATATATTTGTTTTTCAAAAAATCTAATGCAGTAGCTATTCTTTTGGTGCGTGCGAATACATAATTGTTTTTCAATAAATATAACACATTAGATAATTTGTGTTCATATAAACAAATATATTTGTTTTCAAGAAATATAGCACAATAGTTGTTCTCTTTGTGTATGCAGATACATATTTATTTTCCAAGAACTCTAACACACTAGATTTTTTTTTTTCTTGCAAATACATATTTCTTTTTCAAGAAATCTACTATGGATTCCTATATTTTCATAGATAATATGCATATGTAATATTTTTCAAGAAAATCTTGGTCACTTATCTTCGCATTCATTATAGATGATAAGCCCCATCCAAAATTCACTCCTATTTCAAGAAAAATTATCTAGAAGAATACAATAACGATATGAATGGCACCTGCAATGTAACCCTTCACTCATTGCATTTTTTTTCCCTTCGTTGTGAATTTTGAAAACTAATATTGTGACAATCCAAAAATTTCGATAATAGAAACAACTTTGGTGTGTAGAGTACCATAAATTTACTAGTGAGGATATGGAAATTAGCCACTTTTCTATGGCTAGAAAGAGATACTAGAAATGAAAGCGAGCTTCGATTCCAATTGATTTACTCTAAAAAATCAAGTTTTAATGTTGGGTTTATTATTAAGGATGGTTCACATCATATAGAGGAATAAACTAAAAAAATAAATGAAAACATAATACGACCCACTAAATAAGTACTCCTTATTATCTGATGCAAGGAGTATCAAGTAGCATAAAACTGGAAATGTACTTATCATGTTATCTATAAGCCATTCAAAGCCATATTAGATTATTTATTCCCACTATAGGATGTCAAAAGAATGACCAAAATCAAAATATATTAAAGAGAAATAATATTTTCATATTATATAAATGCTAAACTTTAATATGAAATTCTAGTGATATTACATTCTCCCCCTCCCCTGGCCCCCCTTGAACATAACACCATCCTATGTGTTCATCTCATCATGATTCTATTTTGATCAAGTCTTTATCTCCTACTAGAACTTTCTCTTTTCATTTGGATTATCTTAGTCTCGAAATTTACTTTTTATATCAAATTTACCTCATCACATCTATCTCCATTGAGGACAGTTATGTAGCCATGAAAACCCAGAGGTTATCCCTCCCCTAAAAAATCATGTAATTTATTTACCAGAAATACCAATAATTAGAACAATAATATTTTATTCATAATCATAAACATTTACAAATACAAAAATATTCAATTTTAATTTAAATCTTTTAGCCATTTTTTAATAATAGATAAATAAATAAATAAACGTTTTATGAACCTTATTATTACTTGCCAATAATTTTGGAAATCATGGTCACTTAATGCTATAACTTAATTACAGGTGGTTTATTAGCTTCGTAAAGCGCTCTAAGAGAGGTTTATCAGTCCAAAAACAAGAACATTAGGTGGTATCTCAACCTCCATGTCAAGCACCAAATGGTACATGAAAAAAATATACAATTAATATATTTTATTAATAATCACATTATTTTTAGTCACAAAATTTTTAACATAATGTTATTCAGGATAATTTTAACTATCAATAATTTATCACAGTAACTTTTTCAGTACTCATAGATAATATAGTTCTTAATCATAGAAATATCAAAGTATTCATAATTGCACATGGTGTATATTTTATTATCTCTTGCTAAGGACGTCCACAAGACTAGTAATACAATAGAGGTATTCCTTGAACTACACATCTAGTAGTTCCTCCCCGAGTGATAGATTCCTTTGTTATGAGGAAAATAATCAACAATCTTTCATAGATTTACACATATTCACACCAAGAAGTGTCCTGCTAGATCTTGGTATATGTCCAGTCATTACCTCCAACTCGAACCTTTAAATTAATACTTCCTTTATCTCTCACATTATTTTTATACAACTTCCAATCATGAAATTTATGTCTAGTCATGTGAGCTCTTGGTGTCAATATCAATCAACCAATGTCATCCTTTTTGGCAACGAAAATAATGGAGGATTTTTTTTATTCCCCCTCCTGGACCATAACAAATTTTCACTATTTCTTGGGAGTTATGGATCTAATCTCTAATGTAATGGCTCCTCTAATATTCCAAAAATAATACTAAATAAAACACTTTCATTCTATCAATAACATAAATATCTACTTTCTCATAAATAATATTTAGTTTCTCATAAATAATATTTAATACTTACATTTTGTTTTTTCAGCCACATGTCATCTTAGAGAATCATAAAACTAATTTTAAAACAAATTTACAACTCGGTATTAACGTTATGTTTCAATATTATTTTTAAAGATAAAAATAAAATTCACAATTCAATTTCCACTATCATTGAATGTTTCCTTAGAACATTTTACAATCATCAATATCATTACTAGCACCTTATGGTTTCTTGAAAAGTTGTAGGCCTTACTACCAGAGAATCCTCATTATTTTGTCTTTCAATCGGGTTGTCCACCAATATCTAACAATTAGAAATAATCATGAGTAGAATACTGTGTCCCGCAAGTGGTGTTGATTTCAATTTTTCCACATAATAATCAACACACAATTAAGAAAAACATCACTATATTTTCTATGCATAAATCATGCATGTCTTAATGATAAACATTATTCCTTCACATATGTATTTTCAAATCACATTGCAACATATTACCTTTCGCTTGTTCTTATATTCTTCCCTATGGAATCTTAGCAAAGTCAATATGATGCCATAAAGCTACCCATGCTTAATAATCTTGAAAAAAATTAGTCACAATTGTATCTCATAAAACTATACCCTTCATTAAAGCATCCTATTTACAAAATTCCTCTCAAATATGCTCAATATGCATTTGAATTTTTACATGAAGGAATATTTTATTAATTCTTCAATAAGGTAAAATATTACTGCCCTTGTCAATCTTTCACTTAGATTCCCATGCTTTAAGAGTAACCATAGAAAATAAAAATACATCCTATAGACCGTACATTTAATAAAATTTAACAATTGTTTTTAACTAAGACATTTTCCAAAACAATAGTTAAGGGAATAGGAACTTTTAAAAGGTATATCCATTCTAATGTAATTCATTGATATTCACCATAACTGTGATTGATGAAAAATGACATTTTATTTTACGCATATGTATGTAGCCATAAGTTGTTATGAAACACTGTTAAATTGAAGTCAATCCCACATATTTTTCTTGGCTAAATGAATCAGTAATGCCAACATATTCAAAATTTCATCCAAAAATTTGTTTAGTAATGATATTAAGGAAAAGAACATTTCTGAAATAAAATGGACTTAACTGATTACATTTAATATGCAGTGTCATCCTCAATATTCATACATTTTAGATGAATTTATAAAGGATTTATATACCATATTGGTTGGATTCGTATACCATATTTGTTAGATTCATGATGTGTACTAGCTAAAACCAAAACTAAATTGTTATGCATGTATTTTCATCAAAAAAAAATGTAATTAACAATATATTGCTACTACTAGTTTTATCATTAAATTTCTATAACATGCATTAAACTTTCACATAACTCTGTGTTGTCCTTAACACACTACTTACCGTATATGAATGTTCATATGGAAGGTAACACCCTTTTCCTTTCAATTTTTAAAATTGACATAACAATGTGCTTCTATTTATTATACACTAATGTTATCATGATTTGAGTTCTTGTAACATTGAAGAACTTAGAGTCATGCTTATGCATTACTAAATAAATATCCACTTCTATATTCAATATTAGTTTCTTGTATACTATCTTAATATACATAGAATCCTATACAAAGTTTTAGTCATACAAGAACAATAATTTACCATTAGCACTTTAATGTCGATAAAAAAACAATGTAAAAATTTAGAATTGAATCATACTAAAATTCAAATATCATATTGTTACCATTATACCAATAACATGAAAATGAACTACAACTATCACAATATATGTAACTTTAATTATAATCTTCAATCAAAAACTGAATGACGTATATTCTAATATAATTGGTCAAGTGATCACCTACTATTTAATAGCATTGAAATTACTAATAGTAATGTCATGCAATGCTAATTTATAGGAGGTTGTAAAACATAGTAAATAGTCAATGCTACCAAACTATCATAAACTCAATCACATTCTAGAGTAAGACACAATCAATTGTTCTCTATCATTTTTCAGACCTACCACTTAACGCAATGTTTATTTCCAACGTTCAAGAGGGTTATTTTAATGTCATTTTAAACATTCTATTATCTAGTTCTTGGACAACCCCTAAGTTTCTACATTCCGTCATTATCACACCATTTCCATTATTGACAAATTCATAAATTCATTATTTTCTTACAATAAATTCATTGCAACTCTAAGGAATTTTTATTTAATGCACCATTAAACAATCTCATTAAAATTTGCATGCAAGGGGAGATAGTTAATCCACACTATCACTTTTTACTGCACACTATCACCATTTACAGGATACTTATTCAAAATTGATCACGATTTAACTGAAACTAATGTGGCTGAATTTTTAATTGTATTTTACCCACATAAAGACTCAAATTCCATGAGTACAATTATTCTTCATGTAGTTATTAACACTATCATTATACAATATAGTCATCAACCCTATCATGCTTCTCATATTAAATGAATAGTTTTTTATACATTCCCATGTAATTTCATTAGTGTCATATGTGAGCCTATATGTAATAATATCATCTCCTCCTCATTCGTATAGAACCCAAGAGGTGCTAGTGTTGCAACATTGCTCTATTACCACTTGTAACATCCCTTGGTAATCCTTGTGCAAAATACATATGATTATAATTTTTACCACATTTACTGCAATGTATTATTCCCAACTAATTTTGATATGCTTAATTATTACCAAATGTTAAAATCACCAAGTTGAGTAACCATAGAAAATAAACAACACATATTGTAAAGAAATAATAATCAGTGCAACTTGTTATGATATTGTATTTTGTTGTAGCTTTTCATCATTTCATTGTTCAACTAATGAGAGCTTATTTAAAATGAATTAAATGATGTAAATTCCAATGCCATGCAAGGTGACAATAACATCAAGATAACTAAATATCAAGCACATAGTTCAGCATTGATATACCTTGAAAGCCTTGAAGGGAAAAAAACAAAACATTTATTTTATTAAACATTTCATAAGGGTGTTAACCCATCACTGAATGGAAGAAATTCAATCCATCCCTTATCCATTGTTAAGATTTCTACAAAAATATATCATCCTTAATTTAAAAATAACTAACTAGAGGCCATTACATTAATCATGATATCATGTTTATTAAAACACTATACCCACAATTATTCGAGCATTGTATCGTTGCGGCCTTGTTGTTTCTTGCAATGGATTATCCCACATTTTATGACCCTTCATTCTACATGCACCAATAATCAGATATAATGACCTCATTTCCTGGCATAGTGTTAATTATAAGCAATCTTTCATTATTACATAATGGATTGATTATAAACTATTAATTCACCCTTCACATAGGTCACAATTCTTTCATGCAACTACTACCATCAAAAAATTTTAACATCATGATTATATAAAATATCCATTTATCAAACTTAGATAATCAATATCTACTACATATTATTTAAACATATTTTCATGTTCCGGTTTCTGCACATGCATAATAACATCAAAAGTTATGTTTGATTTTTTTTATTTTACATACATCCCCAACTATAAAACCAGTTTCTAGCACATGCATACATAAAATTCACAATTAGTATCGAGCCTTGTTTCTTTATTAACATTACACATAAATTAACTGAAAGCACATAATTTCAAAAACATGTTTATTTTTTGATGCATCTGGAAGGCTATGAAACCTATGCAATCATCCAAATATCACCTGCATAAAATAGAATGCACAAATATTCTCAAGGAATTCCCATCTATCCATACTTCACATGCATTATAAGCAGGGAAAATTTGAAGGATGGAAATTTAAACTTTAGAAATGTTGTTGAATCTCACTAGTCCATAATATGAAATATATGAAATTCTTAGTGATAATTTTGTAAACCTATTCAAATTTATAATAATTTTATATAGTCTCTATATAAAATTTTGGCATTATTTAAGGTAAAATAATTTTATATTAAAAATTTTGGGTGAATCAGTTTTAGAAAAAATGGAAATTAGTGAATCTTTTATTTTTCAAAAAACATGAATAATTAGCCCAATTGCCAATATTATCCCCTAAAAATTTCCCTAGTTATAAGAAAATGGAACAATTACATTTTACATCTACCCATAAGAACAAGGTAATATTTTAAAATATTCACCATTGTAATACCATGAAACTTGACTAGAGAACTTCTTAGTACTAAGTAGAGTATGATTTTAATCTACTAAGTGGAATGAACGTTTAATTTGTTAAGAAGAGTTAAGTTTTAATTTTCTAAGTAGAATGATGGACTTTGGGAAAAAATTTTACAAAATTGACGTTGTTTGGTTTTATGGAAAAGAAGAAATTAATGCAAAATTTAATGTGTTCTTATTTCGTTTTAAGAAATGAAATAGTAAATCAAAATCAAAATAAGTTTCTTGAGTTAAGAGAAGAGGAGGTTCTTCTAAGAGTGAAATTATCCCAGTACAGAAAACGGAAATAGTATTTCTTATTCTCTCAAGAAATGGTATAACTAAAAAAGAAAACAAACCTAGAGGTAAAAGGAAGGGTGGGGGGTGGCGGTGGAGTTTTATCTTCCAGAAAAAAATATAAGGATGGGAGATCAGAAGAGAAGATAGACCCAGCTGGAGAAATAGGCTAAGAAACAAAAATCAGGGAAGAAATAGGTGGATATAAATGTCATTACTTCTAGTGTTCACTGAGAGGTTGTTGTGGGAGAAAAGTATAACATCCGCATAAACACATAGTGGGAGATAAATCTTGTTTCCCTGATAATAGAGGCGGGTCTTTAGGAAAGGGTTAAATAAATCTTGCTGATACAAGATTCACTGTTTTCTAAGTGAGAGAATTGGAGGCTCGGGGGAAGCTAGAAAAGGAATCTGGCCTATGGTCGAGAGGTACAAATAACCATTAATCTCCTCTAGTATTCACATATAAGCAATGCGTTTATTTTAGGTTTAAGAGATTTTTCTTGGATGTCTTCATACGTAGGGATTTAGGATAGACCCAACTATAATATAGGCCATTCTGAATATTAGTCATCCTAGGAATATTAAAGAGTTGCAAGATTTCTTATTTAAAATTAACTTTCTCAGAAGATTCGTCTCGAAGCTAGCAGAAATAATTAGAGAAATCAATAATATGTTGAAAAAAGACTCAGTACTTAAATGGACTGTGGAGGCCAAACAATCATTTGATTCAATTAAATAATCCTTGACAAAAACACCAGTCCTTATAAGTCCTGATTTCAAAAAATATTTCATTATTTTTTCCTTTTCTTCAGAACATATTATTGCTGGAGTTTTACTGCAGAAAAACGATCAGGGTTGTGAGTAGCCCATTGATTTTTTCAGAAAATCACTTAGAGATGCCACTTTAAAGTATAACATAATGGAAAAGTAGGCACTAGCTTTAGTGAAGGCTATCAAATACTTTAGAGTGTACATCCTGTATTCACATATCACTGCTTATGTTCCAAATAAAGTTGTAAAGGAAATTCTAACACAGAATGGGCCTGATTGTAAAGGAGGCAAATGAATTGACACCATTTTGGAATATGACATAGAAATTAAGCCCACCAAACTCATTAAAGTTCAAGGTTTAGCCAAACTCATGGCTGAATCAAATTTTCATGCTTTAGATATTAATTTTATTTCCCAAATAGATGACCAAGAAGAGATGGTGACTCCAAAGACCAATGAAGCCTTTTTAGAATCACCATGGTATGCAGCTATTATATTTGTATTACTAAATTTACAAGCTCCTCTTGGATTATCTGAAACTAAAGCTAGATTTTTAAAGTTAAAGGAAATGGAATTTTGTATGATAGACAATGCACTATTTTGGAAAGATCATGGTTCCATTTTATTGAATTGTTTTCTTAAAGAATAAGTTGGTAAAGTTTTGGAAGAGTTTCATGCAGGTGACTGTGGAGGACATCTTTACTAGAAGACTACTACAGATAAAATCTTGAGAGCTATTTTTTACTGGCCTACACTATTTGTAGATGTGAAAAAATATGTGACATCTTGTCACAAGGGTCAAATCTTTGAAGGAAATAAAACGCTGCAACCTTTACCCCTAAAACCCATCTCCACATAAATGAATTTTTAAAAATGGGGTCTTCATTGATAATCTCACCCTCCATCATCATCCCAACACAAGTGGATTTTGACAGCAACAGACTATTTCACTAGGTGTATAGAATCCATACCTTCCAGGCAAGCCATTGATATTGTCATAACCTAATTTTTAGAAAACAACATGCTCTCAAGATTCAGATTCCCCCAAAAGATCATCATTGATAATGTTGTTGCATTCAAGTCCGAAAATATGATTCACTTCTGTAATAAATACGACATTAACCTTGGCCATTCTACTTCTTATTACCCGAAAGGTAATGGCCTTGCTGAATCCTCCAATAAAATCCTTGCGAATATCATCAAGAAACTACTAGAATACAATAAGAAAACTTGGAACAAAAGGTTAGTGAATGCCTTATAGGAAGATAGACTTACTACAAAGAAATCTATTGGTACATCCCCTTACCAGCTTGTTTATGGGATGGATGTTGTTTTTCCATCTTGTTTAGGTGTACCAGTAATGAAAACAATCTAAGAACTGCAAGTTGAAACCAATGATATCCAAAGATGTATAAACCAAACCATACAATTGCAGCAAACCAGGGAAGATGTCTATCTCAAGTCTCAAGTTGTTCAAGTAAATATTAAAAAGATATTTGACAAGAAGAAAAAGGAAGATGATTTTTATATAGGTGACAAAGTTCTTATGTGGTATTCCAGGAAAGAAGAGAAAGGTAAACATGGGAAATTTCATTACTTATGGAAAGGCCCTTATTTCATTTATGGTTACAGAGGTAGAAATTATTTCTTTTTGAAGAAGTTGGATGGATCAAATTTGCCAGGTGGACCTATCAATGGTAGAATGTTGAAGCGTTACTATTCCCTAGAATAACAGTAGTTCACCTTGTTTACTTTACTCATTGTACATAAAATTTTAGATTTTAGATTGGATTGGATGTTTTTCTAGCAAATTTGAAGCCTGGAGACAAGGCCCTAAGCTTTGAAAGATAATATATCATAACTATGAATAATGCAGAGCTTGGAAAATAGTTTCAATACCAGCATAGTCAAATTTCAAAGGCTACTAGTCTCAAAGTTCTTAACATTTCACCAAGAAATGCCATCCCCATGTGGAGCCACTATTAGGGTCCTATGATAATAGGATTCATAATTTTTATTTGACTTTGATTAGTCCTCTAATATGTACATACTTTGCTTTCTGCAAATTGTTTTCCCATATCAAAAAAATAAAAAAAATGTAAAGAGGGTAAAAGTCCTAAAAGAAAAATCAAAGGACTTGAAAGAAAAAATATAAAAAATTATAGAAAATAAACCCCAAACAAAAAAAGATAAAAAATAAAACATGAAAGTGATTTAAATCTAGATGCCACTACTATTTACTTTTACTGTAAAATAAACATTGTGTGCAGCTTTTTAAAATTCCACAATTGATGATGTTTAAGTAGCTTGATATTAAGCTCTCATGCTTTAAATTTCATGTTGTTACATAGAGAATAAAGATATAGCCAGATAGTTTAATCTTGGCAGATAAATAGTTAGGTAGAGAAAAATAGGGAGTTTAATAGCTTAATCTGAGCCCTTGGAAGAAATAAGGATAGACTTAGTTAATTTGTTGTTTTAAATGAAAAATTAATAAGGGTTTGCAAGCTCAAATAAACCCAAGTAAAAGAAGAAAAAATGTTAGGGTAGCATATGGGTAGGAAGAAGCAGTTTCTACAAATCATGGATAAGAAGAAAATTGGTCATTTCATTTACTAACTTCCTTCAAAAAATGATCCCCTTGTAGAAATGCTTCTTCCCCTCCATTTTCATTCTTTCCCCTTCCTTTTTCCCTTTTTTCCCATTATCATCCATTTTTCCTTTGCAAAAAATCGCCTTTTCCTAAGTTTAAAACACATTTTACTTAAGAGAAGAAAAAGCCCTTGAACTAATTTCCCTTTACCCAAAAAATACACCAAAAAAAACCCAAAAAATTGTTTTTATCTGAAGTATAAATGATAAAAATAATATGTTGGGACCCATTATAAAGAAATCTATTTCCAAAATTAGATTTTTACAATATACTTAGTGTATTTTCACATTCCGCAGTTGTATTATATTTTTAACACTAATTTAATGTATTAACTCCTTGTATATACCTTTATCCCGTATTAAATTTATTCATTTATATATTATTTCCCACCCATATTTTAATTTTAACCTATGTTTTATCTCCTCACATATTACATAACCCTTTATTCCATAGGTTAAAACTATTAAACTCGGCTTATATAATGGTCCCACTATATATAATCCCCAATAGTTATAAGCTTACATCTGCCCACATTACATTTTTTAAATACATTATTCTCCGCCTATCATTATAAACCCCATTTCTATGTATTTAAACTTTGGTTTTAATACATATATAAACCTCCCACTCATTGAAATCCCCGGCCCCACATCACCTTATCGTGCATCTCCATCGCACAATCCAAGTCATTCGCCTTTCGCCCTCCAAATACGATGGCGATTATCCCTTATCACATATTTCTCAGTGCAATGGTTAACCTACCACACAAATTGTGATAAACGTATTTTTCGGAGTTTCTCTCCCCTCTACGTGGAAGAATTCCATTCGATCACACCCATAAAACCATAAAACTAATCCCGCTTACCACCTTTGAACCCTATGAAAACTGCTTGGCGGTTATTCCCTTCCCCATGCCCAAACCACTTGCCTGTTTGAAATGACCGCGCAATTAATACATTCACTGCTGAATGAAAACGTTTATATAACTACCCAAATACATTCTTTTCACTTTATGTTACCGTTTGCATGAAGAAGAAGCATTTCCAAACCAAAAGGATTGTTTCCGACTCTGTTTTTAAGCCTAAATGAAATATAATTCACAAAATTTGACTGCTAGAAATAGTGCAAAATACATATAAGTCCTATAAATACCAAAAAAATATTGTAAAAACTTTCTACAACCTCAAAAAATCTCCTGCAGAGTAAAACTTCAATTTTCCCAGGTATTCTTCAGAAGAACAGATGTATTCATCGATGTAAAAGAGTATTACATTTAATTGAATCATTTAAGAGCCTCTGAAACTAAATAAAACCCCATTTTCTTCCTAAATAATTTATTCTGTAAACCCTGAGCAATCCTTTCATAGATTCTAGAAGTTTAAATCCTTATGTGACCTTCAACTTTTCCTACAGTACTTAGGCATCCTTTTTGCATAGAATTAATGTCTTAATATTTTTTTTATAACAGAAAGTGCACTATAAACCCTAGATATATTTTGCAGAAACTCCAAGGTTTTGAAGTTTCTCTTTTGTTACAGATATTTTATCTTGGTTAATTGAATGAGATTAAAAACCTTTTGTAGCAAATAGATAACCTTTGTTTCATCCTAGTCCTTCTGCAAACTGTTAAAACTTCCAGGGGTATTTTTTACGCTTAAATCAGTGTTTTAAGGTGAGAAGAATATAAAATTAATTAATGAAACAAATCAATGGCTTCCAAAAATATTCTAGCAATCAATCCTCTACAACCCCCTATTGTATATGTAGAACACATTCCACTAGCATATGTATACTTCAAGATTACTGATAGAGTGACAGAGTTGAACATTTTTGAGCTCCACTGCTGGAGCTAAGAAAAATGCCTAGATGAGGCTGATGAAGTGTTTATCTAGGAGTCAAATCTGGAAAAATATGTTGTTCCCCATACTTATCAATGCCCAGAAGTAATCATACTTTGTCAGTCATGCTATTTTCTAGATCATAGAGCCAGCATAAACCCTAAAAAAGAAGTTTTGTTCACTATTATAGTAGATTCAATCAACCAGATGCTTCACATATAGCCTGGGAAAAATGAATTTCCTTTGTCTATTGAATCCCTCACTCAATTATACTTGGATCTGGACTTCCCAAAGAGGTTCCATATTCTTTAGACCTTCATGTGTTCTTATGTTGAAATTCCTAAGCTAAACCCTCCAAATTCTTCTGCTAAATTCTCTAAAAGAACAAGACATATTATTTCCATGTTGTCTTTCATTCTTCGCTACATTATAGATGAGCATGTTGATGTTGCAGTGCTTGGTTTCTTGTCTACTTATACACCTGGTCAGCCTCCTACTACCATATTAAACTTTGCCCAATATATTGCTGACAGTAGCCATGAGGAATTGGTCAAAATGCCTTTTGAAGGTGTTTTTAAGTATTCTTCATTCCTATCTCACATGTTCCTATATTTTTGTTTGGAGAAGTTTAATATCAACCTTCAGAAGCTTGATGTGGAAGGAAATCCACAATCAATCATATTTTGCACTTTGTTGATAAGGAAAGATTCAAATTAGTTCACCTATTCAGAGTTTACAGATTCCTTCATTCATCCCATAGTCAATTTACTGGAAAATAGTGTACAACCAAGAATTATTAATGAAATCAAAAAGTTTTTGCAATTATCTGAGCACAACAGGACAGGTGATTGGTAGTTGTACCAAAACCACCCAGAAATAAGATTTTATGGATCAAGCCTTGTTCCTTATAAATTTCCCAGATACCTACCGATGAGGTGTTTTCCCTGGAATATATAAGGAAAATTCTAAATTTAGATGCAGTCAATTTCTTAATAGTAAAGAAGAAAACACAGTTCAAGTTGAAGAACCAGGTTTTCCCTTTTATCTTTAATAATAGAGAAGCAAAAAAATAGTTGCAAGAGTTCAAATTCAGTCCTAGTTTCCTATTCTATTATGATCCCCTTGGTGTTATTAGTAAAATGAAAGCTAAATGAAAATTAACTCCATATGTACATGAAAAGAAGCCAGCGATTGAAAAATCCTCAAACCAATATAAATGGTTAGAGAATACACTAGTAGAGGAAAAGAAACAAAGTGATACTAGTCAAACTTTGGAAACTTCAACCCAAGAAGATAGAAATGTGAAGGGAAACAAAGAGGAAGGATATTATAGAGCTAAAACTACAAAAGAGACTAAATTCAAATTTAGATACAGTAAAAAGCCAAAGCTAAATCCTACCAATAAAGAGAAGGAAACAATAGAGGTGATTAATACAGAAATAGTAGAAAAATATAATGCACCTTCTACAAGAATTGAAGAGGAGCAATAGTGCACAACTTCTAAAACACAACTAATTCAGAAGCAGCACAGTATACAAATTTCTTCATCCAAGAAAGCATCAGGAAAGGACATGGATATAAAGGAAAGATATAAATATATCAAACCCAGAAATGAAGAAAATAAGACAGAAATATATTCTTAGTGTATGAAACAAACTGCTGGCATACAGAATAGGACACTTTTAGCTTTTGACTACAAAAATAAAAAGATGCAAATGTCATTTCTTTTTCCTTCAATTCAGACAACTAAATCATCATGAGATTACAAAAAAATAGCGTTTGAAGTTCCAATCTAGGATATTCATCCTCCGGATCAAATTGAATTTCATAAGAAGGAAAGGGAGATGATTTATTCTACAATGACCACTAAGTCCGTGAATGCACAAAAACTGCAAAAAACCTTGGTAAATGTCAGATAATAACTCAAATTGGAGAAGGAATCCTCACAGGAAAAGGACACTAGAATCAAATCCTTGGAAGAGCTAATAATTGAAAGAGGATATGATCCTCAAAATGAAAAAGTTGCAGAAGAATTGATCAAGAAGAAAAATGCAGACATTGTTGCGTTAACGAAACAACTAAAGTTGCCCCCTACAAAGCATCCTTAAGCCAAGGAGGTTTTATAGGATACCAATCATAAAGATGAGATGATGCATCTCATTTTACAGTTAACAACTTAGATAAAAGCAATGGAAATTGAAATGGACAAATTGATCCAAGGGAAAGAAGCCAAAAAAGTAGATGAATTGGCTGCCACTGCCATCCCTGTAGTTACAACATTTGTACCTTCTAATTTGGCAGAATCACTGGATCTTAATGTTCTAATGGCCACAACACTTCTAGCTACTTCATCTACAACTTCATCCATTGAATCTTCAGCAATAATAGCACAACATTTAGATGAAGCAAGAAAGCTAGTAAAGGCTATGCAATATATGTCCATTCAAACATATGCGTTAAATAGACTAAAAGAACAACTCAAAAATCTTGAATATGCTATGAAACTCGCTCAAATAAATGCCAAGAATGAAGAAAAAAAGCCAACAGATTGAATGAGAAACTTAAAAATTTAGAAAAAGAACTAACATTGAAGGAACCACTGTCACATGTCAAACAACAGTTATGGTCCAATATCATTGAAGCGGTCAATGATATCTGGCCATCCATACAGGTCATATATGAGCAGAAAGACTTGGTGAAATCGGGAAGAGAAGCAATCGAGGAGATTCAAGAATATCTTGGTAAGAAACCTGAAGAAGCTCTAGAAATCATCAATTTTTTTAATTCCAAAAATAGACAAGAGCTGGAAGATATTGGAATTAATGATAGAACAGATACCATTCTAGAAGCTAGGAAGGTAATATCTGAGAAGAATTTGATGGAACAGTTAGAGGAGAAGTGCCAGGACATGGAGATTGCAATCAGAAGGTTCATGATCAAGTTTGATGTTCTAAGGCAAAAAGGCCTTCCCAATCCTCTAGTTTTTAATGATAGATTAATGAAGTTGGATGACTATGATAAAAAAGAAGAGAGTTATCCAGGGAGAAATTTAACAATTCAGCCTTGTAGGGAATACCAACAGGAAATGTGCTCTGCAAAATTTTTGAGAATTTGTTTTACTTACAACATGAAGTAAAAAACTTATTTGTGAACAAGCCAACATTCTAAAAGTATATTGAAGCTAATGAAAACTTCAGAAAGCTGATGAAGATAAAACTGCCAGAGGCAGAATTCTGGATAAATTGACTAATCTGTCGTAAAATGAAATTGTAGTAAGCACAGAACAGTGAAAGTAAAAAACAAAGCTTGTTGTTTTTACATCAACATTTACAGTTTTTGGAGTAAAATTGTATTAGGATAAAGTGTATCTGTTGAAAGGCTAAAGTCAAAATTAGAGCAAAAATGACTCTGCCAGTATGAAAGACACCTCATTTTCTAGCTGCAGTATTTTTTGAAAAACAAAGAGAGAAAACAGTGATAAAATCAAGACAACAAACCATTTATTTCAATAAAAAAGGGACAACAAGCATTAGTTAGAAAGCTGTCACTATCTTCTTGCATGAAGATATTTCTTTTCCATGAAGAATTCCTAATTTTATTTTAGTATATTTTGTATGAATTTTTGTATAAATACTTCTCATTTGGAAGTATTGAGTGTTGTAGAATTGCTGAAAATTTCTATAGATTGTACTATTCTGAACCTAAGGTTGTTTGTACCAATTTCAGGTCAACAGACTGGATTAAGGAAATAAAGCATCATATTATAGGATTCAGGTGTTGGGATACTACAGTGAAGTATTTTCACTTGTTACTTTGTCAATTGATTATGTTTTCCATCATTGCTTGAATGCTATTCTAAATCTAAATGATAAATCAAGAATTGTTAGTTCACAATATGTTAATACCACTATGTTTTGACTGATTTGAATTTATATGTTTTCCACTAATATCTAGATTAGGGAACCTTTAATTTCTCCCTATTTTCGATTGAACTCTACCTTTTTACTCATAATATAGATTTAAGAACCCTTAATTGCTCTTTTATCCTGATCAAAACCATTTCACCATCAGCCTTAAAGATCTGAAGTGACTCTGCTATCTTCCCCTGCAAACATTTCCCTTTAAGAACTCGATCGTGATCTGAATACTTGACACATTGACTCCATTAGCCCAATGGAATACAAATCTGCATTCATCCATCTAAGTAAGTGATTTCACCACCAACTCAAATCAAAACCCAAAACCAATTTTCCCTACATAACCAGCCTAAAATCAAATACAATCAACAAAGTTAAATCATATAGAGAGGTCCCTCTCTGAGAATGAGTAAGGCTAGATCCTAAGGATTAAAAGTATTTTTTTCGCTACCTCTAATATTCTTTAAACACAAAATCAAAAATCGCACAACGTTTGAGAATTATTGGAGTGATAACAGCACCAATTTCAAAATCCCCTTATAGGATGAATGCTACAGAAAGGAAATAGTTAAAGATTCAACTCAACGAGTTGTTGGTAAAGGGGTATATTAGACCCAATGTATCTCTTTGGGGTGCATCAGTCCTCTTCGTCAAAAAAGTAGACAAAAGATATTCTTTGTGTATTGATTACAGAGAGCAAAATAATCTAACTATGAAAAAGAAACACCCCTTGCCCATAATTGATGACCTGTTTAACCAAGTAAATGGGGTAGCCATACTTTCTAAGATCAAACTCAGATTGAGATACAACCAGTTCGATATTTTAGAAAAAGATATACCAAAAACTACTTTCATAAATCATTATGGTAATTAAGTTTTCACGGTGTTACACTTTATTTTGAAAAAGGCAATGGCTATGTGCATATGTCTTATGAATGGTATCTTCAGTAATTTTCTTGAAAAAATTGTACTAATTTTCATAGGTGATATAATAATATACTATAAAATGGTTGAAGAACATCTACAAAATTTAGAGATAGTCCTTCTAATATTAAGAGAAAAATAGTTATACACAAATTTCTTTAAATTTGAATTTTACTAGAAAAGGGTACAATATTCAAGGAATATAATTTCCAAAGAATGGATTTCAGTTGTCCCAAAAAAAGTAAAAGAAATTTTATATAGCCAGTTGCAAAGGACATCATTTACATTAGACATTTCATGGGAATAATTGGTTATTTCCACAAGTTTATAAAATGATTTTCAAAACTACCCTACCCTATAAGCTCCCTTCAGAAAAAGGGAGTAATATTTTAGTGGACTCACCAATTCCAAGTTAAATTTGAGGACCTGAATCATCTGCTCTATATGGCACCAATATTAAAAATATAAAATTTAGAGAATTACTTTGAATTTTGTACATATGCACACTAAGATGGTTTGAGATAAGTTTTATCATAGGAAGGTCATGTGTTGGCATATGAATTGCTAGAGCCAAACTAACATGAGAAGAATTATTGATTGTATGACCTGGAGTTAGCAACAGTAATCGATGCTCTTAATATGTGGAGGCACTACTTGATCAGGAAAATATTTACCTTAGTTACAGATCATTGTGCCTCATGTATTTCTTTACCCAACCAGACTTAAACACCATCAATGCCATATGGATGGATTTTTTGAGAAAGTATTACTTTGAGATTAAAAACATTAAATGTAAATAAAATAAGTTAGTGGATTCCTTTAGCAGAAGTATGAAATAGTTAAATTAAATCATCATTGGTCAGAATAAGGAAAATTTATTTGAGTTAATTAAAGAAGCTACTAAAACATACATGAAATATGAAGTGCTATGTGAAAAATTGGAAGGGATGGACACGGGATAAATAGAGGAATATGCTACCAATGACAAGGGATTGTTGTTATTTAAAGGAATATTATACATACCTAATAAGAAGGAAATTAAGTAAACTATCATGGATGAGTATCATTAGAAACCTTATGCAGCACATCCTGGTTATCATAAAATGATCACCTCCTTGAGGAAGGAATTCTTCTCCCCATAAATAAAAAAGGACGTGGCATAATATTTGACTAGGTGTCATGAATGGAACTTGGTTAAAGTTGAGCATTAACACCCAGAAAAATTGTTGAATCATTTATGCATAACATAGTATAAATGGGAATTAGTTACTATGGAATTTATCACTAGGTTGCCCTGAAATCGAAATGAACATGATGCCATAATGGTGGTGGTGAAAAAATTTATGAGGTATGCACACTTTGTAACAGTAAAATATACTTATAAAGTTACCTAGGTAGCATAATTATTTATGAGAAAAAAATTTAAATTTCATGGGCTGCCTAAGGTCATTATTTTATATAGAGATCCAAATTTTAATTTTAATTTTTGAAGGTCATTATTCACCGTCCTAGGCACGCATTTGAACTTCAGCTATTCATATAACCCTCAGATAGATGGGAAAATACAAAGGATGAACCACATTCTAAAATATATGCTACACATGTATTGTATGAATCAAACCCCAAAGTGGGAATACTACCTCCACTTGGTGGAGTTTGCATACAACAAAAGTTTTTAGCAATCATTAAAAATGATCCCTTTTGTGACATTATATGGAATAAGGGGTTAGATACCTATAATTCGGAGCATAGTTAAAGACAGACTCGTGTTGGGACCTGATGTGCATCAATATATGGATAAAATGGTCAAACAAATTTGGCAATCCTAAAATAGGCTCAGGATCGTCAAAAACATTATGCAGATAAAAACAAGATGCCTAGATAATTCCATGTAGGGGGGAAAGTGTATTTAAAGGTTCAATCAAGGATAATTTCTTTAAAATTAGGAAGTTACTCAAAATTAGCTCCATGATATTGCAGGCCATTTGAAGTTTTAGCTAGTATTGGCCCAATGGCATATCAATTAGCCTTACCTACTATTATTAAAATGCATAATGTTTTTCATGCTTCCCTATTAAAAATATATGTAACTAACTATAATCATGTGGTTAATTTGGATATGACATAGGTCAATCAAGAAGGAAAAATCCTCATTGAATCTATATACATTTTGGACAAAATGGGAGTGGTTTTGTGGAAAAGAACTATTCCTTAGGTGAAAGTATAATGGAACTATTACACTCTAGAAGAAGCTACCTCAGAATTAGAGGAAAAAATTAAGGAAGCTTTTATGTTTTTTTTCAAGGAATAAAATGATTCAATTTTAGTGAGGATGGTGTTCTTTTTAGGGGGGTAGAGATGTAATTCCCTAGAAAATTTTTACTGCTAATTAGATTTAACTTTTAATCTGTTAAGTAGAATGAATTTGTTTATTGGCACGTAGAATGAAATTTTAATCTGTTAAGTGGAATGAACTTTTGATTTGTTTGGTAGAATGAATTTTTAGTCATTTAAGTAGAGTGCTATATTTTGGGACAATTTTATTAAAAATTTGATGTTGTTCACTTTTAAGGAAAAGAAGAAATTAATGCAAAATTTCATGTGTTCATATTTTGTTTTAAGAACTAAAATATTAAATGAGAAACAAAATAATTATCTTGATTTAGTATAAGAGGAGGTTATTCAAAGAGTGCAATTCTCATAGTACAGAAATGGAAAACATTTTAAAATGAATTATTCTCCTAATAAAGAGGATAGATAAAAACAAGAAAACAAACCCTCGAATAAAAGGGGGTGGGGGGTTATTTTTCTCTTCTCAAGAAAAGGAGAAGGAAGGGAGATCAAAAGAGAAGATAAACATGCCTAGAAAAAGAGGACAGGGAATATAAATCAAGGAAGCAACAACTAGAGATAAATTATTTTACTTTTGGTGTCAGTTGAGGGGTTGTTGTGGGAGGAAGGTACAACAACCACCTAAAAATTAGTGGGATATAAAGCAAGTTCCATTGATAGTAGAAGAGGTCCTCTATGAAAGGGTCGAATAAAGCTTGCTAATAGCAAGTTTTAGTACTATATGACTGGGAGAAATGGAGGCTCGCGGGAAGATTGAAACGGAATTTGGCTTATGATCAAGAGGCCTAAACATCCATTAATATCTTCTAGTGTTCACAAATAAGTTCTACTTTTATTTTATGTTTAAGATATCTTTATTGTATGTATTAAATTTGTATAACCTATGCATAGGAGTTAAAAAAATTTATTCATTGCGTACATGGGAAGGTTTAATAGCTAATAAATATTGAAGAGCTTCCCGGATTATCCACTCTATTTAGGGACATTTTTCAACATTTTTAATCCCAACTAGGATCCATCTCAGGACATTTGAATGAAGGATTGAAAGAAGTGTTTTAGGCCATTAATAGTATTTTTTGTCCTGAAACTCTTGAAGGAAATGTAGATCTGCTACCCTTCTTTCAATCCTCATTCTGGTTCTTTCAAGATAAAAAAATCTCTTCCCAAGATTCCCCTTCGTGCAGGGTAATAATTTTGGTTTTTAAGTTCTTGTGTCTATCACTTATTGAAGAGCTTCCTGGATTGTCCAAAGTATTTCAGAACATTTTTTGACATTTTGAATCCTAACTGGGATCCATATATAGGAAACTTGAATGAAGGATTGAAAGAAGGGTTTTATGCCAATAATGGCCTAAAACCCTTCTTTCAGTCCTTCATTAAAATTTCCTAAAGATGGATCCCAATTGGGATTCGAAACGTCGACAAATGTTCCTAAATATTGTGGATAATCCGTGAATATCTTCAATAACAACCACATGAGCTTAAAAGATAATAATTAATTAAGTACCCACCTAGAGTTTAGGGGTAAATTTATTATGCCATACTAGTTGTAATATTTTATGCAAGGTTGTAGGCTTGGGGATCCATACGGCATCATGTAGGATAACTAAACCAAATGAACCTCGTAGGTTCTAGTCTGTTGCATGAATATTTTATATGCATAATTCAAATCATAAAAGAAAAAAATCCCATTCTAAAGAGGCCCAGGGAGCCATTTTCATATATGTTTTAGTAAAGTTAGATTTGAAATCTAAATGAGCGTATAAAATTTGCAAATTCTAGATGAATTGAAAAAAATTAGAAAAAAAAAATTTAGGGGGTAGCTATAAGAGGGAATGGGAAAAAAACAAAGATTCTTCTAATGAGGGTTAGCCCCAAAGCCTAATAAGCTAGATGACGATATGACCTTCTGCAATCCCTTGGAAAAGTGATTTATATGTAGGACATCTATTAAAAAATCTCCGTGTATGGAATAATAACCGCACATGGTCATGTAGTAGAGCAGGGTTGTAATTGGACCCCTCGTTAACACTTATTACCACCATAAGAGTGATATGTTCATCGTAACCCTGATAATATGATTGCAAGAGAGAAGGGACCTTAATCCTTTACATTTACACAGTTATGGTCGTTGACGTAGCATTAATGAAAAAAATCAAGTGTTTTAGCTAGCATGAAAAATATAACCATAACAACAATTGTATTGAAAAGTTTTAAAACTGAAATATAACTACAATCCAACCATTTCAATTCGGTTAAATTTCATTACATATAATACATAAGAACAAAAATGTCAGGATGACATGGAGCCATGTATTGATATTAGGAAAATTTAATCATTACATAGTTTCACAGCAGTAAGGGCCAATGAACAGAAAGCAAGAGAAATTTGAAAACAATACTGAAAAAGGAAAAAAATATACATTCCATAACATTTAATATCATTTCCAAGAGGGACACACAAAATTTTAGATAGTTCATATGGTAATTCAACCCTTAGGGTTTAAACAACCTAAAAATAAAAAATTAATGAAACATGTTTCCTTGAAATTATACAGTGACAAAAAACCCTAGATAACCATGATTCCGAGTGATCGAGTCAAGAGAGAGGAATCTGAACCACATAAAAAGAACCAAGAAAAAATTACACTAAGATAGACCCAGAACTGTCGACACAGAATGATAACTATAGAAAGCTGGGGGTTGTGCCAATTGATGTATACCCCAAAGCCCCGAAGCACCTGTGAAATAAAAAAACAAGGTAATTATGAAGCCGACAAGTATACCTTTTCTCTTTAGCAACAAAAAAAAAGAAAATTACTCAAAGGAAAAAACCATATAGAAAAGAGCATGTTCCTTCGGAAATGAAGTTCCATACTTCAGGGAAATAGTTAGCTATGAGGAAACAATACATTAACTTTACCAAATCCTTGTCTTATGTTGTGATGGGACCCGTGGAATGAGCTGAATTCCATGGGTTTGAAGGAAGAGACAATTATTTTCTAGTTGTGAATGGAAATAAGAAAAAAAATACAATATTTGCAACTTCTATTTGGGGAATCAAGGGAAGAATCATCCACCTTAGTGTCAAATTATGAGGGGACTCTATTCAAATCTATGTTATCCATACTTAGTTTGGTTATAAAAAAACAAATAGAAACGAGAAAAATAGGCATAAGTGTTATAAAAATAAACTTATAAGTGACTGGCTAATGAAAATATTACTAATATGAATTTTGGGATGCAAGAAGGTCAACACTATCATGCACCATAAAATTTCCTTTTCCCACCACTGTAACAAAAAGGTTCAAGTGGAACCTAGTCGGCATCGAGAAGGAGGGAAAACCCTCCACCTCTGTGGTAGAGAAAAATGAGTAACAGTTGGAGCCTATTCTCCCCTAAAGAGCTAGTCGCCTGAACCTTATCTATTTCCAATCGGTTGATCAAGCTCCTGTATATGTAGGGCTCAATTGATATTGAAAATATAATTATCATAAATTGATTTTTATCAAGGCATCAAAGAATGATGGACAATGGAGGAAGAAAAAATCTAACTTAGGTTAAATCAATTTATGAGCCATAGAGGAAAAGCTAAAAAAAAAATAGGATAACCATATCTGGTGCATACTATTAAGTGTTAAGCAGACATATTACTGCTAACAAGGTAACTTAGGAAGGTAGAAGAGGAATTAATGTAGCTTGGTCAATGCTTCATATGCAAGGATATATATATATATGCTACTATTTCACATAGGACCTGAAAATTAATTAAAATAAAGAAGACTTATATACCCACGGTATTGTGGCTTGTACCATGAAAAAATTATTGATGTATTCGTCAAGATATGCTTACGTAAGTGATAGCACATAATGTTATTTTTTTTAACATTTGAGTGGATATAAATATATATACATATGTTTTAATGATAAAACTTATATCTACTCTAACTTATAATTAAAATGTGTTACGACCCTCAGCATGTTATGTACATTTAAAAATAAATAAATAAATCCTCCTTTTTATGTCTATTCTTAATAAAAAATAGTGGAGATGTTACAACCATGGATATCACTATATCTTTGTACAATAATAATGAATTATTTACAAAATATAATCACCACAACTATTTTTTTTCTTCACATAACAATACATTCTCTCCGAAAATAAATATTGATGCCGCTACCCATATTTTTTTTAAATGAAAGTATCACAATAGCTATTATCTTTGTGCATACAAATACATAATTGTTTTTCCAAAATAAACTCGCACAACAATTGTTATCTTTTCCCCTTTAAACACATATTCTTTTTCAATATATCTAACACAATAGCTCTTATTTTGGTGGATAAGAACACATCCTTTTTTCAAGAGATCTAACACAATAGCTATTCTTTTTGTGCATTCAAATACATATTTATTTTTCAAGAAATCTAACACACTAGCTATTATTTTTGTACATATTTATTTTTCAATAAATTTAACATTAATTTTTATTTTCATGCATATAAACAAATTCTTTTTTCAAAAAACCTAACATAGTAACTATAAATTTTGGTGCATGCAAATACAGATTTATTTATCAAGAAATGTAACATAATAATTTTAATATTTTTGCATGAAAATACATATTTAATATAACACACTCACTCTTCTTATTGTGTTGTATTTCTTGAAAACAAATATAGCAAAATAGCATTTTTTTAGCATATAAACAGATTTTTTTTTCAATAAATATAACACAATAGCTATTATTTGTTTGCATACAAATACATATTTCTTTTTAAATAAATATAATGCACTAGTTATTCATTTTGTGTATGACAATACATATTTCTTTTTCAAAAAGTATCACATAATAGTTATTATTTTTTTACATATAAACACACATTCCTTTCGCAAAAAATCCAACGATTACTATTATCTTCATGGATGCAAATACATATTTATTTTTCAATAATTCGAACACACTAGCTATTATTTTTATGCATGAAATTACATATTTCCTTTCCAAGAAATTTAACATGGATTCCTATATTTTAATATACAAGATGCATATGGAATAGTTTTCCATAAAATCTTGGTTACCTATCTTCTCACTTATTACAGCGGATGACCCCAATCCAAAATCAACTCTCATATCAAGGAACATTATTGAGAAGAATCTAGGAAGGTTACGAATGGCCCATGTGAGGTAACCCTTGAATAGTTGTGATATTTTTCACTTTTTAGTTTATTTTGAAAGCCAATTTTATGATAATACCAATCTCGAGATAATAGCAACAAATTTGGTATGAAAAGAACCATAAATTTACTAGTGAGCATACATAAATTGGACACTATGGCATTGCTATAAAGATATACCAGAAATGAAAGTGGGATTTGTTCCATTTAATTCACTCTAAAAACCTAATTTTGATGTAAGTTTTATTATTAAGGTGGGGTCACATCAGGTATAGGACTAAACTGAAAAATAAACGAGAAGATAATACATCCACTAATGAAGTACTCCTTATTTCTCAGTTCAAGGACTATCAAGTAGCATAAAACTAAAAATATAATTATCATAATAGTTGTAAGCCATTCAAAACCATAATGGGTTATTAATGCCCATGGTAGTGTTTCAATGGAATGAGAACACTTCAAAAATATTAAGGAAAAATAGTATTTTCATATTATATGAATGATAAAATTTAATATTTTATTATAGGGCTATTAAAATCATATACAAAGATAAGGTTAAGATTTATCTCCAAATTAGTTATGTCATTCTCTCCCTATTCATTAAATTGATTAATCGAAGAAAAAAAAATTATATGAAAATATTTCAATTGAAGTGACTTACACTTTTTTGGGCACGTTGTATTTATAATCTATGGTATTGGTCCATGTTATTGCACCAAGGTCTATTTATAGATCAAATATATACATCTTCAAGAGGGGATAAATCTCCATGCTTAACAATACGGTTTCGTATGTGTGTGTGTGTGTCTGTTTAACTTATATATTAATTATTTTAATAATTAATAACAATAATTAAAAATAATGATATAACTTAGCTAGTTTTACAATTTATTTAATTTTAGAAACTTGAGTGACATGTATAATGAATATTTTTTATGGTTATTATGCATTGATGACTATTGACATTTACCGACTATTTCATCTATATATCTAAGCTAATTTTCTTTTTATTCATAAATTTATTTTAAAATACAAATTAGTAAGTATGGTACTAAATTTGCGCCTACTCATTACAATTTTTTTGGAAATCATTACAATTCCTTAATTTTAGAGGATCCTTCAAAGAGGAGATATCTATCGAGACGAAAAAATACTAACTAAAAACATTTTATATTAGGTCTACATATATAGATTCAGAAAAATTAAAACAACAAGATCACAAGTTTGTAGAAGGCTCCCATTATGGGGGAAAATATAAGTCTTCATCAGCAAGTTTTTCTAAGTCAAGGTGATAATTGATATAGGTTGGGCTTGGAATAAAGCTCATAGAATCCACATTCCCTTTAGAGGAGGCATTAATTTTGAGATTGTCAAGATGCCTTCTAATCACATCAATCTCATCATCCTCCTAAGGGGTTTTGAGTCTAAGGGAATAGACCTCTTCCTTGATTAATAGTAGAAGGTTATATTTCTGGTGAAGTTTCCATTCAAGGTCCATATTTTCCATCTGAAGTATCTCCAATTGTTTTTTTCCAGCATTGTAGGTAAAGCTTCCAGAAGTGATTGAGTTATTGAGACTAGCGGGCATGACTAAAAGGTCTAAGAGGTATCCAAGAGGGGTTGAAGTGGTGTAGGAATTTACAGGGTCCTAATACACCCCTCAAACGTAGCTCGCGGGAATCGAACCTGGGTCCAGGCTCTGATACCATGTAGAGGCTGTTACACCAAAACTCGCAAGTGTTGGTAAAATTCCGATAACTAGGATCTCCATGGTGGAAATTATGGATTCCATATAGGTGTGGTGATTGCTACAACAAGCAGAAGCAACAAAAATTCCCTAAAATTTATTGCAGGTGAAATTAAAAATGATTCGAAGGAAAAAAATGATCTTAAGGGAGTCAAGGGGTAAGGGTGCAGATAAGTTAACATATGTCCTGGATTGAGAATGAATGTTAATGCAGGGGATGCTAGAGGTGTCAAGCAGAGTGAGATAAAATCCACCATCAACCACCGAAAGAGGAGTCGATAGGGTGCACCAAAACAAAGCAGGAAAACAAAAAGGGTTGCAAAGTGGAGATTAAAGATGAAGGAAATTCATGATTCAACTATTCAACATAATATGATAATCAAACCACAATAAAACATAGCACACATATCAAGAGAAGAAATTTCAATGCGCAATGTGTTCATACCACAAGTTGGATTAAGTTATTCCATGCACATGCTTTGATGTTGATCACTACACAAGGCCCCCCCGAAAGAGAACTCTACGAGATGATCAAGCTACATGGTAAGGGGGGGCAAGATCTCTCACAACCATATATAATGGCTCTGGTAATAAAGTGGGGCTCAGTACAAAGCCACCTAGAGTTGAAACAGGCATATGCCATGACTTTGTCAAAGGGAAGGAACCAAAGAAATAAATGGAGGCAAGTAGGGGGGGATTCTGTGATATCCCTAATTTTTAGCTTTTATAGACAGTTAATAAACCTAAAGGTCAACTCGACCTAAGGAAAAATATATGTCAACATATTATTTTGGAAATTAATAAATGAATGTGAAATTTTTTTATTGTATAAAGACTAGAGTAAAATCTAGACCAAGAATTCAAATCCATGAGGATGGACTATAATCCTAAGACTTTCCCAAAATTTTATAGAAATCCTTGGCGAAAAATAAAATAAATTAAAATTATTAGATGGGAGAAAAGAATCTAATAAAAGCCTCAGTAAAGTGGAAATTTACTAAGAAGATGTGAGAATAAAAATAGAAAGAGGAAAATATAGTTTTAAAAGGATATTATGTGGAAAAAACAAAAGCAAAGCCTAGGATAAGGGAAACAACATCCCAAAATAGCTGGACACAGTTATGGAAACATGTTGAAGGAAAACAAGCTTAAATAAGCTATTCCTAGTAAAACACGCGGGTTTTCTACACTAAGGAAGAATTAGTCTCTGCTTGGGGGAGAGCTGTGGAATAAGCTCAATATTAGGAGGCAAATAGTCTTCGTAACAATGGTATACACATTCTGTGAAGTTTTTATGTTGTATATTGTTGTTAATAGTTGTCTAATTCTTATGTGGAATGTAGAAAAAATATTATTTTATAAATTCTGACATTAATTTATGTAGATTAAATTAAATAAATTATGTGTATTATATAGTGTTTAGCTCAGAAAATATAAGTGTCATATGTATTTTACAGAGATTAACTATACGTGAATATAGTCAATATTTCTTTATTATTACATAGACATAGACTTAATTGAATTTAGGTTCAAATAGACAGAATCTCTAAACCCTTTGCCAGAGTCTATTTTTTTTTTTTTAGTTCACTAAATATCTGAAAATTCTATGAAAAGTTACTTTATATGTACTATGAAACTAAACATACTTCAGCTATAGTAATAGTAGAAAAGATGAAATAGGTATGAAATTCTAAACACAATATAATCTAGATATACAACATGAATTATAATACATATCTTAATGATCAATATACAATTCAGATTGAAATTGGAAATTATACATATATGTTTTCCTATAGAAATTATTATACATTTCTATCCATATCAAGATAGAGGCACATATTTACAAACATGTAATCTAGAAAAAGGTAAATTGTTTTATTAAAATACTTAATTACATCTGTGAATCCTATTCCATAAAATCCTCTAGTGGAGATGAGGATCAAATAATTCTATCAACCTTCAAATGATAGATCTAGTTTACAACATTTTAATTACAAATTAATGAGGGTCATCATCTAAATTAAGAATAAAATGTATGAAGATGAATTATATAGAGTGGATTAAAATCATGGAAGAGCCTCCATTTCTTGGATGACCGACCTGAAATAGGTTAAAATTGATAGTGAGTTACTATAACAATTGATTGCAAATAATTGTATTAGAGAATTAAATTATTAGGACAAACTTGAAACAAACATAGCGATCAAAGCTAGAAAAATAAATTGAAAAAAAATGAAAAGAAAAAATTAGAAATTGTACAGGTAATATTAATAATACCTATGAAATTATCTTCAGGCTGGAAGATTTCTTCCTGTACATACCATAAAAGGAAATGTAAGGAAAAATGGATAAGAAGAACATATTTAATTATGTGATAGTAATTAATGAAAAATTGTGAAAAGTGGATACTGACCTAAAGGAAGAGGTGTCCTGAAGCGTATTGTATATAGTTGCAGGAGAACATGAGAACCTCGAAAAAGAATTTCCAAATTAGTTTGAGGAAAAAAATTATTATAAACAAAGCTCATAATTAAATTCTGGAAGAATTAGTTTAAATTTTAATTCCTCTAAATGTACAGAGTAATACGATATAAAAATAAAGATATGAAATCTTCAGAATTTGGACAATATTAAATTATTTAAAATTCTAGTCTACAAAATTAAGTTTAATATAATAAAACAATTATAATTTATGTATAGTTACACAGTAAAATATATAATTGTATCAATCTTCTTTTACACAGAATAAATAGAAGAATTATATGATGGAATAAACAAAAGAAATGTTACCTATAACATTTAAAATCCAAATTGAGAATTGAGTGGAGGAATTGAACCCTATGTACTACAATTTCATAGTCTACGACAAAACAAAATGAAATGGAATTTCATTTAAAATCGAAATATAGTTCATAGAAAATTTTAATTAGGCATCTCTGTAAAATATGAAATAGTTCAAAATTCATGGAGGAAAATAGTATAATGATAATGAACTTATTTAAATATGTGTTTTGTAGAACAGTAACGAGATATTATATCAAACTCAATTTAGTGAGCAATAAGAAGCAAACCACTTACCATTACAGAAAGCGTAAGGTATCCATGGTGGTGAAGGACAAGAAAGTCTTTCTTGATAAGAAAATGCACTACACTGCCATATGATAGAAAAATAAAACATATCCAAATTAAACGGAAATGATAATGTTTGAAAACAAGAATTCATGGAACAAAGATATATAAATTTCAAGTAAAATGAAGAAAATATATACATAGTTGTTCTAAGTAAATATAAGAGAGGAATCGAAATGTTTGGGTGTCGTATCTCTTTAAATCATGATTGTAAAATGTAATTGTAATTTGGTGACAAACCCATAAGCCCAAATTGGGGAAAATTACGATTATGAGAGGAATCGAATGCATAGCTTAAAATTCGAAGAACAATTTACCGTAAGTAAAGTCTAATCATTCCAGTTAATGACAATGGAAAATACCTAAATATAAAATGGATAAATTCTATTATTGATACAAAACATAGATCTAATAAGAAGATACAGTGAAGGGAGAAGGCTACTCGAAGTAGAAACCGTTAACAAGGAATTACAAACCATCATATTTAAACCATAAATTCCTAAGAGAAATGTGTAATAAAAAAAAATTAGCATAACAAGGAAAAATACTAATTCTAGAATTCATGGGATATGAAAATCATCCCAAAAACTGGGAAACCAGATGAGGGCATTGAAACTCTGAAGCAAAGGTAACGAAAAAAACCCTGGATAAATTTCAAATAGAAGAAGTGGTTTTTGTACCTCGTTCTTTTGGTCGTGAGGAGTATGTTGCAAATGAAGAGGATTTGAATGATTTCTACATGAAATGTGACTCTTTCATAAAACAAATAAATTTACTGAAACATTTTGGATGTAAATAAAATTATACACAGAGAATTTAAAACCAAAAGGAATTCATAAAACTTCCATTCAATCAGTGAAATAATAAAAATACAAATTACATGTTCATGCTACGAGAAGATACATTATTCAAGGGAGTATCTCATTAACAAAATTTTATAAATTAGCGTAATATGACTTGCAGAGAAACGTCTTCCACAGTCGTAGCAATAAAATTCCAAAAACGCGGAGGAGAGATTCTCTTTGTGTATTGTCTGCCCAAATGTACACCCAGAATAATGAAAAGACAAATGAAACTATGAAAACCTAACAATATTCATTAAACAAATGGAAAAAATTTGGATTAATCACAACAGTCCATCACCACCATACAGGTGTCCTCGCAACAACCGAAGCCATGTGATGTTCAGGAGTTAACGTACCAAAAATAAAGGGTTGATAAAAATGAAATGATAATAGTAGAGAGAGAGTTAATGCAGTATGGGTGCAATCACATTGTTTCTACGTTGAACTATTAATGTCAGTAATTTAAATTAATATAACTATTGAACTATGAGAAATCGAATGGATTTCAATAGATTTAATATGTTTAATGGTATATGTTATAGATAATACATTGATATATGCGAGCTTAACTTTTCGTTGATATATATATATATATATATATATATATATATATTCACTGAATAATCATGTGGTATGGTATATGGTAATATATAGTAAGTTCTTATACCACAAATGAATAATATCATAGGGTGGAGTGATATGTATTCTTGAAATAATAATAATATTGGTTATAAAATTATAAATGACAAAGTATAACTTGAATATCATAAGTGTAAAATTATTTCAAAGTTGTAACTAAAGCAGGTTATAACATTATAAGGAATAATGATAATAAAAAAGAGTCATAAATAAGTTTAAATACATAGGACATTATGATGGTAATATACTTAAGAGGGTCCCTTTGTGGATAAAATAATTAGGGCTCTTAAGAATTAATTATAAATGAATGTGTGATATAAACCAACCTTTATAAGAAAGAGTTTGAGGATGAAAAAAATAAAATAAAGAAAGTCTTTCAGGTTATACGGTTAGTGTAAAAACTATTAATGACGAATATGTCACAATAGACCACTGATCATGACAAAAACTAATATAAAAAAAAATAAAAAGAATTGTTTTGGGTTAGTTGTAGTTGTTACAACTACGGTAGCGGACTTAGCTAGACAAGGCAATGAGAGGGCCCAAACCAGACCATGAATTTATCGATCTGGAGTCTCCTGTCCTATGTGATGCCCGTCACATTATAACTAAAACACAATATACTCATACAATTCATAGTCGTCAATACGTAGGTTGGTGGAGAAAAATAAGACACCATGTTCATTACTTTACATGTATGAGGATGAAGACTTATTATAGACTCCCAAACGTGAGACAATATCTCCTAGTGTGCCACAACAAGGACCTTCATGCACTAGTACAAAGTGGCTAATTTGTTACTAAAAAAACGACTAAAATTTTCATATAAACGACTATTTTCTGATCGGTGACCAATAGTAGCTAATTTACAGTATCTTATAACGCGACCAACTTTTGGTCGTTTTTAGCTTAGTCATTAATTGGTTATCTCAATTTTGTTATCTAGTTGTATATTTGGTCATTGATTTAGTCACTGATTTGGTCACTAATTTAGTCATTCATTTGGTCTTTCATTGTCAATGATTTAGTCATTCATTTAATCATTCATTTGGTCACTGATTTAGTCATTCATTTAGTCATTGATTTGGTCCTTGATTTGGTCATTAAATGTCACAATTAATGACCAAATATACAACAAAATATATTATTATATGATCACCCAAGAAAACCAATTAATGACCAAAGAACTATGACCAACATGTTGGTCGTGTTATAAGATACTGTAAATTAGCTACTAATAGTCATATATATGAAAATTTTAGTCATTGTTTGAAACCAATTAATGACCGAAGAAATGTGACTAAATTTTAGTCGTGTTATAAAATACTGTAAATTAGCTACTAATAGTCGTATATATACAAAATTTAGTCATCATTTGTAGTCACAAATTTATCATTTGCAGTAGTCATTTATTCATTATATAAACGGCTAATTTAGTAGTTTATATTCATTTCATTAATAATCATTATAAATGACTAATTTAGTCGCATATTTATTTTATTTGTGTTCATTATTAATCAACATAAATTAATTTGTATGATTTAAAAAATGTCATACAATGTGCATGTTCATCTAATATGAAAACACAAAGTTGCATATTTTAATTACAATACTAAACAACATCAAGTGCAACTATAAATAATTTCAACCACATAAATTATATTATATGAAATGTTAAAACATTACAATATGAGTTTCCAACTTTATATTAGTTGGACTACAATTTACACATGAAATGATGTTTCATCACTTCAAAACATTATCGTTGTGTTGTCAAGGCATTACACGTGAATTCACCAACTCTGAAGACTTGATCATCAGTCTTTATATGTGTGTCTTATGCGAGATATTGGTTCTAAGGGTATCACCAAACCAGTTCTCCTCTCTCTTTTCTCATTTGTCGCTCCAATGTTATTGCTCTTCTCTTTTTTCAATTCATGCTTCTTACCATCAATACTGATTTCATTTTCTGAAAACAAAAGAAAATACAATGCACTGTAAGAAATGAAAGACAATGAACACTAAAATATAACATAAATTAGATTATAAATAGTTTATACAACATATACCTTAACATCAACAATGTCAAAGCAATTTTCCTTTAGCATCAATTTCTGCAAAATAAATGTCATGTTATTCTTTCCCATTTCTCAACATGCTACATACGTTAAATTGAAAATCACATAAAACCAAGAGCAAACCCTTTTCTAACCAAAATAAACAAACAAACAGTGCCTCTAATAAAACTTCATTATAATATTAGCAAATGAAAAGAGAGCTAGTGGACCATTTGTGTTGTTTGACTTTGCCTATTTTTGTTATGAAGTGCTTGAGCTTCAAGAACCAACAAATGTGAGCACGAGCTAAAAACTAACCAACCATTCACTTGTCAACATGAGAGATCACAAATAAACCACAAAATTGATCAGGCATTAAAATTGTGAGCAGACTACCTTGAAATTTTCTTCTTGAGAAATACCTCAAAATCCCCTCATTTCTAATAAGCTTCCTGGCTATGTACCTCCATCCTTGATTTCCCTTGCTATATCTTGAATAAAAAATATCCCTTCAACAACCAATTTTGCGAGAATCCTACCAAGTAACTCAAGAGCCTTGTGCGCATCAACAATAGCATCTTCCAATGAAAATAGTACAATCTCCAACCTAGAAACATCAAAATTATATATAGTTATAATGTTGAAAAGTGTAACTAGGTAGGTCTTCCTTATAATGACTATGTAATTATGTACTTATGTAAAGATGAAGTCAATAATAATAAAATGAATTTTTGGTTTACTTGCTTCATGGGTTTCATGAGCAAGATTCTTAGTATAGGTCTATAGACTTCTTCTTGATGTCTATTAGGTACATAAGTGTAATTAGGAGTCATGTAAAAGGCGTGAAGAATACCCTCCAGGACGTTGCAGAAGAATGGCTTACAAACGTTGAAGATATGCCTATGAAGTCAACCTACAAACAAATGTAAAGTTGGCCTACTTAATGGCTATAAGGTCGGCTTAATTACTTGGCTAGAACTACTATATATACCCTACATATGTTGCGGTTAAGAGAACATATCTGCGGATGATACTGAGGTTATACAACGTGCAAAAGAAGAAAGTTTTGCGGATTCTACTGAGGCAATACAGCGTAAAGAAGGGAGCAAAGATTAAGTTAACGTCTGGGGTAGAACACATTAAAAGAAAGCACAAATTTGCGGATCTGTCTCTGAGGTACTGCGGATATTTAAGTAACAATTATAGTCAAGTAAGATCAAGAATTACGTATTAGTTTGAAGGTATAACAAATAAGATCTAAGGACAAGATTGACTACGTATAAGTTTGAAGGTGACAACGTTTGAAAGATAGCAAATACAAGAACAGTTTTGATTGCAGACTTATCTAAAGGAAGAACTGAATGATACACCTTCCAAGGTAACTGAAGGACGTATTCTACAGAAGCAGTTAAAGGTTAGTAATTGCTGAATTAACTGAAAGATTGAGATATTGACTAAAGGATATGATTAAGTTATCTCTAAGGAAAGAATTGTAAAAGTCAAAAACCTCAAGTAAGGAAGGTAAATCAAAGATTTACCTTCCTAACTTATTGCAAAATACTCAGTTACAAGAAAGATCAATTTTGTCTCTACATTTGTATAAGCACTTTGATAATTGACTTGATGAAGGATTAACTCAACAAGCTCACAAGTAGTTATCAAGAAGAGAATTTGTATTAATCTATAGCCCTTAAATTCTCAACATGGTATCAACGTTATGGTTATGATCAAAGGCAGTTTGAAAGGACTCGAAACATTCTAAAAGGACCTATGTCAAAAGGGCTCAAATCATAGTAAGACAGTCCAATAATTATACTAGGTGCAAGTTCACAAGAAGGGTCAATCTCGATGACATCACAGTGTTGAAATTACCTCTGCCTCAATTCAATACTACTCTTATAAGATTATTTTGATACCATAGCAGTTAGGAGAATGAGTTATAAAGGTGTATTTACAGTTAAGGCTCGGTGTGACAAAAAGATATCAGTATAATCCGTATTACAGTGAAGATATTCAGTGTTATAATCACAGGTCAACTACAGTCTCGGTATAATCAATCACATGATAAGTATGACACTACAATTTGGAAATACCACAGTAAAA
Organism: Pinus albicaulis; assembly: GCA_034641835.2. Taxonomy (NCBI): domain Eukaryota; kingdom Viridiplantae; phylum Streptophyta; class Pinopsida; order Pinales; family Pinaceae; genus Pinus; species Pinus albicaulis. The sequence continues at coordinate 373,045 of JAXQQM020067272.1, read as the reverse complement.
AATCTATCACTGTTTCGTGCTACCACAGTGAGAAAGGTCTCACTGGTTCGGTGCCATCACAGCTTGATGAGAAGTATGCCATTTCAGTTTGATGGTATCACATAGGGTCTCATAGAAATGGTCAACAGAAGTTAGAGACATGTACAGTGAAGTATTTACAATCGAAGCACAAAATCAGGTCAGAACAATAATATGTATACACAGTGAAATAGTACGTTCGAGGATCTCGGAATAGCTGCTTACATTGTGTTTGAAAGAATCTGAATTCTTTCCTATGAAGTTGACAGTGCAAGAACCAACTAAAAGAAAGAACTAGTTTGAAGGTATAACAAATCAGATCTAAGGACAAGATTGTCTACGTATAAGTCTGAAGGTGACAGCGTTTGAAAGATAGCAAATACAAGAACATTTTTTATTGTAGACCTATCTAAAGGAAGAACTGAATGATACAACTTCCAAGGTAACTGAAGGACATATTCTACAGAAGAAGCTAAAGGTTAGTAATTGTTGAAGTAACTAGAAGATTGAGATATTGACTAAACAGTCGAACATTTGCAAGATTGATGTGAATCATCTCTTGGAAGAGCTAAGTGAAGAACAACGAATTGCAATCCAACAAGAACGAGCCCGGAAAATTGATGAACAAAATAAGATGTTTAGCACCAAGAAACTTTGCCTTCTTTTGGACCTTGATCACACACTTCTAAATGCAGCTAAGGTGTCATAAAAATAAAAACCGTCTTGTTCTACTTCTAGTGATTTCTAGGCAAAGAGGGATGTGAAGTAAATGAACTGATGATAATATGATTATATAAATGTTGCTAATTCAAAATGTTGTTTGTCCAACAGTTTACTGAAATAGATCATGTGCACGAGGAAATGCTAAGGAAGAAGGAGGAGCAAGACCGAGGGAAACATCAGCGACAGCTTTTTCGCTTTCCTCATATGGGAATGTGGACTAAATTATGGCTTGGCATCTTGAATTTTTGGGACAGGGTTAGTAAAATTTGGATTGAAATATTATTATCTTTGCAAGCTGTAGTTTCTTACTGGGAACATTTGATTTACAATGTGGAATTGAAAAATTCCTTGTATGCCAATGGATGGATCTGTTCTTATTTTCATCTAATTCATTCTGTGATGGTTTATGTTGCAGGCAAGCAAGTTGTATGAACTACATGTTTATACAGTGGGAAACAGAGTTTATGCCACAGAGATGGCCAAAGTACTTGATCCCACAGGAACTTTATTTGTAGGACGTGTTATTTCAAAGGGTGATGAGGCCAACCTATATGGAGATGATAGGCTACCTAAAATTAAAGATCTAGACGGCGTTTTGGGAATGGAATCTGCAGTAGTAATTATCGATGATTTTGCAAGGGTTTGGCCTCATCATAGACATAATTTTATTGTGGTGGAAAGGTACGTTCATTTCAATTCTTTTCCAGTGTCCAATCAAGACCTTACAACTGTTATTTTCTGCCTTCAAAAATCGGTAGTTAAATATATATGTGACTGTTCCTAAGAACTTTTAGAATGCCATGTACAGATACATGTATTTTCCCTGTAGTAGGCGCCAATTTGGATTGTTTGGGACGTCACTGTTAGAGGCAGACGTTGATGAGAGGCCAGAAGATGGAACACTGGCATCTTCTTTAGCGGTGAGATGCTAAAATTAATCTATAACAAACATTGGTTTTGTGACTTCTCACAATTTAGAGATATTTCCCAAGTTCATCATATGGTTGCATTTCTAACACATATACCCTACAATTCAAACACAGGTGATTGAGAAAATTCACCATAATTTTTTCTCAAACAAACAGTTGCATGAAGTGGATGTCCGGGAATTTCTTGCAGCTGAACAACAAAATATTTTAAAGGATTGTAAAGTGGTTTTCAGTAGGGTTTTTGCAGTTGGAGAAGCGCAACCACATCTTCACCCTTTGTGGTAGATGGCTGAACAATTTGGTGCAGTATGCACAACACAAATTGATGACGAAGTGACTCATGTTGTAGCCCTTGCCCCTGGGACTAACAAGGTATGCATTTTACCTTTTGTCAAGTCCAATGTTGGAAACTCACAGAATCTTTGGCAGTAGTTCCAACATTCCAAGTTAATAATGTCAAACACTATTCCCAACCCTTGGTCAACTCATGCAATTAGTTTCCCAAACTATGCCATTATAACTTAGTCAAGTCAAATTGTTCCCAGTTCATATACATTGAGCCCATCAACCAATCTAGATAGAGAAGATGTGCTTCAACAAAAACACATGAATGTAGAAGGTGGAATAAACATGGTAAATGCAACCAAGAAAGAAAATCAACTTACAGCTCAAGAACAGGCAGAACCTAGAAAGCTTAAGTCTTCCATTTGCAATATTGATGCTAATTGACTTCTAGACAAGTCCCTCAATCTTGTCACACATATATCTATTATTTTGGACTCTTTAATCAACAATGGTAGCTGTCTCTTAAGAGTCTTTGCCAGAGTCAATAAATGTAAAGAAGCGAACAAGAGAATGTGGATCTCAGTCATTTTGCTTCATTCTTCCAACAACAAATAATAATTTTAGAGAATGTTGCCACTGTTGTAACACTCGGAAAGGGAATTTTCATACAGAGATTAAGGAACTAAAATTGAAATCCACGTTGACTTGGAGCAGGAATTCACTGAATCTTCTAAATCTCCAGAAGAAGATATTAAACAAGACATAGCACTTCCAAAGGATTCAAGCATGGTTATGCCCCTCTCACAGAGTTTGCCAAATGAAATTACCACAATCACACAAAATCATATGAATCCTTGTGGTGATGTGAATCATTTCTTGGAAGGGCTAAGTGAAGAACAATGAATTGCAATCCAACAGGAACGAGCACAGAGAATTGATGAACAAAATAAGATGTTTAGCGCCAAGAAACTTTGCCTTGTTTTGGACCTTGATCACACACTTCTAAATTCAACTAAGGTGTCATAAAAATAAAAATCATCTTGTTCTACTTCTGGTGATTCCTAGGAAAATAGGGATGTGAAGTAAATGAATTGATGATAATATGATTATATAAATGTTGTTAATTCACGATGTTGTTTGTCCAACAGTTTACTGAAATAGATCATGTGCACGAGGAAATGCTAAGGAAGAAGGAGGAACAAGATCAAGAGAAACCTCAGCGTCAGCTTTTTTTCTTTCCTCATATGGGAATGTGCATTGTGGACTGCATTGTGGACTAAATTGTGGCCTGGCATCTGGAATTTTTTGGACAGGGTTAGTAAAATTTGGATTGAAATATTATTATCTTTGCAAACTGTAGTTTCTTGCAGGGAACATTTGATTTACAATGTGGAATTGACAACTTCCTTGTATGCCAATAGATGGATCTGTTCTTATTTTCATCTAATTCATTCTGTGATGGTTTATGTTTCAGGCAAGCAAGTTGTACGAACTACATGTTTATACAATGGACAACAAAGTTTATGCCACAGATATGGCCAAAGTCCTTGATCCCACAGGAACTTTAATTGCAAGACGTGTTATTTCAAAGGGTGATGAGGCCGACCTAGATGGAGATGATAGGCTACCTAAAAGTAAAGATCTAGACGGTGTTTTGGGAATGGAATTTGTAGTAGTAATTATCGATGATTCTGCAAGGGTTTGGCCTCATCATAGACATAATTTAATTGTGGTGGAAAGGTAAGTTCATTTTAATTCTTTTCCAGTGTCCAATCAAGACCTTACAACTGTTAATTTCTGTCTTTAAAAATTGGTAGTTAAAGATATATGTGACTGTTCCTAAGAACATGGAGACTGCCATGTATAGAACATGTATTTTCCCTGTAGTAGGCGCCAATTTGGATTGACGGGAACGTCACTGTTAGAAGCATACGTTGATGAGAGGCCAGAAGATGGAACACTAACATCTTCTTTAGCGGTGAGATGCTAAAATTAATCTATAACAAACATTGCTTTTGTGACTTCTCACAATTTAGAGATATTTCCTGAGTTCATCGTATGGTCACATTTCTAACACATATACCCTGCAATTCAAACATAGGTGATTGAGAAAATTCACCATAATTTTTTGTCAAACAAACAGTTGCATGAAGTGGATGTCCAGGAATTTCTTGCAGCTGAACAACAAAAGATTTTAAAAGATTGTAAAGTGGTTTTCAGTAGGGTTTTTGCAGTTGGAGAAGCACAACCGCATCTTCACCCTTTGTGGCAAACAGCTGAACAATTTGGTGCAGTATGCACAACACAAATTGATGACGAAGTGACTCATGTTGTAGCCCTTGCCCCTGGGACTGACAAGGTATGCATTTTACCTTTTGTCAAGTCCAATGTTGGAAACTCACAGAATCTTTGGTAGTAGTTCCAACATTCCAAGTCAATAATGTCAAAAACTATTCCCAACCCTTGGTCAAATCATGCAATTAGTTTCCCAAACCATGCCATTATAACTTAGTCAAGTCAAATTGTTCCCAGTTCATATACATTGAACCCATCAACCAATCTAGATAGAGAAGATGTGCTTCAACAAAAACACATGAATGTAGAAGGTGGAATACACATGGTAAATGCAACCCAAAAAGAAAATCAACTTACAGCTCAAGAATAGGTAGAACCTAGAAAGCTTAAGTCTTCCATTTGCAATATTGACGCTAATTCACTTCTAGACAAGTCCCTCAATCCTGTCACACAAATCTCTATTATTTTGGACTCTTTAATCAACAATGGTAGCTGTCTCTTAAGAGTCTTTGCCAGAGTCAATAAACATAAAGAAGCAAACAAGAGAATGTTGATCTGAGTCATTTTGCTTCATTCTTCCAACAACAAATAATAATTGTAGAGAATGTTGCCACTGTTGTAACACTCGGCAAGGGAATTGTCATACAGAGATTAAGGAACTAAAATTGAAAAATGTCTATTAAGGATACTTTGATAAATTTTCAACAAAGATAAATGGTCATAGGGCATTGCTTCAAGTTTCAACAGACCTTGGATATTCCTCACATGGAACTTTAGGACTATATTATGAAGGAGGAGTGGATCTTTGGAGGCCATGTCTTTCTTGGTCAATTGAGACCCTAACAGACTCTTGAAAGAAAATGAATTTTTACTTTTGAAGACCAACCACACCATTACTCGGTTCATGTAATCACCCAATTCTTCTTATAAAGATACAAGGAAATTCCATCTTTCCTAGCATATGCTAAATTTATTGAATGATTTGGATGATTGATAGTGTGAGAAAAGGTCCTAAATGCAGAGGAGGAATATCAGCAGGAGGGTAGGAAACAACTTTCTACCACTCTTGCAATCACCCTAGAAGACTTAGCACTTGATGACATGGGTATCATGCTATGCCTTTTTTCTACACTAGAAAATGGAAATTCAACCAACATATGACAAAATCCTGAGCGCAGATGGAGATAATGCACTAGACTGTAGTTCTAGTTTTCCTGAGAATGAGAGTAATAAGACACTCATAAATGAAGGGAAATCCTGAAGATCCCTTAAGTCTCAAGATACCAACACTCCTATCTCTGATTTTGAATATGGTAGAAACTTTGGCACACTTATTTATGTCCATCTCCAATCAACATTGCCTATTAAATTTGAACATAGCAGTGCAAGATTTGATATTTTTCCTTTGATAGTCATCCTACATATGAGTCTATGACATGGACTCTGATGAGGAATAAAAGAAGGTTGATCATATCAACAAGCTGTTTTGTGAACCATATGAGACAAAGGCAAAAAGGTCCATTCCATTTGTTGAAGGAATCCTTATTGAAGATGAATAGTATTGTCATATTGAAAGAACAAACCAATATCTAGGAAAACAAGAGGACTCGTGCAAACCCATAATTGGTTAACTACACAGTGAGAAAAATCATTTCCAGGTTTGTCTCTTATTGTTCATAGGTATGATAATTGATCTCCAAAGGAGTTCCTTCTCCTAACTATAAATTATATTCGGGTAGCTTTAATTTCTCATATAAAACAACTCCCTGTCTGCAACACTGATGTTCATGGCCAGCATAAAACTGTTCCTATGTTTGACCCAGAAACGTTGGAACTTACGAACTTGAGGATAACGATGGATCTCTGGCTTGAAGAAGTCAAGTATTAGCTCCCCTCATATTTCCTTGAATAGTGTCTGCCACAACATGATCCTATATTTATCAATACCCTAGCTGTCCAGGAGTATTCCCATATTGAATATGGGATCCTAAAGCTTGCTAAAAAGATCCCAGCAAAATGCCCTGATCTAAGCCTAATTTATCTGAATGTTTCATTCATGAATATGGGGTCACAACAAAGTTACTAAGAGAAAGACCTGCAACAAATTTATGGAAGATTTATCAGCATGCACAGGGTTGAGAAATGGAAGGTCATTATTCATAAAAAAGCACCCAAATCCATACTAGAGTGATGAAGTTGATAATTTAGTGAAGACAAGAACGTCTCAGAGCTTAAGCATACAACAAATTCCAACACTCCAGGGACAAACGAATGAAGCCATCAAACTATTGCTTGCAAGGTTTCAAACTTCAAGGTAATATCCTTTAGCTCCAAGACACAGAATGCATAGACTAAAATGGTTACCAAAAATTAGTATCCCTGGGAAAAGAAGATGGTAGGAACTCCAAAGGGTTATAAATTAGCTCAATTAAAAAGAAGCTTCACAAATAGGAAGCTATTCGTGTTTCAAGTTACCTTACCTGTTCCAAAAGGGGTCTTACAGTTATAATGGGGATAAGGCAACATATTTACCCAATTTGAATGAGTTTTCCTGTCATACTATTATGTCACTCAACCCCTTTGATTGTTATTTCCAGATAAATAAGCTCAAAGACTCCCCTCACACATTAGGATGTTATAATTATTAATTCCAAGAAAAATGAAGAAAGCTCTAATTCATTTCCTAAAAAAATGAATGACAAGGTAGAAGAACATACCAAGCCTTAAAAATTGACCCTGGCCAAAGTGATGAGTTGCCCTAGAAACACCATATTTTTGACCTGACTAGGTCTGGGTCAGTCAAGTCCAATGTTGGAAACTCATAGAATATTTGGCAGTAGTTCCAACATTCCAAGTCAATAGAGCCAAACACTATTCCCAACCCTTGGTCAACTCATGCAATTAGTTTCCCAAACCATGCCATTATAACTTAGTCAAGTCAAATTTTTCCTAGTTCGTATAAATTGAACCCATCTTATCACGTGAATCCAAAAGTTGTACAATATTTTGGCATGCCATCTTAAGATATGTTTTTTGGAGTAAAGAATGTGTTAATCCTATGATTAGACAAATGAATCTTATGAAGTCAAGAAGTTACAACCTTCTCTTGTATTAGTTCTTGGACATATCAATAACAGGGTCAAAATTGATTCAAGGAATCTTATTAATAACTCTGTTGCATGGGTCAGATCTCATTAAGGCCAATTTCAACATATTTGCAGATATAAAGTTGGCCCTGGTTACTGATATTTCAAAATAAATCACAAAAGTCTGGTACTCTATAAAATAAAAATACTTACTGCTTCCTCACAACTCAGGAGGAGGCACACAATAGCTTTCCATTGACCAAAAGCTTTAAGTGATTGACCCATTTGCATTTTAAAAAGTTCAAATAAAAATTCATCTGTATACGTTTTTCTGCAGTTGAGATAATTGTTTTAAATTAAAAACACATCAGATAATGATCATTCAAGTGGATGTGCATACCAAGAAAGCTATGAATGAAAATTGAAGCTCTCCAAGTAGCAAATATTCCAATCCTCCATATTTCTGATCGAAAATATTTTCCAGCAGTTGTGTCTGAAAACAAAAGAAGAAATTATAAAGAGGGATATCCAACTGAAAAGAAAACACGTAATGTTCCAATTAGAAATGCTAAAATAATCACTACCAAGAAATAATCATCACAGTCATCACTGATTGTATCAGACCAAAAATAGAAACAAAAGCAGACATGGAGGTAATTTAAGATAAGGTTGCATCCATAAACACTATTACAGTCTCCATAGTCATGCATAAATAGCATAGATATATCAGGATCCTAAGTGTAGAATGACATTGGGATGGATATGGTGTGTCTCAATGGGATCTCATTATCACAATAGTAGTAAACCATCATAGATAAATAGACTTTATTCTTGTCTGCTAGTCACCAATGAGACTGAAAGACACACCACAACGTGTACAAGGATGCAACAAGATGGAAAAAGTCTCAACGCAAACTTCCACATGTTAAATTTCCATAAAACCCAGCAAACTGAGTTTCCTAACTTAATATGCACAGCGTAAATAAATCAGAAGACAAACACATCAAAGTTCAAACCATAGAAAAGAAGATATACCCAGGAAACCCAATGGTGAAATTTGTAGCTATGGTCGGTTTTTATAATCAATGTTTTAGCCCTTCAAATATATGTAACAATAAATATAAGACATGTTCTTCATGTCGGCTTCAAAAGACAAAAATTTAAATTTCTAAAAATTGAATTTTTGGCTCCAAATGTTAAGTCGGTCCTCCAAAAGATGAAGTTGACCCGGCCCTTCAGACACACCACTTTAGTTTCATCTATTCACCATATATACTCATTAGACTTCATCAATTCAGAGGCAATTCGGATCACTTCCGTTCAAGCGAAGGATCAAATTAAGAGCAAGTCAAGTTTCCGTTTCTATATAATTGTTTAATGATGAAATTGAATATGAAAAGGATTAAATCAATAGAAGTAATTATCAGTTTAGAAGGCATATGAAGAATCAACATTGTATCAACATGGTATCAGAGCATGGTTGAAGCTTTCACCGTGAAAGAGCAGCTTAGGCAAGTCTTCTTGCTTTCAAGGAGACAGAATCCTCAGTCAAATAATCTGTGTTAAGAAAATAAGTGTTCCCTAGCAGTACTCAAAGCCACCTTACATCCAAGTTTCTATTTTGAATATTCTAGATATGAGGCCTCAAAACAGGGCCAAAATTCTCAGAGGCTAAAAGGCCTCAGTACGAATCTGTATTAGGCCGAAAAGGCCTCAGAAGCTAGCTGCGGGGAGCCGAGAGAATCAGGATGTCCTCAGGACGATGGATCAAGGATGAAACCCTCAAATTCTGGGAAAATTAAGTTTCAGATAAAGGGGACTCGAATTCTTGATAATTCAAATCCATAATGCTTTAGAAATTATGGACAGAAGGCACAAATGATGATTATTGAGAAGGCCCAGAGACATCAATTGAAGCTGAAAGCAAAGGAATTCATGTTTCATCACTATGTTATACTAATCTTACACAAGGGATTGATTTCAATATTTAAAAGGTGGCATCCATAAGCTTTCACTGAAGAAGAGGCTGAGTTCCTCATCAGTCCTTTCAAATATTGAACTTCTCTTGAAGGTTGTGTAATGATCAGCACTGAAGATTGTCTGTGATTGCTGCCTTTGATTTGAAGATACCGAGCTATCTCTTTGAACAAATCCTATGGTTAGAATTTGCTACAGACTCTAAAGGAAAGTCTCAACCTAGAAGAATATTCATTCACTAAGATCTGGTCAACAGAATATAGGTCTAGTTGAAAAGTCCAAAAGGTTTTTCCTCGAAGCATTATAAACTTGAAATATCAAGGACCTTGTAGTCATTAGACTAATACCCTTGTATATGTCTCGGATCAAAGAACAGAAATGAAAACCATGGATCTGTTTACCTTGATCTATAGCCAATAAATCTGCACAGGCAGGCAAAACACTAACAATGGTTATTGAGTTGGGCTTTGTCCCTTGAGCTTTCATTTTGTTGAAGAATGCCAAGGATTCATGGGGTTGGCTATTCTGAGAATAACCAGCAATGATGGCATTCCATGACACAACATTTCGTTTAGCCATTCTTTCAAACAACTTGTGGGCAATGTTAACGTTCCCACATTTGGCATACATGTCCACAAGTGTGTTGCCCACAACAACATCAGATTCAAATCCACTTCTTATTGCGTAGCCATGGATCTGCTTACCTTGTTGTAGAGCAATAAAATTAGCACATGCAGGCAGAATACTGATCATGGTCATTGAGTTTGGTTTTATGCCCTGGATTTGCATTTCATTCAGGAATGCCAAGGCTTCATTGAGATAGCCATTCTGGGAATAACCAGCAATGATTTCATTCCATGACTCAATATCCCGTTTACGCATTCTTGCAAACAATTTGTGGGCAAAGCTAACAACCCCACATTTGGCATACATGTCTACAATTGCATTGGACATGACAACATCATATTCAAATGCATTTCTTATTGCATACCCATGCATATGTTTACCTTGTTCCACAACCAATAAATGCGCACATGCAGACATGACAATAACCATGGTGACTGAATCTGGTTTTATGCCCAACACTTGCATTTCATTGAAGAATGTTATGGCTTCATGGGGATAACCATTTCCAGAATAACCAGCAATGATTGCATTCCATAACACAACATTTTCTTTAGGCATTCTTTTAAATAAGTTATAGGCAATGTTAACATTCCCACATTTGGTGTACATATCTACAAGCCCAGTTCCCACAATAACATTAGATTCAAATCCACTTCTTATTGCATAACCATGGATCTGCTTACCTTGTTCGAGAGCCAATATATCTGCACATGCAGGCAAAACACTAACCATAGTGATTGAGTTGGGTTTTATGCCTAGAGATTGCATTTCATAGAAGAATGCTAAGGCTTCATGGGGAAGGGCATTTTGAGAACAACCAGCAATGATTGCATTCCACGACACAACATTTCATGCAGGCATTATTTCAAACAATCTGTGGGAAATTTTAACATTTCCACATTTGGCATACATGGCTACTAATGTATTTCCGACAAATACATCGGAATCAAACCCACTTCTTATTGCATAACCATGGATCTGCTTACCTTGTTCCAAGGCCAATAAATGGGCACAGGCAGGCAGAACATTAACCATGGTAATTGGGTCAGGTTTCACTCCCTGGACTTGCATTTCAGAGAAAAATGCCAATGCTTCGTGGGGGTGGTCATTCTAGGCATAACCAGAAATGATCGCATTCCATGACACAATATCCCGGTTAGGCTTTCTTTCAAACAATTTGGTAGCAATATTAATATCCCCACATTTTGCATACACGTCTACGAACCCTGTGCTCACAGCAACAGATTCAATTCCACTTCTTATCACATAACCATGGATCTGCTTACCTTGTGGCAGAGCCAATAGATGAGCACATGAAGACAGAGCACTAATAATGGTAATGGAATTGGGCTTCATTCCCCGCACTTGCATTTCGTTGAAGTATGACAATGATTCATGGGGTTGTCCATTCTGAGAAAAACCAGCGATGATCGCATTCCATGAGACAACATCTCATTCAGGCATCCTGTCAAACACTTGTCGTGCATTATCTAAACTCTCGCACTTGACATACATTGACACAAGCGCGGTACCCACGAAGACATCCGACCCAAATCCCTTTGTGATGACATCTTCATGAATCTTTTTTCCTGCTTGCAGATCTGATAGGCGTCCACATGCATTGATTACAGAGATAAATACCATCTTGTCCGGTTTTATGCCTGTGCGCTGCATTTGAAAATACATTTTCAGCGCTTTGCCGCAGAACCCATTCTTTACATAATCTGCAATCATGTCGTTCCATGTGAGAACATTGTGTAGTTTGAGTTTTTCTATATCCAATTGTGAACATTGGTTTAGGTTGCCCTGCACGTTGGCACCTGCTGAAACTTCTCTACTCTTCGCTTTATTCATCCACCATTGTTTAATTGCTGCTGCAACCAGAGCAGAGGTGGGAGTAGGAGGATAACCATAAAAATGAAGATGATAAGAATTAATGTGCAAAACTAAGGGCATATGCAGTCAGGTATGTTTGCTGTATTTATAGATGGAAGTTTCATTCCTATATGGGCATGAAGAAGAAGGCATAAATAGCGACAGATCCATTTCACACAAGGCAATGCAGGAGTTGGTGTGCTACCGTAGCATCACCATTGTCACACTAATTCGTTAACCTGTAAGATCAAAGGATTCGAACGAGGGAATAGATCAAACAAGTTCAATCATTTTGTTTATGCTACTTTGGAGTAAATGGCGACAGATCCATTTCACACAAGGCAATGCAAGAGTTGGTGTGCTACCGTAGCATCACCATTGTCACACTAATTCGTTAACCTGTAAGATCAAAGGATTCGAACGAGGGAATAGATCAAACAAGTTCAATCATTTTGTTTATGCTTCTGCAGTTGAGATAGTTGTTTTAAATTAAAAATACATTAGATAAAGATCATTCAAGTGAATGTGCATACCAAGAAAGCTATGAACGAAAATTGAAGCTCTCCAAGTAGCAAATCTTCCAATCCTCCATATTTCTGATCAAAAATATTTTCCAGCAGTTGTGTCTGAAAACAAAAGAAGAAATTATAAAGAGGGATATCCAACTGAAAAGAAAACACATAATGCTACAATTAGAAATGCTAAAATAATCACTACAAAGAAATAATCATCGCAGTCATCACTTATTGTATCAGACCAAAAATAGAAACAAAAACAGACATGGAGGTAATTTAAGATAAGGTTGCATCCATAAACACTATTACAGTCATAAGATCTGTTATCTCTTGCCAAACATCACTGTCACAAGGACCAGAGATAAGGGCACATAAACCCTTGACATAGGACTGCTCAAGAAGGTCGCATCGATCTCCTAACAGGCCACATAAGAACAGGACTTGAAGTTCACATGATCAATGCCCTAACTGTAGAGGGTTAGGGCTATTTGGGTCACTCCAAGAGGCTACATCACTTCGCTAGAACAGTATCGACCTTCTCAGAGATAGGCCGCATACAATTAAGACAAAATCACAGAGAGAAGACCGCCTATAATACAAGGAGAAGGTCACAAATAATACAGAAAAAATACAAGAAGGTCGCATATACTCTCAAAGAAAAAGCACCCATATTCATAGAGAAAATGCCATATATATTCATAGAGAAAGGCTTCATATAAGCATAGAGATAGGTTGCAGATATCCATAGAAAGGTTGCATATATTACAGAGAGAAGGCCACATATATCCATAAAGATAGGCCATAGACTTGGGATATTTTAAAACAAACAGAGCATATACAAAGCGAGGAAATAAAAAAATATAAAATCCAACTAACTTGTGACTCTACAAACTTCAATTGTGAATTTGTTGCTGCCATCTCTTTATATAGAAAAAATTCCCAGCCCTAAAAAATTAATCATATTATTATATTTTCTCAAATATATCAAAACCCTCAAAACCCTCCCGCCAACTGCAAAAATCTTACCGCCAACAACAAATATTTGGTGCCAACTAACCAGCACATCCAGTTTTTATCTAAATTTTAGAACCAGCTATAACAATTCGGCGCCAAAAACCTGGAACCTCATCTTCTTGAACAACAATCAGTTTTTCTCTGTTCTTGGGTTTTCATACCGGTGACAAGTTTGAGTTTCATATATTGTTCTCAGTACTATGTCCAACAGAAAACACTATCAGTCCAGCAAATAATAAAAGTTGTGCTTTAAAACTGTATACTATCCTCCTATTTGAAGAACCCCCCCACCCCCCGCCGCCACCCACACCCCCCCAAACAACGATGGTAACAACATCCCTCTGAAGGTATATAAATTGTCCAACAATCATCTAAAGAGTCAAAATCACCTTCTACGTCACTGCAAAAAACCTTGCTGCTGGCTGTGCTCTCTAACGCCATAAGCAGTTTTCTAAATAATGAAATAATGTAATACAGATCAACAATGGCTTGTCAGGTCAGTGAAATTGGGTAGATAATATAGTCCCACCATGGTTCAAGTCCTACCAAGTAACACGCTAGTGCTTGTGCTCACGCTTGTGAATGCACGCCAGCACAAGCGTTTTCCAGTCCTAAAATATTTAAACCGAGCTCACCTTGACACTCACATCTTGATGATATTGAAATGAATCTGTCTAATCTGGGTGGAAAGGGATAAATCAGATCCTCAAAATATTTATTAACCGAAACCTTAAATAAAATAATAATAGGGGCCATTTGAAAGATTTCCAGATGCGCCAGGTAACTAATAAGCGAGGTAGGAACAGTAACCCAACCTCGACCCTAACTAAGCTAAGGGGCGTTTTTCGGGAATCACTACAGAAGTTTTTGGGAATTGCATCTGCTTACTTAGCCAAGGCCCTAACATTGACTTATCGTTACCTAAAGACGCTCGACCTCATTCATGCTGGTTGGGCGGAGGGAGATTGTTGGGACAGGAAGATGCAAAGCTACGATTTTCGAGTTCCTTCCGTGAGGTGTACTTCGCTGATCCTATGGTCCTGCCTGTGCATGTTTCCCGTAAGTGCCCTAAAATATTTAAACCTACAATGAAAGATAAATATAAAACACAAACCTCGGTGACTTCTTCTTTCAACTCCGGTGGAGCTTCATCTTCGGCCATCTTCACAGACAGATACAGGCAGATGGATGATATCTTCCTTCAACCCCAACTTGCGAAGAAATGTAGAGAATAGAGGAACGAGTGAAAAATTGGGAATCCTCGCCTTCGAAAAACACTTGTGCCGTGTGGACTGCGATCTGGCCTTAATTGCTTGCTTGATAGACTTCGAATGTGGCATGCCCTCAAAACCTCGTCTTTTTCCGACTTCGACTTTTTGATAGACTTCGAATGTGACATGCACTCAAAACCTCGTCTTATTGAACCAGTGCTGGTAAGAACAACAAGATTTTCCTCTATTGTTAGGCTTTCATACGGGAGACAAGTTCGACTTTCATATATATTTTTAATGAAATCAACCCATGCCCATGTTACACTTAGACTTTTGATATCTGCGGGACGCCCATGTTACCCTTTGACTTTTGATATCTGCGGAACTTCGACTTTTCCAATGTGGCATGCAATCAAACGTTTTACAAATATTTAAACAATTATTTTTTAAATAATTAAAATATTAATATTAATATTTATTATTTTAATTATTAATTAAATATAAAATCACAATATATTTAAAATTTAAAATTTAATTTTATATAATATAATTAAAATAAATAAAATATAAAGATTGATAATTAATATTTTAATAAATTCAATAAAATATAAATATTGATATTTATTATTTTAACAAATTAATTAGGGTTCATATCAAATGTTAAATTGGCGTCTCACAATATATGTATATTAAACATATTATAAATAAATTTTATATGTGTGTGAGTATTTATAGCTTGAGTAGGTTTAATGGTTAAGAGCATGTGTTTCCTCCTAAGAGGTCATAGGTTCAAAACCAAAGGGGGTAGAGTATGTATGTCTTCGTAGACTTAGTAGTCAAATCGCTACGTAGAGGTGGGTCCCTTATTCCATAAACAAGGGGGTCTCATACACCAATTTGGTGTTTGGCTTGGTCGACGTGACCTTAAAATTAGATTATTATTATTATTATTATAACAAAGGTTCATACACTCTCCAATGGGAGTGACGTTTGAGCAACACGTGGAAGGCATTTTGCATGAGTAAATACAAGTGGAGCGAGGATGAGGGAGTGTCACACCCTCGAGTTAGTGTCGCGACGACGGAGTGGTGGGGGGTGCGATGGGCACCCAACTCGAGTATGTGCGACAGTGATGTGCAATGGGAGCGCCATATTGGTGAACGCCCACCTTGGGCGTGTCGTGTAGCGATGGGCAGAGTCGTGCTTTTTGGCAGAGGCGATGAGCGGCAACATTAAACGGGTGTGTGCCCCATAGTGGGCAGACGATTCAAAGGCCTCAGGCGAAGTCGTGTTGGTGAGCACGTTCGGTGTTATGCGAGTGTTGTGTAGTGATTGGGCGAGCTGGGCGGGACAGGGTGCGAGCGGCCGATCAGTCGTCGGGGCGGATCAGGAACCCATGGTGGCAAAGGGAATCATGGGTATGATCACTCTGAGGTAAATGAGGGGTAGGGTATCCAACATTAATGTTTCTTGGAGAACTGTCATCCAGTACTTATCAAAAACCTAATGGAAAGAGTATTGGACACAGCTGAGAGAATTTTAACACTGCAGATGGATTCAGAGAATCTTGTAGTGAAATGTAACACTTCGAAACCAAAATTGCAATTTTTCATTTATGGCATGACACAATAAAAAATTATTGACATAAATGACTAATTCATATACGTGTTATACTGGTCATATTTTTATTCTTTGACTATAATAGTCATTTATATTAATCATTATTAATTTTGTCACTTATTATATAGTCATATATTTTAATCCAAGGCTAAATTAGTCATTTAAGTTAGTCGCTTTTAGTTTAGTCACTTATTATCTGGTCATATATTTTATCCTTGGACTAAATTAGTCATTTAAGTTAGTCATTTTTAGTTTAGTCACTTATTATCTAGTCGTATATTTTATTCCTAGACTAAATTAGTCATTTTTAGTTCGGTTACTTAAAATTGCTCAAATTTAGTAGTAATTCACTTGAAATAATAGCGGTGACTAACTTTTTTAGTCACCTGGTCATTAATTTCATATTTTTTACTAGTGATGGCCTTTGAAATTTTAATTTTTTTTATTCTTAATATCCATGGAAAATTCATATGAGGTAGGTCAAGGGGGAATCATAAGGAAATAATTTAACATTGGAGAACTATCAGATTGGTTTCCACTCCCTATTTCCATTGATTTCTTTTTTACTTTCTTCTAACAAGAAGGATAAGATGGCTTCATAGTCGGCCTTTGAATTTTGATTCTCGTGGATGCGCAAGAGATAAAATGGAGAAAGGATGAGAAGAGAACAATTAATTCTTTTAATTACGAGAGAAACAATATTATATTGAGGATATGAATCATTGATCAAAATTTGATTAGTGATGATAGAGTCATCCAGGATTATTAGGTTTGAAGTTCCTATCTTGTGAACCAAAGTTAATACCAATAAAATACTATACATCTCGCCTTGATTGTTGGCTTCCATACCTGGTGTTCCTTAGTATTTGGCTACCAAATTTTCCTTCAAGATTAGAGAGAATTCCTCCCTCTCACGCCACCCATTTTTTTTCATAATATGACAATCAAAATTTTCAAAGAATTTTTTTTTATATGTATCACATTAGAAAAATTTAAATAGTATCTATGATATTTTAATATATATAATTAATAAACATATAAAAAATAATAAATTTAATTTAATATGTAATTGAAAATAATAATATATATATATATATATATATATATATATATATATATATATATCTATCTATATATATATATCTATAAATATATATATATATATATATATATATATATATATATATATATATATATATATATATATATATATAAACCTAATAATAAGATTCATTTTACTCCATAAATTAACATTTATTTTTTCTATAAATTAAAATAATTATTTATATTTATAACTATTATATTTAAGAAATTTATAATGAAATTTAAGAAATGTGTTTAAAAACTTAATTCTTACAATATTTTTTTTTTCGAACTATGTATGTTATTATACGATACTTCTCACATTAAAAAGATTAAATTATAAAAATTATAAATCATGCAAGATAAAAAGGACAATTTTAGTTTTTTAATAAATTTAAATATGAGAATATATGTTTATATAAAAATGTGAAATTTTTTATGCTCATAAGTATGTCTATTTTGGAATAATTCTTCATAATTTTAATTTAACTATCAATAATTTTTAGGTGGATGATATGGATTTAACCTCCATGGAATATTCTATAATATTCTTAGTAGTATTCACAAATCAAAGGTTGACATTTATCTTCAAACTAGTCATGCATTTTTTCCCCTTATAATTAAATTTATTAGTTAAAAAATTCATATGAGTAAGTATCTTATGAAATATACAGTTCTTTGGGAATGTGGCCTCGATAATTCATTGTATTGTAAAAAATCTTATTTACAATTCAACCCTCCCCATGATAGAGTGGAAGTGAATTACATCTATTTTTAAATCTATATGTGCTTAACTTATATATCAATTACTTGTATCATTGCTAATCTATATATGCTTATCATTGAATTTATGATTTTTTTAATTATTATTATATGGTTATATTAGTATACAAATAAATAATACTATAAATAATGACTATATATCCATAATGGATTTATAAACCTTTCTTACACAAAAATTATTTTTTATCTTGAGAATGTGATCCTTCAAGGTGTATGGTAAATTTAAAATTAAAATAAATATATTTTCATAGATCCAATAAATAACTAATTCCTAAGACTTTCATTATATCCATAATGGATTTATAAATATTTCTTACTGAAAAATTGGTTTGTAACTTGAGAATTTTGATCCTGGTAGGTGTATGGTAAATATAAAAGTAAAATAAATATATTTTCATAGATCCAATAAATAACTAATTCCTAAGACTTTCATTCCTTAGCGAATGGATTTTAATACTTTGATAGTCCATAAATTAAATGTAAGTTGTTGTGGTGTACAATTATAATATCATTTCTCCAAATATGTAAATAAACATTTATCGGTTCATGGTTTCCCAAGAATATCCTACCTATATTGGTGAACATTTAGAACTATGAATTTGTTTCAAAAGGATAATTCACTCAAAAAATCCTCCATCTCTCAAAAACCATTTTGAATGATGAAATTCATCCCAGTGAGATATGGTGGGAGATATTATGTTATCTTTGGTACAAATATGTAAAGAAAATTTTATAAGTTTGGCATTTTCCAAGAATATACCACCCTTTTCGATGAATATTGTAAATTTTGAATTTCTTTAAAAGGTATAATTAATTATAAAAAAAATGTATATGTCACAATAATGATTCTCAATAATGAAATTCATCCTCTTGAGATTCAATGAAAATGAAAGTGGCTTTGATAACAAAATAGAAAGGAAATAATAATAAGAGGAGTAGAAAGTAGAACAAACCACACAATCGGAAAATATGTAATATCACACCCTATTACCCAAATTCTTGATCAAACATTACATATATAGGTTCTCTTAGACAAATCTTCAATATTATAGATCCAAATAAATTGGATCTAATATAATAATATAGATAATAGCATAGACAACAAAGAAACCTACTCATAGCACTAACTACAAAGTAAACCAGTACAACAACTTACAAGTAGAACTCATCATAGGAGAACTCGTCAGCCATACAACACAAAATTATACAGCACTCCATTTCTATATTATTCTAACATTCCCCTTAATGCAGAAATTGATTTTTCACAATGCCTAGATGTTGTCTACATATTTCGAAGTTCATCTTGCCAAGAGGCTTGGTAAAGGTGTTAGCTACATTTTAACATGTATTACAATAGACTATGTGAATCTCCTTTCAATGTATATTTTCCCTTACAAAATGGCACTGGAATTCAATGTGTTTTGTTCTTGAATGATAAATTGGATTATTTTCCAACTTAATCAAACTATGGTTGTTACATTTGATTCTTGTTGGAAATTTTTGTTTCTCCAATATCTTCAATAATCCTGCTTAACCAAACAAATTCACAAGCATTGGTCAAGAATTTATATTCAACTTATGTGGAAGACGTTTAAACAGTTGGATATTTCCTGCTTATCCCCGATACGATCTCTTATCCTATATTGAATGAATATCCACTCGTCGATTTTCTGTCATCAATATTTCTATCCCAATTTGAATTATATTAACCTTCAAAATCAATATAATTTCATGAGTATACATAATAGAAAAATTAAGTATTTCTTCCAGATATCAAAGGACTTTCTTTGTTTCTTTCTAGTGGCTTTCACAAGGCTTAGCCTTGAACTGACTAAGGATGTTGATAGAATATTCTATATTTTTCTTGGGAGTGGTGAGGTAGTTCACATTTCACACTAGTTCGCAATACAAAGTGCCATTCACCTCTTTAGTTCCATCATTGTTGTATAATCTAACTTTTTTTTTTGAGTAGATACCGCCTTGCGCTAATTCATATTGAACCTTTTTAGGATTTCCCTTGTATATTTTTTTTGTGTGATAAATTGCTTACCAAATCCCCTCAAAAGTTCAAGACATAAAAAGTAATGCAATTCATTAAGATCCTTTATCTCAAATACCTACAAAAATTGTATTTTAATTTCTTCAATCAACTTGGATGCACTTCCTGTTATGCTAATATCATCAACATATCAAGATATTAAATCAATATTCTCTTCTTTTATCTTTCTTGATGTACTATTTAGGATCACTTTTACTTCTCACAAATGTTTTCTCATAGAAGAAAGAATCATTTTTCACATGCCAAAATATTGGTTCTTATTTTAAACCATATAAATATTTCTTTAACTTAGAAAAACAATGCTCCTATCCCTTCTTTAAAAACCCTCCAGGATGAAGAAAATAAAATTCTTCTTTTAACCAACCATTCAAGAAAGCATATTTGACATCTCACTGATGCATTTTCCAATTATGTTTTGTAGCTAATGCAATCATTATTCTAATTGTGTTCAACTTACCTACATGTAAAAAAGTATCTTTATAATCAATCCTCCCTTTTTTTGAATAGAAACCAATCTAAGTTTATACTTATCAATGCTGTCATCAGAATTAAACATGGATTTGTATAATCATTTTCATCATACATGAATTTTAATTTTAGACAGTTATGTTAATTCCAATATGTCATTTTTTACTATAGAGTTATATTTATCATTCTTTGCATCTCTCCTTTCTTTATATGATTTAAATTCTTCATAACTTGGATATTCTACCACATTCATTACATGAACAATAAAAACATAATATTTATCCCTTATACATGTCTAAATTTCACATGATGACCTTCTTGGAGTTTTCCTTCATTCATATGCTTCTTCTCTTCCTGTTATGTCATGAATTCTTGATGGTTCTTGCTCTTCAACTTGTACCTATTCTTGTGATTTTTTGTGTTCATGTTCAAAACTTGTATATATTTTGACATAATCATTAGTATCATGTCATACACCAATATTATTCATTTTATCACCTTCATCTTCATTCTCATGATATGTTGCAACCCTAGATGAAAGAAATCTATGTAAACGGGGATAATACAACTTTTATGCTTTGTTATCATCACAATAACCAATAGACATGAACTTATTTGAATTTTCATCAAGCTTTATTCATTCATTTTTAATATATGAGAAAATGGCTTACATCCAAAAACTCTTATATGACTAATTTATATCGCTAAAATTATTAAAAATGTGTTTTAATATCTAAACTTATGGTTGGAATACTATCTTTAAAGTAAATAATAGTATTAATAGCTTCAACCCAAAACCCATTAGAGACCTTTTTACCTTGAAGCATACTACATGCACATTACACTATCATTCCCTTTTTGTTCGTAGCAACTATGTTTTGCTGAGGCTTAAGTGGCACTATAAATTGTTTGGTAATCCCATTTATTTTATAATATTTATTAAATGATCTCGATTTTTATTCTTCCATGTGATCAGATATGAAAATTTTGATGGATTTTCCACTTTTATTTTTCTACCATATTTTCAAATTCTTTAAAGTACTTAAAACATCACTCTTATTTATTATGAAATAAACCCATTTATACCTATATATATCATAAACAAAAATAGTAAAAAACCATGCTCCACCAAGAAATCTGGTTTTCATAGTTGTACATACATTAGTATGAAAAAATTCAAGTATTTCCCTCTATTTTCTTCCTTTATGTGCATGAAATTCCTCTCTATATTTCTTACCCAATGTGCATGCTTCATGTTCAACAAGATAATTCTTCATAGTAATAATAACTTCAACCATTGATTTATTTTGAAGTAACATTAAAAGATTTCGACTTAAATTTCCATACCCTTGATTCCATAACCTTTTTATTTACATCGATGTAGAAACCAACGCTTGATGACTTGTCCAGGTCATATCCAGGTTATAAAATCCTATAGCTCTAGTACTTGTGGAAATAACCTCTTAATGATATTGGACATCTTTAAAAACACAATGTGATTTATCAAATTCCACATTTAAATTTTGATCCACAATACAAAGAAAAATGAAGTTATTTTTGATCCCATGAACATACATCACATTATGGATCTATCTCCCCCTTTGCCATTACTTAAATTGATACGAGCACTAGACTCGGGAAAATATTTTGTATTTTATTTAAACTAGGGGTCTTATGTTTATGAGAAAATATTTATTTTATGTAAATATTAATGAGATTTTTGAGTGATTAAATGATATTTTTAATTAATTATTGCGAGGATTTGTTAATGTTCCCAAATGATTTGGAGAACATGAGAGGAATTAGATTTTAGATATTTAAGAATTAATTATGAAGCCTAAGTTAGATTTAGTTTCAAGATTTTAGGGATAAAATCTAGATTGTAGGGGTGTTGAGATATTTGAGGACTTTGTTGAGTGATTAAATGGATTTGACCCTAAATTGGTTCAATTCAATTTGTATAAATTAATGAGCCTCAAAGGCCAAATAGATTAGAGCAGAATAGAGAGAGAGGTAGGAGACAGGGGTTTTTCCTGTAAGTCTACAGACAGTTGAAAGGGCCATGGATTTTGAATATCTGGCCAAAGACAAGAGTTTGTAAGTGATTTCATTTTGTTTATATGAAAATATTATTTTAGAATTATATATATGTTGGTTGATTGAGAAATTGCATGTTTAATTTCTGTAATTGGGGGTTGAATTGAGAATGTACATATGAATTGATGAACGCATTCTAGCACAGGACTGGAAGTTAATAATTCAATAAAGGTTAGCGCAATTTATAGTACAGACTGATTGTATAATTTGAAAGTGGAATCATTTGAAAAGCACAAGTTCTACATAGGAATAGAGTTTTTGCAAACATTAATCGATGCTGGAATAATTAATAGTGAGTCTTCACGCCAAACATTGAAATCGACTTTCAGTCCAAGCTTGATACATGGTAATAGTGGTTGAAAGCCCATATAATACAGTGGAATTGGAGTGATAGAGTGAATATTTGAATTAAATAGAGATGAAACCTCTGTTTGCTGGAATGATGAAATTAAATGTCATTGATTTATTGCTGAATGGAAATTCTCAGCATACAATTGAATCTACATTCTCCGTGTAGGGGTTTTCAGAATTCCATTTGATAGTGTGTAATCTTGAGTGACTGGTATGTGTTAAGAGGTGCAGATTTTTGTTTTAAGCTCTGTTTATTTTGAATTGATTAAAAAGTGAATCGATTGATGGTAGAGGTGCCATGGTGGAGTTTTAAAGTCTATCTTAGAGTTAATTGAAATGTCGTGAGCATGGGAGTTCGAGTTGAAGTCTGCATAGGGCTTTTTATTCTAATGAAATCAAGGAATGCATTGAAGAAGACACAGCAAATAACAGAATTAACAGAGTAAATCAAAATATCAGTGAAGGAATTAATGTGATCGAACAAAATTAATGAAGGCACAGTGGATTGTAGACATAGTTGATCCACATTCCCTTGTTCGTAATTGAATGCGTTTAAACCTGGAAAACACTCTTGTTTGAATTAGGGTGGTGGAGTGCGATTTTAATTTTACTTCAACACAAATGGAGGTCGATTCGCAGTGTTAACGCAAAGCAAGAGAGTGAATTGTTGTGTTGAATTAATAGCATGAATCTTATTTACAACATTTGAGAGGCCGTGAACAATTGCATTGCAACTAGGCAGTTGAATCATCATGAGAATGGTTCTGAGTTCAATCATGTTCAGAACTCGAGTAACGATACGGAGTTTGATGGTGGAATTATAAATTGCGGTCAGAATATATGATGAAATCTGGTAGAGTCCGAAAGTCGAATTGGGTAGATTAATCTGACATCAATTTCCTTTTGTTAAATTGGCATCAGGTGAGGTCGAGCACAGCATTGGCATGGAGGAAAGATGAGTTTGATGGTGTAATAGAGACCATAGTGTTTATTAATTCGATACATGGAAATCAATCCAAAGCTACGATGCAGAGGAACCGTGCCAAAGAGGAGCGATGGGATTGCAGGACAAACCGTGAACAAATATGGAATGGTAAGCATGGGCACATTTTTATTGAGTTTTGGTTACAAAGCTCGATTGAAGGGGTCTAATTCTCATAAGGTAAAGAGAATCTAATTTTGAGTTGATTTAAAATCATAATATGGAGTTGGTTAAAGTAATAAAGCTTTCACATGAAAGATTTGGAATGGGGCTAATTGTTTAGGTTCAATCACATGAAAAGTAGATTGTTGAGTTTATGGTTTTTTGACCATATGATTGAGGAGCTTCCGCAAATGATAGTGTGTGAATTTTCCAGACATTGAAGTTTTATTTTGGCAATTATTTGGATGCATTTTTTTATATGCATGAGAGTGGCGAGAATGTGGGTAAAATCAGGTTTTTCCTGCATCAAGTGGTATCAGAGCTGGAATAGCTCTGTGTGAAGATTCAAGTTTTTTTTGAATTAATTGCATGTGATGAATAAATATCAGATTTTTTAACTAATGAAGATTGCAGCACAGAGATGCAGTGCAGTTGAAGAAGTGAAGCAAGATCAATAGGATCTTGAAGTTGAGTTGACAAATGATATTTAACTTTGGTTTGAAGGTTGTTTGCAGAATTCAGGTTGCAAGCAGGTTGAAGAAGTCTCAGCAGAAAGAAGCAGATCATAGCTTTGAGAGCAATGATGAAGGAGTCCAGCAAGGGATTCTAAGAGAGAGTGGCAGAACTTGAAGATTCAACAGAGATTGAATAAAGTTGCAGATGAGTGAAGCTTGAAGGAGTAGTGAAGAAATGCTCAAAAGGTTCCAGCAGAGGACCAGTGGTTACCAAAAGACCAGATCCGGAGGAAAGGATTGGTGAGGTAAGTGGCAGTAGGAGAGTTTGTTGTTGCAGAGGCTTGATGCAACTCATGAGTGAGAAACTCATGGCGAAGGAGATGACTACTGAAAGTCATAAAGGAGAGAGCAGAGGTTCAGGAAGAGGCCACAATAGAAAGAAGGAGAAGGAAAATGCCAAGGAAAATGGCATATGGAAGCAGTTGACTGATGAAAAGTATGAGAGAGAGAAAGCTGAGATATCAGTTCATCTTGAGTTATTGATGGAATTGTTACAGGAAAATACGAAAGACCAGAGACATGGTTGGACCATGAGGAAGAAAGTGAAATGGCAGAGACTACAAGTAAGGAAGGATCAACAGGTAAACATGCAGTTAACAGAAGAGCTGAGGAAGCTCGAGCAGATGATGAGTATACAGTTAAGACGTGAAGAACTCAGAGCATCTGAGTTGAAAGTGGAGGTTTCCATTGGTGAAACAGAAGAGGAGATCATTGATGATTTATTGAACTATTGGGCAGATCTAGATCAGCTGGATAATGTAAAACCTTGTATTTTTGTAGCTGACAATTGTGATGTGATTACAGGTTTTACTAAGGAGGATGCGCAATCTTGTGAAGCTGTCACAAGTATGGAAAAGAATATTTCAGGAGATAAATACTCTGAAGAAGGAAGCAGTGTTGCGTTTGTACTTGAAGCTGTTACAATACAAGAGGAAATTCTTGTGAATGAAGAAGAGGATCAGTCTAAAGATCTGGTATATGAACCAACAGTTGATACTGTTGAAATTTGTGATTTTCAAACTGAAAGTTTGTGTATAAATGTAGGAATGGTACATGATGATGATATACTTCAGTAATGCCACAAGGAAATTGCATTGCTGGAATATTTGTTGGAGAATTCAAAGTATGATAGGGAGATTGCAGCAGGAGGTAAAGTTCATTACAATGAATGAGAGCAAGAAAACATCATGGAGATAGATGATGTGAAAGGAAGACTAGTTGATAGTCTTGGGAATTCTTCATAGAATTCTTTGGGAAGAGAGAATCAGCATATTGATGTGCTGATAGTGGAGGAAAATTCAGGACAGCATACTGAAGTGCTGGCAGAGGAAAGTAAGGCACTGAGGCCTTATGATTTTTATTTTGAAAATTGTTTTGTAAATGCAAGTACTGTTGCAGGTGTTGGAGGACATTTGAATCAGTTGAGTAGTCAAATGGAGGAAGAAGAAGAAGAAAATTCTGTGGAAATTTCAAATCCGTGGAATGAAGAAGTTATGTTGCTGGAAATAATGTTGAATGATCAGAATTCAGTGCAGGAAAATTCTCGATTTTAGAATTGGGAATTGCAGATACAAAGAGATGAAGACTGTAGAAGAGAATACACAATGTACCAGTCCAGTAAATTGCTGATAGGAGAAGGCAGAGAAGAAGTTTTCCATTGTAGAAAACAAAAGGGCATGGATGATTGGGTGGCAGTAAAAACAGAAGCAAGCATAGAAGCAAGGGCTCAGCAAGCTAGAGCTCAGTAGGCAGCAAGAAATCAGCAGTTTGAAGATTTATTGGACATAGAAATTGAACTAATCAGAAGAATCATGATGAAAGTGTCTCAAAGGAAGACATCAGCAAGGAAGAGAAGCAGCAACATCAAAATGAAGAAAGAGACAGATTGTGAAAGTGCAGCCAGTGGAGCAAGACAACATAAGATATGGAGACCTGGAGAAAAGCAGCAAACAACAGATATAGATGATGAGTTACATAACAAAGTGTGGGATCCAGGCGAACAAAGATTTAAAACGCATGGTCAGGAGATCATGATCATTTTCAACCTTGGGAGTCTGATGTAGGAGCATTAGATTAGGGAAAATACTTTGTATTTTATTTAAACTAGGGGGTCTTATGTTTGTGAGGAAATATTAATTTTATGTAAATATTAATGAAATTTTTGAGTGATTAAATGATATTTTAAATTAATTATTGTGAGGATTTGTTAATGCTCCCAAATGATTTGGAGAACATGAGGGAAATTATATTTTAGATATTTAAGAATTAATTATGAAGCCTAAGATAGATTTAGTTTCAAGATTTTAGGGATAAAATCTAGATTGTAGGGGTGTTGAGATATTTGAGGACTTTGTTGATTTATTGAAGGGATTTGAACCTAAATTGGTTCAATTCAATTTGTATAAATTAATGAGCCTCAAAGGCCAAATAGATCAGGAGCAGAATAGAGAGAGAGATAGGAGACAAGGATTTTCCTGTAAGTCTACGGACAGTTGAAAGGGCCATGGATTTTGTATATCTGGCCAAAGACAAGAGTTTGTAAGTGATTTCATTTTGTTTATATGGAAGTATCAATTCAGAATTATATCTATTGGTGGATTGAGAAATTGCACGTTTAAGTTCTGTATTGGGGGTTGAATTGAGAATGTACATATGAATTGATGAACGCATTCTAGCACAGGACTGGAAGTTAATAATTCAATAAAGGTTAGCGCAATTTATAGTACAGACTGATTGTATAATTTGAAAGTGGAATCATTTGAAAAGCACAAGTTCTACATAGGAATAGAGTTTTTGCAAACATTAATCGATGCTGGAATAATTAATAGTGAGTCTTCACGCCAAACATTGAAATCGACTTTCAGTCCAAGCTTGATACATGGTAATAGTGGTTGAAAGCCCATATAATACAGTGGAATTGGAGTGATAGAGTGAATATTTGAATTAAATAGAGATGAAACCTCTGTTTGCTGGAATGATGAAATTAAATGTCATTGATTTATTGCTGAATGGAAATTCTCAGCATACAATTGAATCTACATTCTCCGTGTAGGGGTTTTCAGAATTCCATTTGATAGTGTGTAATCTTGAGTGACTGGTATGTGTTAAGAGGTGCAGATTTTTGTTTTAAGCTCTGTTTATTTTGAATTGATTAAAAAGTGAATCGATTGATGGTAGAGGTGCCATGGTGGAGTTTTAAAGTCTATCTTAGAGTTAATTGAAATGTCGTGAGCATGGGAGTTCGAGTTGAAGTCTGCATAGGGCTTTTTATTCTAATGAAATCAAGGAATGCATTGAAGAAGACACAGCAAATAACAGAATTAACAGAGTAAATCAAAATATCAGTGAAGGAATTAATGTGATCGAACAAAATTAATGAAGGCACAGTGGATTGTAGACATAGTTGATCCACATTCCCTTGTTCGTAATTGAATGCGTTTAAACCTGGAAAACACTCTTGTTTGAATTAGGGTGGTGGAGTGCGATTTTAATTTTACTTCAACACAAATGGAGGTCGATTCGCAGTGTTAACGCAAAGCAAGAGAGTGAATTGTTGTGTTGAATTAATAGCATGAATCTTATTTACAACATTTGAGAGGCCGTGAACAATTGCATTGCAACTAGGCAGTTGAATCATCATGAGAATGGTTCTGAGTTCAATCATGTTCAGAACTCGAGTAACGATACGGAGTTTGATGGTGGAATTATAAATTGCGGTCAGAATATATGATGAAATCTGGTAGAGTCCGAAAGTCGAATTGGGTAGATTAATCTGACATCAATTTCCTTTTGTTAAATTGGCATCAGGTGAGGTCGAGCACAGCATTGGCATGGAGGAAAGATGAGTTTGATGGTGTAATAGAGACCATAGTGTTTATTAATTCGATACATGGAAATCAATCCAAAGCTACGATGCAGAGGAACCGTGCCAAAGAGGAGCGATGGGATTGCAGGACAAACCGTGAACAAATATGGAATGGTAAGCATGGGCACATTTTTATTGAGTTTTGGTTACAAAGCTCGATTGAAGGGGTCTAATTCTCATAAGGTAAAGAGAATCTAATTTTGAGTTGATTTAAAATCATAATATGGAGTTGGTTAAAGTAATAAAGCTTTCACATGAAAGATTTGGAATGGGGCTAATTAACGTGTCGATCACATGAGAAAAGTAGATTGTTGAGTTTATGGTTTTGATCCATATGATTGAGGAGCTTCCGCAATTGAGAGTGTGAAATTTCCCTGGCATGAGTTTTATTTGGGGCAGTTGTTGAAAGTGAATTTTTATATGCATGAGAATGGTGAGAATGTGGGTAAAAACGGGGGTTTTCTGCATCACAAATTCATTTCACTTTATTACTCCATAACCCTGAACTTTAAGTGATATATTATATCCTAAGTAAACATAGTTTACATAAATATTCTCATAATACTAATTCAACTAATCCTTATTACATGCCATATAAAGTGATACACCAAAATTGATGAACCACGAATTCACATCATTAGTCTTTGAAGTAAATGCAACACCAGAGACAAGAAATCTAATATTTTTAAATCCATCAGTGATTGAGGTGAGTTTTCCATAAATTTTCCCATATGTTTTGAATTTAATTTTTTTATACCCATTAAATTTTGTTTTATAGAAACATTTACAATGGTTCCCATATTTTCCACAATAATAAGAATCATCATGTCCCTTATCATGAGTTGAAAATTTAGAATGTAACTTACTCATCTGAATGGAAAATGGCCTACAACCATGGTATTAATCCACCCATTGTATTATTCTTCCCATGGTATTATAAGTGACATCTATCCATGGCATTCATTCACCCATGGTTTGTACCCACCCATGGTATTCATACACACATGGAATTTACCCATGGTATTCAACCCCCTAGTATTTATCCACCCATGGTATTGTAAGTGACATCTTCCAATGGTATTCATTCACTCAGAGTATTCATTCACCCATGCCATTGACCCACCGATGGAATTTACTTGTGTTATTGTAACTGAAAAATGCCATAAGTAACAAGTCACATGTTGTAAAAGGACAGATTGTACACCACAATGTAGTCTCTATAGCTATTCCTTGTTTTAATAAAAATATTTTTTTGTGGTTTTATTTACTATGTGTTCTCTCATTTTTCTTTCCATTCTAATTTTGTAAATCTTGCCAGATCCATTGCAATTTTTTAGTTCTTGGGGGCCTCCACCCAAGCTCTGGACCAGTCAGATCAGAGAAGGTTACGAATCCATGGGAATGAAGGTTTTAAGAAGATTTCAGTTACAACATTTTACATCCATATTTATCAAAATCCATGCAAGTTCCACGACCTCCACAAAGCCCTTTCTTGGGCAAAGAGGGAAGATTTTTTGTTTTTTTCATTTTTTTGTAGGAATTTTTTGGGCAACAATTTTGTAGAGCATATCTAAAAATATTGGTGAAAAATGTTTAGAAAAAAATAGAAGATCTGGATTCCTTTCAAAACAATATCCATTAAAAAAAATTCAGTAGAATCAGACTCTAGATGAGGGAGATATCATTGATTTAATGTCAAGGGTCTTGCAGAAATGTTTCTAAAGACAATTCATGGACGGTAGATCAACTCTCATTTTTTGTAGTTTGTAGTGAAAATTTTCATAGAAATAATTATAAATCTGAGCTCTCCTTGAAAAATCACCCGATTAAATAAAAAAAATATGTCGAATCAGAGTTCAGACGAGGGTGTTATCGTTGATTTAAAATCAACTATTTTTTTTAGAAATTTTGTGACAGTGGGACAGTTGCAACATGACTCTGAGTTTCTAGAGTCTCCAGATAGAAATTCCATACAAATGGGAAGATGCATAATGATCATTATTTTTACAAAAATAGGATATATTAAATATTGTGAGTTATATTGACCGATTTATGCCCATTTTGAATATGGAGAAAAATTCAAAGCCAGTTCCCTTTGGAGACGTGCCCTCTCACCCCATTTTAGTAGGCACCCGCTTCAAATTCATCATATTCAGCATAGCAACATTCTACGTGGTTTCTTTGGATACATGCCCTCCCACCCCAGGTTATGTAGGCACCTGCTACTTCATCAACAATCATCATTGTTGTTATGGGTCAACCACACAAAATCCTTCTCATCGAAATCCATTTTCTAGGTCGCACACTGTTATTATCATAGTTGGTAACAAACATTACGGGGTATCTTTATCCTTAGACATTCATTTTTCAAGGTTCCGGGTCACCCATAAACCCACACTTCATCGAAGTCCATTTTCTTGGCCGTACACTGTTAGCATCACAGTTGATCACAATCATTACAAGGTATCTCTATCCTCAGATATTTGTTTTTCATGGTTATGGGTCATCCATAAACCCACACTTCATCGAAATCCATTTTCTAGGCCACACATTGTTAATATCATAGTTGGTCACAAACATTACAAGGTATTACTATCCTCGGATCTTCATTCATTACGATTATGGGTTAACCACACAAAACCCTTCTCTTCAGTAGCTCTTCATATTCATAAAAGGCTTCTTTGGAGGGAACTTCATGCAACGGGGACCATTGCTTCTTAAAGATGGAGTAATGATCCGAATGGAAAATTTCCTACACCCATGGTATTATAAGTGAAATCTATCCATGGTATCCATTCACCCATGGTATGTATCCACCAATGGTATTCATCCACACATATAATTTACCCATGGTATTGTAAATGGCATCCACCCATGGTATTGTAAGTGACATATTCCCATGGTATTCATTCTCCCATAGTGTTCATTCACCCATGGTATTTACCGACCCATGGAATTTACCTATGGTATTGTAACTAAAAAATGCTATAAGTTACAAGTCCCATATTGTAAAGGGACAGATTGTCCACCACAATGTATCCTCTATAATTATTCTTTGTATTAATAACAATATTTCTTTGTGGTTTTATTTACTGTGTGTTCTCTCCTTTTCCTAGCATTCTAGTTTGCAGATCTTGCGAGATCCATTTCAATTTTTTAGATCTTAGGGGCCTCCCTCGAAGATCCAGACCACATAACTTTATGTTTTTCTTAAAACATGCCTAATTTATTTTTTTCCCATGGATTAGCTTGGAATAGTTGTTTACCCTTGGCTAAAAATGCACAAGCTCAACTATTAGAGCCCAAATAAAATTTCTTCATCCTTTATTCTTCTTGGAGAAGAATCCCTGTCAATTCATCAAACGTAGGGTGCTTCTCTCTACTTGAAAGAGTTGAAATAAAAATTTCATAACATTGCACTAATCCTTTTAATGTGATGGTGACCAAGTCTATATTGGACACCTTTTCATCAATATCTAATAACTTATCTCATAGCTATTTGATACGGGAAATGAAATTGCTTACATTTTCATTTGCTTATGTTTTCATAGACAAAATCTTAGTATTCAAAAATAAGATGTGGTTTGTATTTCTTGTTTCATACAAACCTTTGAGTGCATCCCACATTTATTTTAACACCATTCAATCTCTTATGTTAGGAATTAGGTCATCCTTGTGGGTTGTGGCTTATATCCATTTACAATTGGCAATAAATGAGAACCTTCCAAACTTTAATTTTGAGCTAACATAATGTGTACCATCAATACTAGTGCATTCATTCAGATATGTATCAAGTGGAGGATTTGAAATTTTTAAAATATTATCTCTAATTAATATTATCTCCCATTAATAAAATTCACCTGATCTCAAATAAATACCAAATTACATATACTGAATAATCTGAGATCCAAACACCAAATACAACAAATAATTTTACCACGCCATAAAAATTTATACCAGCTTACCATGTTTCATCAATTCACATTCTTTTTTATATTGTAACTCCTTTTTCAAACATATAACTTTCATATAAATAAAAAATAAACATAAAAAACAAACCATGAATAAAGTTTTTCATAAACAAAAATTTATGTGGCAAATTTATATATGTCATGCTACTGTTTTAGAGAAAAAAGAGTATTTTTAACCTAAAATTTTATGTTTCTCTTTGTTAGCACGCCAAATCTCCCCCTCAACTTTACGCTATAGATAATCAAGGGTTGATCAACACTCCCCATGCACTGCTCTAAATTAAAATATTTGCAAATGCACTGATATGAGCCCCAAATGCAGATGCATGTCCTTGCGTCAAAATTAACTTCTTTTTGAGACCTACAAGAAAGTGATCCCAATCATTGGGTGCAAGATCCAGCATGGGATCCTAGCCATAAGTATAATTGGTATCACAATGATCCAACAGGGTTACACCCGCTCGGTCTCCAAATAGAGGCTATCTTTAAAAATCCCCCACAATGATAAAAAAACATAACAAAATTCTAGATCTAGATATTTTTAAAAATACAAGACGAAACTTATATACTAAAAAATATCATCTCAAAGGTTAGAAAGTTGCCCCTCTAGATTACCCAAGTAGAGAATGCTATTTCCATTAATCATTAGAATCACAAATATATAATTTTACATCATAATAGAGAGAACTGGAACTGACACCTAGATAATAGGAACTAATCCTAATATAGGGCACACATATAACTGTGAAACAACCTCACTCTAGTAATACATATTCTCCATTAATTTCAACACTCCTACTTAATGGAGAAATTGTTCACTTGCAGTCTTAACATCTCCCTAAATAATTAAAATTTAATTTTTCCAAGGGCCTTGGTGAAAATATCTCTATCATTCTCACAGGTACTAAAATATTCAATAAAAATTATTTAGAGTAAACCTTTCTGTAACAATGCGAAATTGAGTATCAATATGTTTTGTGTTTTTGTGAAACAAAATATTGTTTGCCAACTTTATTGAGATTTTTTTGTCACATCTGATTACTCTAGCATCTTTTTGTTCTTCTCCAACATCATGAAGAATGCTGCTCAAAAAAATTGCTTCACAACTGGCCACAAACATAGCCTCGTATTATGCTTCTACTAATGAAAAGGATACAATATTCTGCTTTTTGTTGCTCCATGAAATAAACCCGGACCTCATGTTGAAAGCATAGCTTATTATGGATCTTTTGACATCCAAATTTCTAGTCCAGTCTGAATCTCAGAAAATTGTTAATATAACATCAAAAAAATCAATATATTTAATACCAAATTCTAAGGTTCCTTGAAGATACCTTAAGACACATTTTTCTACCAACCAATGACTCTCAAGAGGCTTTGACATAAACTGACTCAATGCACTAACTGAAGAAGATAAGTCAGGTCTATTTGTAATCAAATAAATCAAACTCCCAACTAGATTTCTATACATTTTAGCATCCACCTCCTTAGAACCATCATCATTCTGAAGTTTGAAATTCTGCTATAAAGGTACTTAGGAAAATTTACACTGATCCATTTTGAATTTCTTCAAACAACCCCTGACATACTTTCCTAGAGAGAGAAATGTTTTGCCAGAATACCTCTAGATTTCAAGACCCAAACAATAGTGTAGTTACCCAAGGTATTTCGTCTCAAAAACCAGTGGCATCTCCACTTTCATATATTTAATCAACTCATCAACATTTCCAGTCACAATTATATCATCAATGTATAAACAAATAAAAACAGTTTTCCCTTTTCTTCGAACACAATATACATATTTGGGTCATTTTTTCTCCTCTTATAACCATTATGCAAAAAGAAAGAGTATATTTTCTTATACCATGACTTGGGTGCCTATTTCAATCCATACAATTCTTTCCTTAATCTATAGACTAAATGTTCCTTCCCCTTTTCAACAAACCCTTCAGGTTGTTTTAAATACACCTCTTCTTTCAATTTATCATTTCAGAAAGAAGATTTAACATCTAGTTGATGTATCTTGCAATGATGTTTTGTAGCTAAGGCTATTAAAATTATAGTGGTTTTTAACTTAGCTTTAGGGGAAAAGGTTTCTTCGTAGTCAATACCTTCTTTTTGCGAATACCCCTTAGCCACCAACCTAGTTTTATATTTGTCTATGCTATCATCTTCTTTAAACTTAGGCTTATGTAGCCATTTACAACCTATGGGTTGTTTTCCTTTAGACAGTTCAAATAAATCCCAGGATCTATTTCTAATTATTGACTCATGTTCTTCTTTCATGGCTGCCCCCCATTCATCAAACTTAATTTCTTCATTATAACTTACAGGCTCAAAATTATTTAAAATATGGGTCATAAGAGCATAGTCTTTATACCTTGTTGGTAATTAAGTCTCCCTACCTTATCTCCTTGGTAGTGGACTTGCCTAAAATTTTCCTTATTCGCTCTTTACTAGAATCGGATTACTGACTGTACTTGCATCACATTATTCTTCTTTTTTCTTCTTCTGCTACTGCTTCTCATGATAGTCTTTAGTTTACTTGTTGCCTTTGTCTATGTTTCCTTCATTAACCTTCTCATGCAATATGACATATCTATTCTCAAAAACCTTGTGAGTAGATGGGTGAAAAAATTTATATGCTTTAAACTTAGAAAAATACACTACAAATGTGCATTTTATGACCTTAGAATTCAATTTCTTCCTATCCTCCTTTGGAACATGACAAAAATATTTCAAACCAAATAATCTTAAATGATTAACTTCAGGATTAAAATCATATAAGGCTTTGAATGGAGTCTTAATATCGAGACTCTTTCTTGGACTCCTATTATTTAAATAAACTGCAATATTTATAGCTTCTACACAAAATCCATTAGATAGGTTCTTACCTTTCATCATGTTACATGCACAATGTACCAAAGTTATGTTATTTCTATCTGCAACCCTATTCTGTTGTGGAGTGTGGGGTATCATAAACTACTAAACTAATCCATGGTCCTTGTAATATTTGATGAAGTTAAAGCTTGTACTCTCCCCTTGATCTCAGCGAAGAATCTTGATGACTTTCCCTGCTAGTTTTTCAACCATGCTTCTGAATTCTTTAAAGTATTCAAAATCATGACTTTACTTTTTGGGAAAATATACCCATGTATATATTTTTCATCCCAAAAAATAACAAAAATTAATAAGCACCTCATAATGAACTTGTTTGCATCGGCCCACATATATCAGTGTGCAAAAGTCCTAGTCTTCATTCTATTTAAATTTGAGGCAAATTCATCCCTATGCATCTTACCAAGTGCACATCCTTCAAAATCAACATGTGCATTTTTTAAAAGAAGGAGACCATTGACCATACCTTTTGTTTTGAAGCAGAAATAAATCATGAAAATTCATATGTTTGAATCTTTAATGCCAAAAATTCTCTATTTTCATAGATGTTGAAGATAATGCTTGATGCGGTGCTCTTGTAACATTCAACTTGTACAGTCCTCCAACTCGTATCACTGATGTAATTGGATTAAAATGGTCCATCATTTATTTAATAATGGAGGAACATTTTAAAAAATCTACCTTTAGATTTTGATGTGTAATCCTAGAGACAAAGATATGATTGGTTTTAATTGTTGGTACATACATCATATCCTTAATATGCCTAGTATTATCATCAAGAAATATCACAGGAATATTTCCATACCATTTAATATGGCATCCTCTGTCGTCACCAGGGCAGATATTAGCACCATTGTTTGTCTCTTTAATTTTTTCAAACCAATGTCTATTACATCTCATGTGAGTTGAAGCTTTAGAATCCACAAACTAGGTTTTCGCGTCATCATTCTCAACAGAGAGAACATAATCAGACATAAACAGTCTGAGGTCATGATTCTCATCTTCATCAGCAAAGTTCCTTGCATGCTTCTTCTATTTCTATCGAGTTCGATCAAGCTTCTTCTTTTGACAATTCCTAGCAATGTGACTTGATTTACCACAATAAAAAAACTTGATTCTTGAATCATTTCTGATCGGAGACATAACTTGTAATGGTATTTTCTGAGTTATACCACTGCCTTTCTCTCCTGCTCTTTAATCTCACATGAAAGGATTTTTTGTTCATTC
The DNA here is from genome assembly GCA_034641835.2 of Pinus albicaulis. Taxonomy (NCBI): domain Eukaryota; kingdom Viridiplantae; phylum Streptophyta; class Pinopsida; order Pinales; family Pinaceae; genus Pinus; species Pinus albicaulis. The sequence continues at coordinate 336,409 of JAXQQM020067272.1, read as the reverse complement.
CATTAATGCAATATCTTTACTATTGCGCTTTAGGTTCATCCATCTATCTTCTACCTAAATCAAGATCCTAGCCAATTCTTCAAACGTGGGAGCTTTCTCGATCACTGTCTACCCTGTGATAAGCATATGATAGTCATCATTGATACCATTCAAGGTAATCATGACAAGGTCCGTCTTCAACACTTTAAGCCCTATATCGTCCAACTTATCTCTTAGGTCTTTGATTCAAGAGATGTATGCAGCAACCGATTCACTTTCCTCCATTGTGATGGAGAGCATCTTACTCTTCAGGAACAATATTCGATTTGTGTTCTTTTCCTCATAAAATTCCTTGAGCAGATACCATATATCATTGGAAAATTTACACTCTCTGATATGAGGGGTAAAGGAGTCCTTTATTGAAACCTTCAATAGCACCTCGCTTTGTTTTCTGTCTTCTCCCAATCTTGAATTGTTACAGTTGTTCCACCTCCAACTATGGTCGGCTTCACTTCATCTCCATTTGTGATTTCTCATGCACTCGAACCCTCGAGGTCTGATTTAAACTTCCAGTTGGTGTAATTCGACCCATTGAGCTTATTTCTCTCATTCAAATATGATTCTTCAATATGGTTATTTATCATGACATGTCGATCTATGGATCTGCCTCAATATCCTCAAATCCCAACAATCAATCAAAGAGCTATCTCCACAACAAGACGATCCCAAAATCACTCACACTATCACAGAGATCTCGAAAACCTTTACACTTGGGGATCTTGAATTAAAAAAATAAAAAAAATTACTAAAGGATCTTATTGTACAATCTATAAATGGATGTCAATAAAATTTCAATACAAAAGTACACTTCGAGCTATCAAGCCAATAAATGCAACCCATCAATTGCCACCGAGTTGGAAGGGTGTTTGCTGAGTTAATTGATGTTAGCCTCTAATCATGAGATCATAACATACCATTAATACATTCCAACGTCACACAAATCATCAGCATCAGTGAATTTTGGATTTCAAAATTCATCGCGGAATCTTCTGGTCATTGATTTGCAGCCATGCTGCCAACCTGTGCTGAGATCCAAGAAAGGAACCACTCTCACCCACCAATGGTTCGACCCCTACATGACCTCCACCAAGTTTTTCGTAGATATTGTCACCATGGTTTCTCATATTTGTCGCAAAATACACTCACCACTATGCCATTTCACCCACGACTGAAGTAATGACAGTGGCATCCACGCATCCAATGCATACCACGCAAATATTGACTGAAGAGATTTTGATCTCATCAACACCACCGAAACAAAACTACGCTACCACTGTAGCCACGCTTACTCGGCCTCCTACATAAAGACACCAATGACAGTCAAAGGGTTCAAAATCTACCAATAAATCAACCAATCCACCATTCACCAGGATCCAGATGTTGGAATTTCTGAACAATTCCGAACAAACAGAGAAATAAAACAATTCCTCTTCCACAACACAGAGATTAAAAATAAAATTATCGACACAGAGAGATGAAATGTAAATTCTATTTCATAAAACTGCTAAACTGTTACAAAATTGGATTCTTCAAAACTAATGTGTTCTAGATTCACAAAAATAACTTCTACTGGCTGCTACACACGCAGCTCACTCTTTCACTATTTCACTCATAAGAAAAATTTCTCTCTTTGTCTCTGTATTTGTTTTCTACCTTCTAGATTGAAATTAAAGTATTAGATATTATAAATATTTCATATTTATAATATATATAACCAAATTTAAAACAAATGTACTACGGTAAAAGTCAGTAACAGTAAATAATAAAAACATTAAAATTTTATGCTAAGGTTTGAAACCTTATTCCATTAAGATTTCCAGGAAGTGCTTGGAGACCATTCACATGAGTTCCCTTTACCTCCCAAAATTATTGTGGTTTGTAAAGAGGTGGGTCCAGAGATGAGTGATGTCACCTCCTCCTAGGGTTGCCTTCCCCTTTGCTACTCAAGCTTGGATGTCCTCCCGGAATGTTGGTGTTGTGCAATGAATATGGTTGGTGGAGAATTGAATGTTGTGGTTGCTGCAGATAAGTACGTGGTTGCGTGAAGATAAAATCTGGAGATTGTTGCCACCGTTCTTCAAACTCCTCATATCATAATTGATGTCACCACTTCTGCTGTCTCTTCATTACCATCATAATTAATTTGTCGTCCTATTGTTTTGTGCTGGCAGTTGGAATTAATATTCTAGCACTCCCCCTTAATTTCAACTGCTGGGTTTTCTTGCATATCCAGGAAATTTCTTAAATAATTAAAACTCTTATGCGTTAATGGTTTTGTTAAAATATCAGCAAACAGCTCCTCTGTCCTACAGTGCTACAAAAGAATCTCACCATTATTAACCAGTTCTCGTATAAAATGAAATTTTGCATCAATATGCTTTGTTCTCTTATGGAAGACATAATTCTTTGATAAAGCTATCGTTGAGTTGTTATCATAGTAAATTGTTGTTCCTTTGTCTTATTCATGACATAAATCTCTAAGCATTCTTCTCATCCATACAGCTTGGCATGTTGCTGTTGTTGCCACATATTCTCCCTCCACAGTTGATAAAGCAACTATTGGTTGCTTCTTGGAAGCCCATGAAACAGCTCTCGATCCCAAATGAAACAAATATCTAGATGTGATATTCCTGTCATCTACACTTCTAGCCCAATCACTGCTAGTGTAACCAATCAATTTATAATGTTCATATGAGGAGTAGAAAATACCATACCCCTTCGTTCCATTCAGATACTTTAGAATCCTCTTGGCTGCCTGCTAATGACCCTCTTTCGGCCTTTCCATAAATCTAGAGATTAAACTTACAGCGTGCATAATATCCAGCCTAGTTGCAGTCAAATACATGAGGCTGCGAACTATGCTCCTATAAAAACTAGGATCAAAATCCTTGCTACTGTCTTCCTTGCTCAATTTTAACCCCATTACAGTTGGAGTTATAGCTGCCTTGATGTTCTGCATGTTGAAACTTTTCAACACTTCTTCAACATATTTTCTTGGGAAATAAAAATCCCATTTTCATTTTTCTCTACTTCTATTCCAAGAAAATATCTTAGAAAACCCAAATCATTCATTTCAAATTCACTCTTCATGACTGCTTTAAATTTAACAATGAGAGAAACTTCATTTCTAGTAAAGATTAAATCATCTACATATAAAACAACAATAAGAATCTTACCATCATTTTCTTTTATGTAGAGTGTGGGTTCTCCATCACATTTCTAAAATCCATTTTCAGTCAGGTAAGCATCGATCCCGCTGTACCACGCTCTTGGTTCTTGCTTTAACCCATAAAGAGCTTTCTTCAACTTGCAAACTTTGTGCTCTTGGCCTTCAATCTCATAGCCTGGAGGTTTCTCAAAATATACCTCTTCTTTCAACACTCCATTCAGGAATGCAGATTTCACATCCATTTGGTAAACCTTCCATTTATGTTGTGCTGCTATGGACAACACTGTTCTCACAGTTTCCATCCTTGAAACAATGCAAATTTTTCTTCACAATCTCTTCCTTGTTGCTTCTTGTAGCCTTTGACAACAAGTCTGGCTTTGTGCTTTTCAATATTTCCTTTAGCATTTCTCTTGGTCTTATAGACCCATTTTACTCCAATGACTTCTTTACCTTTTAGGAGGTCCACTAACTCCCATGTATTACTCTTTTCTATTGCACCAATCTCTTCGTTCATTGCTTCAATCCATTTTTCTTCTTTTATGGCATCTTCAAAATGAATTGGGTCATCAACATGATAATACAAAGAAAATAAAGGGTTCAAACCGACATTATCATTTACCTCTCCTTGTTCATACATCTCGCTGATATTTTTGAATCTCAGTCTTCTTGGTGTACTTGGAGTTCCACTTGAACTCGAGGGAGTTTCAGTTCCCTGTGGTGTGCTTGAAGAAGCACTTCCTTGATTTCTCAAGGTTGTTCTATTTCTAGCTAGTGGTGTGGTTTGTTGTGCTTGTGGTGGTGGAGGAGGAGCCACCAAGGAGGGATTATTTTTTTCTATCCCTTCCTCTTCGTCTTCGTGAGACACACATATCTTCATATTCACTGTTTTCTCTAAGCTTCCATCCAAAGCTTCTTCTTAAATAAGTTGCACATCTCTTATGATTATAACTTTCTTGGTGGACGGATTATAGAGTTTGTATGCCTTGGAATCATCACGGTATCCAACAAAGATACATTTCTTCCCCTTATTGTCAATCTACTTCCTTAGCTGATCCGGAATGTGTGCATAAGCCACACAACCGAATACTCTCACGTGGGTGACAAACTGCTTTATGTCGCTCCACGCTTCTTCCAGAACTTTTTTCATGACATATTTCGTTGGGAATCCATTCAAGATGTACGCTGTACAATTTATAGCTTCAGCCCAATACTCACTTGGAAAATGTTTTTCCTTCAACATACTTCTGACCATATCCATGATGGTCCTACTCTTCCTTTCTGCAACATAATTTTTCTGAGGTGTACACCTTGTCATAAACTGCTTAGGTATGCCATTCTCCCTACAGAAATGTAGGAACTCGTTGGATATGTATTCTCCACCTCTGTCAGTTCTTAGCACTTTGATGAAGTGCCCACTCTGCTTCTCAGCATGAACTTTGATGTGGTAGAATTTTTCAAACACTTCACTCTTCTGTTTCAAGAAATACATGCATGTCCTTCTAGTGTAATCATATATGAATGTCAAAACATATTTGCTGCTAGCTAAAGATGGTGTTTGCATTGGTCCACAAAAATCTGAGTGGAATATTTCTAAGGGTGCATTTGCCCTTGTAGTCTTCCCTACTGGAAAGCTTTCTCTATGTTGTTTGCCTAAGATGCAGCCTTCACAAAGGTTGTCTGGTTTCTCAATCAATGGTAATACCTTTACCATTACCTTTCTGTGCAACAAGTTCAGGCCTCCGAAATTGAAATGTCCAAATCTCAAGTGCCATAACCAGTTTTCATCTTTCACTTCCTCTTGAAAGACCTCTTGTGTTACAGCTGCTACATTCCTTCTTTCCTTCAAGTCTGCTCTGAACTTGAGATGAAACATCCTATTTCTTGTCATCTTCACCTCTGCAATGACTTTCTTGCTTGGAGGTATGTCCATGATTGTGCAAACATCATCTTTAAAAAATACATTGTAGCCCTTGTTTATGAGCTATCCAATGCTCAAAATATTACATTTCAAGAAAGGTACATAATATACATCTGGCACAAACTTTTTTTCTCCATTTCTTTCCAGGATACTTACTCTTCCTTTTCCCTTAACGAAGATCTTACTATCAGTTCCTGTTGTTACTTCAGATTTAACATTTTCATCCAGATTGGAAAACATTGTTATGTTTCCAATCATGTGGTTACTACAACCTGAGTCTAAGAACCACACATCATCTTGTCTATCTTGTGCTATATTAAATCTTAACAGCACATTCTTCTGGTTCTTTTCTTCTTTTGTAAAATTGACATTTTGCCGATTATTCATGTCATTTTTCTTTTTCCTACATTCATTGGCATAATGCTCATATTTTTTTCAATAATGACATTGGGCTTGGGATTTATCATCCTTTGTCCATGAGCTTGATGTTGGCTTCAGCCTTCATTCTGGTTCTGATTGTTTCCCCTTCCACTCCAACTTATAGGGGTATTTCTTCCTCTGTTTTGGCTTCTGCCTCTTCCTTAGTTGTTTTCTCTGCCTTGAGCTCTGCTTCGGCCAAAAGACATTTGAGTCTTGAAAGTATGTTCCAATGAGGAATCTGTTCCTCTGTTCATTCTGTGTTCATGAGACATAAAGGATGCACTCAACTCATCTACTGAAAATATTGAAAGATCCTTTGTCTCTTCTATTTCCACTACTATGGCATCAAATCTTGAGAGTAGGCTTCTCAATATTTTCTCCACTATCCTTCCTTCTTTAAGTGTCTCTCAATGAGACCTTATCTAGGTAACCAACCCAATAACATGCGTGACGAATGAGTCTATAGTTTCAGACTCTTTCATACAGAGAGTTTTAAAATCTCTCCTCAGCATTTGCAAATTTTCTGTCTTCATGTTTTCCATGCCTTGATAGGCTATTTTGAGAATATCCCACACCTCATTAGACTTTGTTGTTGTTGAAATCCTTGGGAAATACTCTCGTGCACTGATTGAAAAAGATAGAAGAGGGCTTTGGAGTCCTAATTATTATCTTTTAACAAATCTCTTTCTGCTACTGTCAAAGCAGCCAACGATGTTGCGTCTGCTGGTTCTGGGTAGCCATTCTCAACTAGCTCCGATATGTCCAGTGAAGCAAACATGGCTCTCATCATGATTGCCCAATAATCATGATTCTTCCTGTTAAACTGTGGAAGTTGGGGACTTATCAAGCTGGTTCCCCCTACTTCCATTGTCACTGTGAAAACCAAACAATTTTCTTGACTGTGTAAAAAAAAAACGAGCAGAAGCTTTCTCTGCTGGAGAAATCCGCTTCAAAAAACTTCTTACATCTTCTGCAATGAAGAGCGGTCTCTGCTTCGTTCACTGAGCACCTAGACTAGCTCTGATACCATGTTGGAATTTCTAAACAATTTCGGACACACAGAGGAATAAAAAAATTCCTCTTCCACAACACAGAGATTAAAAATAAAATTACGGACACAGAGAGATGAAATGTAAATTCTATTTCATAGAACTGTTAAACTGTTACAAAATCAGATTCTTCAGAACTATTGTGTTCTAGATTCACAAAAATAACTTTTGCTGGCTGCTACACATGCAACTCACTCTTTCACTGTTTCACTCATAGAAAAAATTGCTCTGTCTATCTCTGTCTTTGTTTTTTGCCTTCTGGCTAGAAATTACAATACTATATATTATAAATATTTCATATTTATAATATTTATAACCAAAGTTAAAAAAAATTACCGTGGTAAATGTCGGTAACAATAAATAATAAAAACATTAAAACTTTTATGCTAAGGTTTGAAACCGTATTCCATTAAGCTTTCCAAGGAGTGCTTGGAGACCATTCACATGAGTTCCCTTTACCTCCCGGAATTATTGTGGTTTGTAAAGAGGTGGGTCCAAATATGAGTGACGTCACCTCCTCCGGGGGTTTCCTTCCCCTTTGCTACTCAAGCTTGGATGTCCTCCCAGAATGTTGCTTCTATGCAATGAATATGGTTGGCGGAGAATTGAATGCAGTGGTTACTGCAAATAAGTACGTGGTTGCGTGAAGATCAAATCTGGAGACTGTTGCCACCATTATTCAAACTCCTCACATCATAATTGATGTCCTTGCTTCTGATGTCTCTTCATTCCCATCACAATTAATATGTCATCCTGTTGTTCTTTCTGGGAAGTTCGAATTAATATTCCAACACCAGATTCATGCAACCCAGGAAAATTACGTGCCACAGGTAGACCACACTCATGAAATCTATCAGTGGCCATGCTACCACAATATCTGATCACCTTCGACACACTACCAAGATCTCCGACTTACCGCACCACAACAATCTTAAAAAAAACAATCACGACCTCAAGCTAAAAAAACATTGATCTTCAGCACGCAAGGCTGAAAATAAATATCGGGTCCATGCTTACTGGGCACGCTAATCAAACTTGGTGTAAGTAATGAGAGATCAACACATGTATGAGCCTCAGAACCGCACTGATCCATGACCAAATCTCCTTTTACCAATGCATGAATGAGAGATCAGGTACGTGCTGCTCAAGCTCTACACAAGAGAAAACAAATTTCCTCTCTTCAGCCACCAAGGCTCTTCGATTCTGCCACCAAGGCATTCGAGCCACTAAGACCCTCTGTTTAGCCACTAAGGCATTCACGGGCAACTCAAGATACTATGTCAAAAATACAAGACAAAACTTATATATTAAAATATAGCACCTCACACCTGAGCAAGCTCCAACTGGAGACTGCCCAAGTACATAACGCTTTCTCCATTCATCAGTAGAATAAAAAATATATAAGTTTACATCATAATAGGGATAATTGGTATTTACATTATAATAGAGAGAATTAGTATTGACACCTAGATAATAGGAACTAATCCTAATCTAGGACACACATATCACTATGAAAGAACCTCACTATCTACTCACCACACAACCTCTAATATCTTGACCTTCTTGCTCTGGTACCGAAATAGAAAATAGATAAAAGTAAGAGAAGCAGCTCTGATAGTAAAATAGAAAACAAATAAATGTAAAAGAAGTAGAAGGCACTCATATTACACTCTATTACCCAAATTCTTGATCAAACATTACATATATAGAAACTATTAGCCAAATCTTAGCTATTTTAGAGCTTTAAAAAATTGGATAAAATAGACAATAGCACAAACCACAAAAAAATCGGTCTCTAGTATTCCCTAAAACTATGTCTTCAGATGTAAGGAAACATGTTAACGGCCCAAGACCCAAAGACATCTGGCACGAGTGCAAGCCTGTACTAACCACTAATGGGTAATATCAGATGGCATGGTTTTCCTTGAATAATGATGATGAACAATGATAAGTTAACGTGCATTTGAGAATAACAGCTAGATATGATTATCCTCAATATTAATTTGACAACTCAGTTATGATATGTTTTCCCACCATAAAAAAATAAAAAAAATAAACCAACTTATAACACTAACTACCAAATAAACCAATTCAACAACCTAAAAATAAAACTCATCATTGATGATGAATAACTCATCAACCAGACAACTCACAATTTTCAACACTCCATTTCTACGTTATTCGTTATGTTTGCACTTTATCCGGCCTCAATATGAAATTTTGGAAAATATGCCATATCGTTATCATGAAAACGTGGAAAGATAAAAGATAAACCTTATAATCTTAACTTCTAACCCACGAAATAATACTAAATAAATACATTTCATCCAACGAAATGTCGGTTGGTCCTGAATATGTGGCGGATAAATCTGGTTTGAAGATCGAGTCTGTCATGATTTACTGTGTAGAGAATATAAAAACAAGGAAATCCAGCCAATGGCTTCCTTATAGCCTGTACGTGAACGCGAATTGTTGTTGTACGTTCCATATCTCATGTATTGAGGGATAAGGCGAACCATAATGTTAGCTTTGAAATGGAACTCCTGCCAAAGAAAAGGAACAACCTACCCGCAATTTCTTTGCTCACCGCATTCCTTTTTAAGTTTATGTAAAGAAACATGTACTCGCTTTGGGGTCCATTTTACGTTTTTTTCGCAGTGATGGAAACCGATTGATAGTATAGTAGACAGTTCGATGGCATCTAATCAGTAGAGAATATACAGAGACCTTTAGCACTCCAAGGTGTCTGCCACTCACCGACGACATGCACGTTCTTGTCTCTTTTCTTTCAGAATGCAGGTCATTTCGGGTTCTCGGTATGGTGAATGAAAGTTACACATACCAGAGATTCTTTCTAAATGTTTTTGTGTCCACCATGTGTAAATTATGCGAAGTTAATTTCATATTGCATTACGAATACGTTCAGCATAACATAAGGGTTCCTACATTAACAGTAATATGTTCTTTTTTATATTCTAGAAATTATATTAAAATTTTAATAAATTAAAAATAGTATAATTATGGGATATGTATGTTTATTTTGGAATAAGGTTTTAACAATTTTAACTTAATTATCCACAATTATTAGATGGATTATTGGGTGAATAATATTCTAGAATATTCTAGATAATAATAGATTGAAATCTATTTCCAATGTAGTTATACTTTTCTTTTTCTATTAATTAAATTCATTAATTAAAAAGTAGCCATGGTATTGTACAATGATAATGTGACGACAATTAAGAAATTTGTTACATGTTTTCTTAGCATCGTACTAGCCATTACACCATCTCTACCATACTAAGATGGATATATATATATATATATATATATATATATATATATATATAATGTTTTCATTAATAATAATAATTATTATACTGAAAGCGTTATATTGTGGAGTTCTTGCTCTCGACAATAATGTACAGGTTCATCTTCATTTACTTTACTGTACAAATTCAATGATGTTGGATGACCTGCCTTGTGAATGGCCTATGATGGATTCTCGACCAAAATTGTAAGGGAGATATAAAGGGTTTTCTGGGGTTCGAGGGATTAACCATGTTTTTAGGTGTTTGAAAATGATTTGTTGGTGGGAGGCTGAGAACATTGCTTGGTTAAATTGGTCAGTAGATTTGCAGTTGAATCAAAGGTTATTGCATCCTTAACAATGTTTTACCTTTTTGGTTTCGAACTTAGAGTTTGAACTTCTTAAAGAAACTTTGAAAATCAGCCTTAAACAATAGCATATAAGATGGTGATTCTACCCTAAAATGATTACCTCATAGTAACGGAAGTTTTGGTAGATAATTTGATCGAAGTGTTTTATCTGATTCGAGAAATTGTGGATGATTACCCATATATTTCCATGGATACTGAGTTTCCTGGAATATTGGTAAGTCGTTTGGGAAATTTCAAGATTGCTTCAGAGTTCCTCTATTACACTATAAAGTCTAATGTTGATATACTTAACCTTATTGAATTAGGTCTCACTTTCTCAGACGTGGATGGGAACTTGCTTCAGTACGGTACTGATAAATATTGCATATGGCAATTCAATTTCTGGGAATTCAATCTTGATAGAGATATGTATGCCATCGATTATTTTGAGCTTCTACAACAGAGTGGTATTGATTTCAATAAGAACAATGAGAAAGGAATTGAAGTACTCGGTGACCTCCGAATGTCATCTGACATTGTTTTGAATGAAGTTTGCACTGGGTCACCTTCCATAGTAGCTATGATTCCGGGTACATGATGAAGCTTTTAATGTGCCAGCACTTGCCTCTTACAGTTGCAGGTTTATTCAATTTTGACAAGAATTGAAAAGTGGAAAGATGTGGACCAGAGGATTTCTCTTCCCAATATTATGAATAGATTAAATAGGATTACATTGGGAACATCAAAAATAAATGACTATAGAGAAACTGGTCTGGATTTATGAAGGAGTGCAATAAAATACAGAAATAGCCATAAACATAGAGACGCAGCAGAAATAATTCCTCATTTCATTAATATCAAATAACCGAAATATGCTTATAGACATAATGGAAATCAAATAGCTAGGGTGCTGGTAGCTGTTGGGCGGATTAATCAATATTACGGACAAGATCTATCTCCCTAGTACCAAAAAGTAATTTGGCAACAAACAACCGAATAAAACTATCTTTCTCTAGACATATGCGATTTACAAAAGAATACTATAAAGGTGTTAAGGACTTATCGTAGATCCAATGCTTGTTCGAAGTAGTTGTCCCTCGGTCACTTGAAGGAGTTATATTTATAAACCTGTAGTCACAAACAAGCAAACATTGAATAGCACCTGTATAGTAAATATTATAAATCATGCTTATCATGGTGATCAAGGAAATAAATAGTTAATTAACAGCTTATTGAGAAAAATGAATTCATTTGTATTAACTTTGAAAGAAGGAAAACCTTAAAATCTTAGCCTTGATGTTGAACAGGCCTTCCCAGGGTCCGAAGTAAGAATATCCTCTACTCTAAAAAGCCTTGCACTCTTCCAACCGAGACAGATAGAGGTATGTGATCTCTCTTCACAAAAATCTCAGTTAAATGAGTCTGAATGCCAACAACACTTAGCCTCAAATAATTCTAAAGCTTGAAATCCCCTTGAGGCTACCCAATTCCTCTTTTTATAGTGGAAAAGAGGAGGTTTCAGTTCCAACTATGAATGGATAGAATCCTGCTTCAAAGGGATAAGCTCCTCATATCAAGGGGTTAGCTCCTTAAGGTAAGGGATACATGAACCTCAAAAGACGGTTCTTCCACCGCAAGATTCTTTCTAGAGGCTTCTAGAATTTACTGGAAGTGAGATTTTTGAGTTTACTTGCGCCTTTTTAATCTTTTACAGGGGTCCACACCCATAACACGGAGAAACTGCGTTCAGGTATGCAGGAGTCATGAACATCAGGTGCGGGACCGCAGGCAAGATGAAGAGAAAGTGCGATACCAGAGTTAGGGAGATTTTTAAGAATTTTTCTCTTATTTTCAAGGCTTGACATGAGGAACTGATGTGTTAGACTTGCAAAGGAGGAATTATGAGTGATAATGAGCTCATACAGATAGCAGAATTCCAAGATGCCAATTTTCAGTGCAACAGATTGCCCCCTAAAGTGCAAAGTCTGGAATAGATGAAGCTGAAGTCTATCATATATTAAGAGTGCAGTACTTTATCATTTCAAGGATCATCCTATGGACACCCTAGTCGGAACCTGTAAAAACATTAATGCAAAATATATATATGTAGACATATCATTGCTAAGGTAGGCATTCCCATACTCAGATCAAAACTAACTAGAAACTGACTTAGACTGTTCTGATACAGGAATGATTTTCAATACATCAACAGTATAGACATGTGTAGACACAGTATGGGCATAGCCATCTGTTTATGAATAGTCCACTGTATAAATGATAACAAAATTCCTCGCAACCTGGATGGTAGAAACTAGATCGAGGGTCTTGATTTCCGCTTCTCGAACTAGCACAATTCCATCCATGTGAATGAATGTGTCGAAGTCGAACATGGTAGAAACCACTTGATTACTAGTCAATAATGTAAATTGTTAACAAGTGTGAGGGTAACCGCCAGTAATTTCAATGGCTCTCAAAGTACTCAGTACAATCCATGAAATGTGAATGAATGAGCTGAAGTAGAACATGTCACAGAGTCTTTCGATCGAAGGTAAATGATGCAACCTGTCGTCGAAGGTGAGAAACCTTCAATTGAAGCATGAAAATTTCAAGGTACTAACGATTTCTAGATCAACTTCCTAGATAATGAACTGTCTTCGGTGGAAAGTGATCTGTCGTAGGTAAGCCCACAACACTAAATCATAGATCACGTTTTGAAGAAACATATTGGAAAGGACTGACTCAGGGATGGTCAAAATGGATGACAGATATTTTGCAGATGAATGGTTTATTTGAATTGTCCTCTTGAACACATAACGACACTGCAGATGGTTTGGTGACAATTGACCCAAAGCTAATACCTAGAAACCGGCTGAAGACTTTCAATATGGTTTGAGTAACAGCTAGGAAAAGGATTTCCCAACCCAGGTGAACAAAAGTGTCATGTTCAAGAGTGGGTAACGACTTTTTGAATAATCAAAATACAACAAACAGGTTCATTTTCCTCTCTTTTCCCCCACCGTTTCCGGCAAGTACCTCTTTATTTTTGACAAGCTTTGAGGAGGATAACATTTTCTTGTTTATAAGCTCATCCTTCGGATGAGTCCAACTTAGTTTAAGATTCAAACCCTAAGAAGGAGTGGTTCATTCCTGTTTAAAATTGAAGAGGTCCTTTACTGTTACATTTTAACGAGTCCAGTATAGGAGAAACTTAGTGTTTTTTCAATTTTAGAGATTCAGAAGAAAAAAACTTAAGAAGAATCCATGGGGTTACTTTTTCGTAAACATAGTCTCTCGAGCCCGAAAAACGATAAAATAATGCGGGAGAGAACTCTATTGACCATAATTAGTCAACGTATACCTTTTTTGTAAATATTCCATTTCAGTCCGTAAAAGGGGTAAACTTATACTGAAGGGACGATTGTTCATTTATTTTAACGAGTTAGAATAATCAAGTGCTTGGCAATATTTTCAATTTTCAAGAGTCTGAAAAGAGCTTAAAAGAGGACTCAAAGTTTTCGATTTTTCATAAGTTTTCTGAAAGAGTCTGAAAAAGTGATAAAATTATGCTCTTTATTGAAAAAAAATCAATTTTCCTGAAAAATCCAATTTCTGCAAAAAAAGCTCGAAGCATTACACATACATGTTTAGGATAAATAAAAATGCTTTCAAAAATAACCTTTTTAAAGTAAAAAATAAATGAATTAAAAATTCATTTACTCAAAAAAACTTATAAAAAGGGCTTTTCTAACCTCATTTTCACCATTTTTGTTCAGAGTGAAAAGTAAGAGCTTTTGGGTAAAAAGGTTCCTATGAAGATTCCGAAAAATCCGTCCGGCGAAATCGAGAACTGTCATCTCCAGGTAATCCACGACCTCCTAATATTGCATTTCATCAATTTACATTTCATTTTTAGGCTTTAGATTTCGTTTTTAAGGGAAAAATATGTTCAAAAAATCACCCGCGAGGGTCCGCAGGTGCAACACGCAGGCCCTGCGGACCCCGAATTTTTTCTACAGAGAAAAAAGTCATGGGTCCACACTTGTCTCACTGTGCCCATGCATTCCTATGCACTCTATATGAGAACAAAGGACGGACCCCGCGCCATTAAATTTCAAACTTAAATTTCTTTAATTCCGCCCAATTTTTTTAAAATTAGATTGTTCTAATATATATTTTTATGCATTGTAGGATATAAAAGATGCTAATTTGGAGAGAACGTGAGCATGAAGACGTAGATGACGCTGCAATGCTCCATTTGCCTACAATGCAGGCATTAAGAGCATGTGGTTTATATAAATTTTAGACCGTTCAGGGCATGAGGGCACAGGTAGACCTCCTAACGTGGTTGGTGAACAGGTGGAATGTAAAATACCATTGTTTCATTATTAGCGGCCACCGGCTCAAAATTGAGCTGGAGGATATCTATTTTTTGACTAGTTTTTCCAAGAGGGGCAAACAAATTTCTCTGTTTGGGACTAGGCCAGGTGGCCAGTCTGTCTCTAGTCTTCGACTAGAGTTATGTAATGATCATGAAGACCCCAGGGACAAATGGATTGACATAAAACTATCATCCGTACCGAGCTTAAATTTATTGCATTTACTGTCACCAGACTGTGTGGGAGCGCAGTGTTGCATGTGGCTTCCGGTTCCCAAATGTGCATTGCTGTAGACTGTTTTCGAGGCACCATTTTCAACTGGTGCGAAGCTGTGTTGGCCAATGTAAAAGGCCAACTAACTAGAGCAAAGAACAGAAAGCTAAAAAACTTTGGATATGGATCCATTGTATTCACCTTTGCTCTAGAGAGGATCCCCATGTTAGCTCTGCAGAACATTCCTGTTGATGTTGGACGACCTCGAGAACCTAGGATGGTTCATTGGGTTACATTGATGGCCCGTCATGCTGCTGAGGGCATTGAGGTTGTTGGATTTCCTTCTACATATTTTCGTTGGCTGGAACGCCAAATTTTTTTTATAGATGACTTTCCATACGCCGGGATAGATTTCTGCCACAACTGAGAGATGGCTCTCCCAGCAAAGGAACAGTGGGATGAATCAGGTAAAAAATCATTTTCAACAATTTCTAAATTCTAATTTTTTTTTATTTTAATCGTCTCAAAACTAATAATCAAAAGTTTTAAATGCCGATGTGGGCCCACGGCGACCAGCCCATCTCCAGCCTTATGAGAGGAGGCATCTAGCTGCCGCAGCACCAGCCCTAGAGGGCCAATCAACTGATATTCTGTTTGATTTAGAGCATCACCTAGAATGCTTGACTCTAGACATTCCAGAGACCGACATAGATGATATCCCGCTCAGATTACAGAGATATGTGATTGGTGTCCCAGGACCTTTTAGGAGGTTCCTATGTAGGGTGGACCGGGTAGTGGTCTCTTATTGTGATCATCATCAGTGATAGGATGATCGTGTCGTAGACTCATATTTTTGACCTTTTGTATATCATTTTTTGTTGATCATAAGGTGTTTTTAACCTATGATCAAAGATGATGTATATTTTTGAAACAAACTTCTATGCTATGATATATCACTATTACCGACTATCTGTGTACATGTTATTGAATGTTGTTTAATTTACTATTTTGATTATTTCAAATGTCAATTTATCATACTAGAAGCAATTGCATCTGCTAATGTATTTAAATGTCTTGAAATATGCTGATATTTAATGTAATCAAATTCACGTTCGAAGAGACGAACTCTTAAAAATAACCGTAATAACACTATATTCTTAATGGCATAAACCTTGTTAAGATTTAATACAACAAGTTCAGAATCCAACTTAACAATCAAACTCCAAATTCCAAACGATATGGATTCAAATAATAACTCAATCACTACACTATACTCTGCAATGTTATTTGTTGTTTGACCAAGGCTTACCCCATGCACAGATACTAACTCATCAGAGGGTGAATAGATAACCCAAGCTACGGAAGAAATGTTCTGTGTACTACGACAAGCACCATCAGCAGAACCAATGCACGTTTGAAGAGACGTCGACATCTGAAATATCAAGAGTAAAAATCAGATAAGTAGGAATAGTGATAAAAACACACTCTAAACTAGGTACTCTTTTCTAATCTAAGACACACTAGCAGTAAATAAATCTAATCTAATAAATGTCCACACCAAATTTAAGAATAATATCTCTTCAGATAAAGCCCATTTCTGGGTTTATCTAAAGGGACATCGTCGAAATCTATCAGCTCATAGGTCCCTTTTGCCAGCTTTTGCTTAACAATGAAAGGACCATGCCACATGGGCACAAATTCTCCAGCCCCTAGATTATCGTTGGCTTGATCGTACACTAAGACTAGGTCTCCTTCTGAAAAATTATGAGGGGTAACACTCTTATCATAATGAGCCTTTATTCGTTTGGCATGAGCCTCGTTTGCTATTCCAACATTTTGTTGATTCTCATCTAGCTGAGCCAAGTACAAAAAATGTTTCTCCTCTTCAGACGTAGCTGGGAGTAATTCTATGGCTAATTTCAATGAGGGAATTTCACATTCAATAGGCAACATGGCTTTCAAACTGTAAACCAGTTGAAAGGGAGTGAAACCAGTTGATGTTTTTACTGAGGTCCGATATGCCCAAAGTGTTGAAAATAACATGGAATGCCAATTAGACTTATGAATACCAATAATTCGTTTAATCATAGTGACTAAAAATTTGTTGATAGCTTCAACCAGACCATTAGCCTGTGGATAATATGGAGTGGAACTATCGTGGCACAGGCCAAGTTGATCTGTCGGTTCAGTCATCATGATATTTTGAAAATGACTTCCATGATCAGTAATAATGGCTTGAGGAACACCAAATCTAGCAATTATATGATTGAACACAAAAGTTACAACAGTCTTGCCGTCCGCCGAAAATGTAGGCATCGCCTCGGCCCACTTAGTAAAATAATCTACCGCTAGGATAATATACGCATGCCCCTTAGCCGAGTGAGGGTTACATGTAATAAAGTCAATACCCCATTTTGCGAAAGGACTGACAGCAATTATAATGTGAAGAAGAGCAGGTGGTGCACGCATTTTACGATCAAAAACCTGACAATTGTGGCATTTCCAGACTGCATAGATACATTATTTGAATAATGATGGCCAGAAATAACCAGCGTGCAATATCTTTTGGGTTGTGGCATACCCAGACATATGACTTCCACATGCTCCAGAATGGCAGTCATTTAGAACCTTCTCAGCTTCTTCATGAGTAAGACAGCATCAGAAAATAGAATCCGCTCCACGATGATAGACTGTATCACTAATAATATTGTATTGTTGGGGTTGGAATCATAGTTTCCATCATTGAGATCGTGAGATTTCAGGCCGAAAATATTGGGTTTCGAGATAAATAATAATATCCCCATACCAAGGATCAAGTGTACTGATAAGAAACAAGGATTTGTCTGCAATGGGCTGCTCCGCCACAGTTTCAGTATCAGTAGAGGGGAAATCACACATCAGTTCAGCAAAAACCAAAGATTTATTTGCCTTGGATTTTTCAAATTCCAAGTCAAATTCCTCTAGGATAATTATCCATTTGGAATACTTGCCCCCTATCAATTTTTTGGTTAAGATGTACATCATAGGGTTACGGTAAGAAATTACTGTGGTTTTGCGTAATAAGTTGTAGTGCCAAAATATTTGGACAACTTGAACAGCTGCCAAGGCCAATTTCTCCACATGTGTGTATTTGATCTCAGTTGAATGCATATTTCAACTAAGATAGTAAATCACATGTTCATTTTTGAATTCATCTTCCTGAACTAAAACCATCCCAATGGTGGAATGAGAAGCAGTGAGGTACAAAAAATAGTCCTAGTTGTAATTGGGAGGATGCAGTAATGGTGCATGGGTCAACGCGTATTTAAGTGCATCAAAAGATCGATTAGTGATCTCATCCCAAAAGAATGGAACATTCTGTTTTAACAACTTGGTAAAACGCTTTGTTAACTCAGCGTAGTTAGGAATGAACCGACATAGAAAGTTTTCTTTCCCCTGCAAACTTTGGAGTTAGCGCAGAGTCGAAGGAGGAGGAAGATTAACAATAGCTTTGACCTTCGACGGATCAACGCGAGTGCCTTGTTTTGAAACAATAAATCCCACTAAGCGACCCGATTCTACACAAAAAACACATTTGTGTCGATTCAGCCAGATTCGATAATGCCTACATCTCATAAATATTGCTCGTAAATGAGTGATATGGTCGGCCCTATGCGATGAATGAGCAGGTAAATCATTGAGATAAGACTGCACAATGTGCTTGATGTTATGAAATGCGTAAGACATAGCCCTTTGAAAAGTTGCCCCAACCTTCTTTAATTCAAAAGGTAGTTTGCAATAAGAAAATTTCCCCCATGGACAAATGAAATCTGTTTTTGGCTGATCAACAGGGAGTATGTTTATTTGATTGTAACCAGAAAAACCATCCATAAAGGAAAACATTTCACTGCCAGCACAATCATCAATAATTTGATCGATATAGGGGATTGGATAATTGTCTTTACAACAAGCTCAATTAATATCCCTATAATCGATACATACTCTTATCATTCCTTGTTTTTTGTTAACAGGAACAATATTTAATACCCAATTGGTTAAAGGAATTGGATAAATGAAACCCGCACGAAGTAATTTCTCAACTTTGGCTTTGATAGCAGCAGATTTTCTTGGATGTATTTGACGTAAACGTTGACGGACAGGTTTGGCATCCGGGTAAGTCTTGATTTCATGTATGACAATTGACGGATCAATCCCTAGTATTTATTCATATGACCAGGAAAACACTTCATGGAATTATTGAAATAAGGCTTTATAAGTTTGAATTTAATCTTCCATACAGCAAGCACCTATATGAATGTTTTCAATTATTCCTGGCTTAACTGAAATGTCGATTGGAATTGTTCGAGAGATATTTTCCAAATTTAACTCAGAATCAGGATTTCACAATGGAGTCTGTGGTTCTTTGACATATTCAGCAGTAAAATAAGAAGCGAAATCATCTTCAAAATGATCCAGCTTAGGTAAAAACAAAGATCGATGATGTAGATCTTCCCATGGTAAATTGTCAACAGACAAAATTTCACAAATTTTCTCATCAGTATGAACAAGATCAGGAAATGTCATTGTGGCTGGGCTAGATATAGAAAGTGATTCCTCATGGATCCCATTCATTGGATTAGTTTCGGTTGAAGAAGGGTCGGAAAGTGACTGTACAACCTGATATGCAATTTCAAATGGACTCAAAGGCATCTTGCCATCAAATGAATCTAACTTGGAGTTGGAAGGTACGATCCAAGGATCATCAAACATAATAATGTTTGATCAAATCATATGAATAGTTGCGATAGAAGGCGATACGTTAGGAGGAGGAAAGGAAAAAGTTCCTAGTAAATAAAAATCTTTAATCAAACCTACTCCAACATCGTTGTAAGGGATAGCCGTTTTACTAACATGCTGGATTGTTTCTGTAGAGGCTGGATCAAAATAAAAATAAGTTAACTGATCTATTTTAATGATCCTTCCTTGATGTGGAAATTTTATAAGCCGAAAGACCGAAGAAACAACAGAAGTCATAGCATAAGACCAACTATGACCTAGGACAAGGTTGTAATCTAGAGGGGCATCAACCACTTCCACATCTAGATTTACGGTTTTACCTTCAACCCCTATGGGTAAATCCTGCAAATACCAAAAGGATGGAAACCTCGGCCATCAAAAGCCTTTAGAATTGTCGGAGACTGATTGAGTGTAGGAGAACCAAGCGATTTCCAACACTGGATCAACATAATACACGTTGAAGCTCCCTCATCAATCACAGTCTAAAAAATTGGTCTGTTTTTAACTAATACTGGAATCTGGAAAGCCATTTGGTGAGGTAGGCGAGGTGTACTATTCTATAAATCGAATATTATTAGGTTCGAGTCCTGAATATCGATAGCTCCTATGGTAGACAAAAGTAATTTACGTTGTGTTGGGCACGATTGCAGCACTTCCAAAGCCGACATTGTTGAAGGAGAAATAGCTAAGTCCTCGACAATGCTGTAATTCTGAGCAGCTCTCGCATGTGGATTGAAAGCTGATTTATGAAGAAAACCTTTAGCAGGCGGTTTGATTACTAAGTTTGGATTGGGTTTCTCGATCTGTAGCGAACCAGAAATAGGAGGAGGTGTAGTTGATGTGTCTGCACTAGAAGATTCTGTTTCTTTACCATGAACAAAACTTTTACTACCATAATCTTGCGATCGCGTCACAATCCTAACATGAGACATCATTAGAATAGGTTCTTCTGAGGCATTCAAGGTAGAACCAACCATCCTACTATCTTGAGTGGGAAAAGGATCCTTAAAGACAGCAGGTTGTTGTGAACCTCTAACGAATTTCGAAACCTCTACTCGATGTGGGCATTCTTTAGTAAAATGATCCTCATTGCAAATGAAAAAAGGATAGCGAGCCTTGTGTTTTTCATCATTAGATTCATTTTTATCAGTTTTATCTTTTGAATTCTTTTTTTTTTTTATCATTCCATTTATTTTTACCTCCAGATTAAGATTTGGACGTAGATGTCTCTACGACATGAATTTCGATAGAAATTTCAAGGGAAGACTCTCCTTTCAGGGAATCAGGTAAAGTTATAATAGGAGAATAATTCTTTGAAGATTTCTTCTTTCTTTTAGTATTGACTGTAAAAATCATACCATCAGTGGCATCAGACCTTGAAGAAGCTGCAGTTATTTAACCTTGTTTTGGAAGATCAAGGATTCTTTCATGTAAAGTAGCTGACTGTGTATAGACGAGGTCAACGTATTGAGCTTGAGCAATGACTTGCTCCTCAGTAACAACTCTAGCCTTAGCTACATCTTCAGTGATTTTGGGTAATAATGATTTAACAAACCATTCCGCAAAATTTGATCCGGAATGTAAACTTTCACCAAACGCCTTCTATGTTGCCATTCGTGAATATGATCAGAAATATATGTGGACGTGGATTGCTTTAGTGAAGTCACTAGTTCTGTTCCATTGTCTTATCTGACAGGCAACTGAAAATGAGTCAAGAAGGCAGTTGCTAACTGACTGAAATTATTAAAGGAGCCTTGTGGTAACTCAATGTACCATTTGGTGGCAAGACCAATAAGTGTTCTTTGAAAAAGATGTAAGTGAATTGAATCATCAATTATAGAATTAGACGCACACCAGAGGTGATAATTTATAACGTGATTTGACAGATCTTCTCCTGACTTACCCTCAAATTTTGGTATATCACTAGGCAACTTATGCGGCATTGGCGGCTAATACGGATGATAGAAAATTGGATCATTCGCAAGGCGTGTCAAATCAGGTAAATCCAAAGTTGCAATAAATGGTAACTGACGGTTAGGGTCGCGAAAACCTTGAGTAACCAAACTAGTTCAGGGAGGAGGATACCCAGGATAACTGGGAATCTGATTTGCATTAGGAATTGTGTAACCTCCCGGGAAACCAGGATTAACCAGACCAAACTGTGGTTGCTAAGGCTGTTGATAAGTATAGCCAGGGTACGGTTGATACTGATAAAATTTGTTTTGTGAAACGAGACCGAATTGATACTATCCCTGGTATGGTTGATACATGAATTGCGGTTGACTTGTGACAATCTTACTTGTACCAGCTTGTCCCGTACGTATCTGGACCGAAGTCTGAACTGTAGGTCCTGACTGGGGTACAGAGACTTGAGAGATTTGCATGGATGCAGGGATAGTAGAAACCGGAGTTACAGATACTCCACAGACAGGTGTTATTGGTTGAACAAATGTTGCAGTATTTGCAGTAGTCTGAGGCAAAGTCTGAGGTGTACTAGGCCCAGAATGCTGAACAAAACCAGGTGCAGGGGTTTGAATAGTAGGCTGGACAGGTTGCTGGGTTGAACTAGAAACCAAAGGTTGTCTAGGTTGAGAAGACAACTGCACATTAGGTTTCATAGTCTATTGAATTTGAGAAGGATCCCACACCATGTTTATCCCAGGGTATTGTCCCGTAGAAGGTTGAACGTAAGGACCATAGCCTAGTTGAACGTACGGTTGATAAGTAAGTGGTAAATATCCAGATCCTTGTAAAAATGATTGACCAGAAGGCAGTTGGAAACCTTGAGTTGGGTACTGACCTTGAGGTTGATAACCCTGAGATGCATATTGAATCTGGGGTTGATAAGGACCTTGAGGAACATACCGAGTTTGCGGTTGAACTTAGGGTATGTACTATCCTAAAGGTTGATAACCTTGAGGTATGTACTGTCCTTGAGGTTGTTCTCCAAAATAATATTGTGCCACAGTTTGTCCTGGGAAAAATTTACCTTGAGGTTGCCTCCCGGTGGTTAATGGCTGCCTGAAGGTTGCCCCCCAGGCAGTAACTGACTTCCCTGAAATTGTCCCCCAAGCGGTAACTGACTGCCTTGAGGTTGAGGATTCGGGATATTACCAGACATCATAAAGATTTTCTCTATGTTCGATGTTTCAGTTTTAATTCCAGTAAGACCAGACGATAATACTTGTTCAATCAGTCGAGGATCTGCTCCTGAGAAAGTACCAGAAAGAGCCTGATACCCCAAAGGAACAGAAGGACCACCATGTAAAAATTATTCCGGTGTATGGGAAAACATAGATGACTCTGCTGCCATAATGGATGAAGGATAGTGACCTCTAGGCGTAGGATGAAATAGAATTCAAGGTGGAGAAAAAGCAAGACTCGGGTTTTCTAAAAAGTTCGTCAAAGATAGATACCAAGCATCACTCTGAATAGGGCTATATAAAATGGATTCACGCTCCCTAAGATTTAAATACTGAGGGGATTCGAGAAGAGATATCTCTTCGTCTGGACTAGCAAGTTCTTCAATAGAAATGAAGCCAAATGGAAGATCTTCAGTAACAATATTTCTTACCCTAGGTGAACCAAGATCGCTAGAAATTGGTGTAATAAATTCTGAGGATGTTTCCAAAACAAAATGTTCGGTTTCAGGTTCAAAATTTTCAGGTTTGTCAGTTAGTTCACTGGAAGGAGAAATATTACCAGTAACTTCCGAAATTGAAATTGGTTCTTGAATGTGTTCTGTTGTGGGTATTTGATGATCAAGATGAACAACCATAGATGAACTTCCAATTTCTTTTGATCTAATTCTACCGCTACTAGATGATACTAGAGCATGCAACCCTTCAAGTTGACTTTGTGTATATTCAGGGGGCTTCCCCTGAAGTCTCCGGGATTGTCTCGATAATTTTTCCACGATTAAATATTAACCAATCACACGCAAACAAAGAAAAATTCAATAAAAAGACCTAAATTCTCTAAAGAAACAAACAGTTGAATCACATGCCTAGAAATATAAGAGTTCAAACCACACACAAATAGTAACTTCCCGTACTAAAAACACTAATTGGTGATGAAATCCAACTTAGTAGAAATTTAATATAGAAAGGGCGGTTGGAACAGTTACCCCGACAACCTGCTTAATGAAACAGACTCGCACAAGTTTCTTCACAAAACCATCTCGTGTGAAGAGAACCCCTAGAGATTCCAAGTGAGTCTAGTCGATGTCTGCTCCAGGTACAGTGAGATCTTTCCTTCACCGTCACCTTAGGAAATAATCTTAAGCTTATGGACACTAAGGTTACCGACAGTAACAAATACAACTGGGGGAACAGTCTACGATCTGATTCCACACGCAAGGGTAGAGTAACAAATCTTAATCCCCTTGAAGACTCCTCGACATGGTTAATCCGAGGTTTACCAAAATGTGACCCTAGGCTCCTCGACAATGGTTAATCCGAGGTTTACCATTTGTAATGCGCGCAGATCTTCTATCTTTCCCAATGAAACAGAATCGATTGTCTCAAAGTTTTGGATATGATCTTATGATTAACTCCTTTAAGAGAAGCTTCCCAGATTGTACCAATTACAATTGGATTTATTTTCTACCGCAAGATTTATCTACTTGTTTGTTTTTACTATCTTGGAGAGTTAATTACTCCCTACTCCAAGATACTAGCCTAAGCTATATTGGTGGTAAGAGCCCTAGAAATAAAAAGATTACTAGATGAATTTTAATTAAACGTTACTTTTATGGGTTGTTCTTTAAGTCAATAGGTATGGAAATGAAACTTTTATGGTGTGAAGACTCGACTTCCAAAAACACTAAAAATGCACCTAAAAATGATAATCAATTCATTTTCTCTCAATGAAATTCTAGCTAAAGAAAGAGTTCGAGAATGCAATTCTTTTTAAGAGACAATTATTTAATAATAACCGGAAGAAAATATTTTTGTATTTTCAACAAGAAATCAAAACAAGAAAAAATATTAATGCTCACACTAAAACCCTTTCACTTTCAAGACTTGAAACTACAAAAACAACTTTCCTTCAAAAGAGATCTACAAATTTTAAAAGCACTCAAAACTACAAAAAATAATTTTGAGATCTACAAACTTTGAAAATCTAATTGAATAAAAGCTTTAATATTTTTTAAAAAAATTTTTACTTAGTTGTTCAGTAAACTAAGGATTTATTTTTCCAGAATAATAAACAAATAAAAAAAAACATCTAGATATGTTTCCTTTTATAAAAATGAAATTCAAAACATGTAACAAAGTTTTTTCGAAGATTTGCAAAGAAACAACTAGATCTATTTCTCAATAAAGGATGGATTTCACAAGCAGATCAGACTTCTTGCTGAGTCAGACCAAACGAAAAGCAATCCAACTTGCAAAAATTCTAGAAAATCATCAAAAACACAAATACTATTGGAACTCACTCACAAAAGGCTTTTGACAGAAACAACACCAATATGGGAAGATACTAAAAAATCTAAATCAAATTAAATATAAACTGGAAAAATAAATCTGGAGTTTTTCCAAAATTTTGACAGGGTCCGCAAGCTCTCAGAAGTAACAGGTGCATTCCCACACTGGTTACTTAAGGAAAGTGCGAAACTACCCGCACTGTGCAAAAGAACAAAGTGCAGTCCCTAGAAAAGTCCAAGAAAAATACAAAAGATTTCAAAATTTTCAAAAACAAAGAAAACCTAAGCTAGCCAGGCAGATATTCATCAATCAAAAACCAGGAAAAACTTTTCCTCAAATCAAAATAAAGGAGAACCAAAAATAACAAGAATTTTCCCCAGCGGAGTCACCAATTTGTTGGGTGGATTAATAAATCTTGCGGACAAGATTGATCTCCCTAGCACCAAAAATTAATCTAGCAACAAATAGCCAAATAAACCTATCTTTCTCTAGACATATGCGATTTTACAAAATAATAATATAAGGGTGTTAAGGACTTACCGTAGATCCAATGCTTGTTCGAAGTATTTGTCCCTCAGTCACTTGAAGGAGTTATCCTTATAAACCTGCAGTCACAAACATGAAAACATTAAATATCACCTGTATAGTAAATATTATAAGTCATGCTTATCATGGTGATCAAGGAATCCATGAAATAAATAATTAATTAACAGCTTATTGAGAAAAATGAATTCATTTGTATTAACTTTGAAAGAAGGAAAACCTTACAACCTTAGCCTTGATGTTGAACAGGCCTTCCTAGGGTCCAAAGCAGGAATATCCTCTACTCTGACAAGCCTTGCACTCTTCCAATCGAGACAGATAGAGGTATGTGATCTCTCCTCACAAAAGTCTCAGTTAAATGAGTCTGAATCCCAACAACACTTAACCTCAAATAATTCTAAAGCTTGAACTCCTCTTGAGGCTACCCAATGCCTCTTTTTATAGTGGGAAAGAGGAGGTTTCAGTCCCAACTATGAAGGGATAGAATCCTCCTTTAAAGGGATAAGCTCCTCACATCAAGGGGCTAGCCCCTTAAGGTAAGGGAAACATGAATCTCAAAAGAGCGGTTCTGCCACTGCAAGATTCTTTCTAGAGGCTTCTAGAATTTACTGAAAGTGAGATTTTTGAGTTTACTTCCACCTTTTTAATATTTTACAGGGGTCCACACCCATAACATAGAGAAAGTGCATTCAGGTACGTAGGAGTAATGAACATTAGGTGCGGGACCGCAGGCAAGATAAAGAGAAAGTGCGATACTAGAGTTAAGGAGATTTTTAAGAACTTTTCTCTTATTTTCAAGGCTTGACTTGAAGAACTGATATGTTATACTTTCAAAGGAGGAAATATGAGTGATAATGAGCTCATACACATGACAGAATGTTAGAATGACAATTTTTTGTGCAACAGATTGCCCCCTAAAGTGCAAAGTCTAGAATAGATGAAGTTGAAGTCTATCATATGTGAAGAGTGCAGTACTTTATCATTTCAAGGATCATCCTATGGACACCCCAATCGGAACTTGTAAAAAAATTCAATGCAAAATATATATGTGTAGACATATCATCGCTGAGGTAGGCATTCCCATACTCAGATCAAAACTAACTAGAAACTGATTTAAACTGTTCTGATACAGGAATGATTTTTAATACATCAGCAGTATAGACATGTGTAGATACAGTATGGACACAGCCATCTGTTTATGAATATTCCACTGTATAAATGATAACAAAATTCCTCGCAGCCTGGATGGTAGAAATTACATCCAGGGTCTTGATTTCTGCTTCTCGAAGTAGTACATTTCTATCCATGTGAATGAATGTATCGAAGTCAAACATGGTAGAAATCACTTGATTACCAGTCAATAATGTAAAATGTTAACAAGTGTGAGATTAACCACCAGTAATATAAATGTCTCTCAAAGTACTTAGTACAATCCATGAAATGTGAATAAATGAGCTGAAGTCAAACATGTCACGGAATCATTCGAACGAAGGTCAATGATGCAACCTGTCGTCAAAGGCAAGAAACCTTCCATTGAGGAATGTAGATTTCAAGGTACTAACGATTTCTAGATCAAATTCCTAGATAATGAGCTGTCGTCGATAGAAAGTGATCTGTCGTAGGCAAGCCCACAACACGAAATCATAGATCAAGTTTTGAAGAAACATATTGGCAACGACTGACTTAGGGATGGTCAAAATGGATGACAGATATTTTGCAGATGAATGGTTTATTTGAACTGTCCTCTTGAACACATAATGAGACTGTAGATGGTTTGGTGACAATTGACCCAAAGCTAATACCTAGAAACCGGCTGACGAATTTCAATATGGTTTGATTAACTGTTAGACAAAGGATTTCCCAACCCAGGTGAACAAAACTGTCATGTTCAAGAGTGGTTAACGGATTTTCGAATAATAAAAATACAAAAAACATGTTCATTTTCCTCTCTTTTCCCCCACCATTTCTGGCAAGTACCTCTTTATTTTTGACAAGCTTGAAGAGGATAACATTTGCTTGTTTATAATCTCATCCTTCGAATGAGTCTAGCGTAGTTTAAGATTCGAACCCTAAGGAGTGGTTCGTTCCTGTTTAAAATTGAAGAGGTCCTTTACTGTTACATTTTAATGAGTCCAGTATAGGAGAAACTCAGTGTTTTTTCAATTTAATAGAGTCAAAAGAAAAAAAATTAAGAAGACTCCATGGGGTTAATTTTTCGTAAACTTAGTCTCTCGAGCCTGAAAAAAGATAAAATAATGTGGGATAGAACTCTCTTGACCGTAATTAGTCAACGTATACCTTTTTCGTAAATAGTCCATTTCAGTCCATAAAAGGGGTAAACTTATACTGAAGGGACGATCATTCATTTATTTTAACGAGTTTTAATAATCAAGTGCTCAGTAATATTTTCAATTTTTGAGAGTCTGAAAAGTGCTTAAAAGAGGACTCCAAGTTTTTGATTTTTCGTAAATTTTTTGAAAGAGTCCGAAAAAGTGATAAAAGTATGCTCTTTGTTGAAAAACAATCAATTTTCCTGAAAAAACCAATTTCTGTAAAAAAACACGAAACATTACACATACCTGTAATAACCTTTTTAAAGTAAAAAATAAACAAATTAAAAATTCGTTTATTCAAAAAAAATTATAAAAAGGGCTTTTCTAACGTCATTTTTACCATTTGTGTTCAGAGTGAAAAGTAAGAGCTTTTGGGTAAAAAAAGTTCCTGTGAAGATTCTGGAAAATCTGTCCAGCGAAATCGAGAACTGTCAGCTCCAGGTAATCCACGACCTCCTAATCTTGCATTTCATCCATTTACGTTTCATTTTTAGGCTTTATATTTCATTTTCAAGGGAAAAATATGTTCAAAAAATCGCTCACGGGGGTCCGTAGGTGCAACACGCGGGCCCTACGGACCCCGAATTTTTTCTACATAGAAAAAAGTCGTGGGTCCGCATTTGTCTCACAACGACCGTGCGTTCCTATGCACTGTGTATGAGAACAAAGTGCGGACCCCGCGCCATTAAATTTCAAACTTAAATTTCTTTAATTCCGCTGAAATTTTTTTAAATTAGATTGTTTTAATATATCTTTTTATGCATTGTAGGATATACAAGATGCTAATTTGGAGAGAACGTGAGCATGAAGACATAGATGATGCCGCAATTCTTCATTTGCCTACAATGCAGGCATTAAGAGCATGGGGTTTATATAAGTTTTGGGCCATTCAGGGCATGAGGGCACAAGTAGAACTCCTAACGTGGCTGGTGAATAGGTGGAATGTACAGGACTAGTGTTTCATTATTGGTGGCCACCAACTCGAAATTGAGCTGGAGGATATCTATTTTTTGACTGGTTTGTCCAAGAGGGGCGAACAATTTTCTCTGTTTCGGACTAGGCCAGGTGGCCAGTATGTCGCTAATCTTCGACTAGAGTTTTGTAATGATCAGGAAGACCCCAAGGAAAAATGGATTGACATAAAAACTATCATCCGTTCCGAGCTTAAATTTATTTCATTTACTGTCACCAAACTGTGTGGGAGCGCAGTGTTGCATGGTGTTATCGGTTCCCAGATGCGCATTGCAGTAGAATATTTTCGAGGCACCATTTTCAACTGGTGTGAAGCTATGTTGGCCAATGTAAAAGGCCAACTAACTAGAGCAAAGAACGGAAAGCTAAACAACTTTGGATATGGATCCATTGTAGTCACCTTTGCTCTATAGAGCTTATCTCTAAGAAGAGATGTGGCAGCTACATGCCTCTGAACTGTGTTACAATGAGACTCGAGGGCCTATTTATTATTGAGAAATAATGGAAAACTCTAAACATCCAAAAACCCAACCGTAGGAGATGAAACGCCAACTATGGGGTCCATTTGGGTAAATTGGTGTTTCAACTTCCAGGGGACGTAACTTTGTCATATTATCTCTGTTTGACACACATGATACATCGCTAAAAATATCTATTCGAGGACTCAATTTTTGACTATGAATATTGATTTCAAATTGGAATTATATTTGCCAAAGGCACGATGCCCAAAAAACATCGTTTAGGGCCTCAAAATGGCTACGGAAGTTCAGGACCCCAAAAACTGCTAAAAATAGTAAGCTGTGCTGAAACTAAAAAACTGAAAGGACTGATGGTGGAATTTCAAATGGAATAGGTGGGCGGACACCAATTTCCACCTCGATCATTAGGGTCCCAAAATGGCTCCGGGACTACAGGACCCGAAAACCTGCTAAAAATAGTAAGTTGTGCTGAAAGTGAAAATCTGCAAGAATTGATGGTGCGGTTCCAAATGGAATAGGTGGCTGGTCACCAATATCCACCTGGATCATTCCTCCCTCCTTAGGAATCAATGTTCCACATTGCGTTGAGATCCTCCATAATATTAGGAAAATTTTGTTGAACTAGATATTAGATTTGTCCAAGATGTCATGGACCTGCGGGCATACATGTTGGATGCGTTTAGTAAATTTGGTTCTTTATTAGCCTCAGAAAATACATGTGTGGATTCTATTTGGGTAGTTCTATGAGGTATGGCAACA
Source organism: Pinus albicaulis (assembly GCA_034641835.2). NCBI lineage: Eukaryota > Viridiplantae > Streptophyta > Pinopsida > Pinales > Pinaceae > Pinus > Pinus albicaulis. The sequence goes on along the minus strand of JAXQQM020067272.1, from coordinate 306,274 downwards.
TCAAGTGGAAGTGTGTCGGGGGTCATATCAATGGACTGCTTGTCCTGAAAGTGTAGAGGAACCTCTATGAGTGAGGAGAAAATGTCCTCATATTCGTCCATGACTTTTTCCATCTTTTGCAGCCATGCAGGGGAGCCTTGTTTCAAGGTTTTGGCCATAATATTCTTGTTTCCCTGTGAGTGAGTTGTAAGGAAAATAAATTCCTTGGTTTGGGAAACAATCTTACTGCATTGTTTTGCAATAGTCAAAGAGATGACATGAGGTGATACTACCTTTGATATCCTGTACAAGTTATTTCCAAAAGTAATAATAATAGCACGAGGCCTAGACTCATACACAGCATGTAGCCTCCATAAGTATGGTTGGCCCAATAATACATCGGCTACATCAAGAGGAGCAACACCACACACTACCTCATCCATGAATGCCTTGATACTGTACGAAAGGCAGTGCTGCTAGCAAACGCATAGATATCTCCCTGGATAAAGTCATCTGATGGTATACACATACGGGTGTGCTATGATCTATAGGTAAAGCCGCTTCAATACCTCTACTAAAATGAGGCTCTTTTGGCTTCCGCTATCAACAAGGAATTGCAGTGGAGAATCCTTCACCCACATCTACGAATGGAAGAGGCACTCCCCATCCTCTGGATCTTCAGGATCCTCCCTCTGGATCTTGGTGGTAGAAATAATGGCACTGGGATCTGCATCAATGCTCTACTTCCCTTTTTCATTGCCTTTTTCTCGTTTTGACTCAAGATCAAAACATGCATCTAACTGGGGTGCCTTTAGTTCGACCACCAATGACTGTTTTGCCCGACACTCATTTGTTCTCTGTGTGGGGCTATTATGAAATTCACACCACTTTTTCATATCCTTCTTTGAATTTGTGGTGTTTTTTTGAGTCACCCCGCTTTCTCCTTGCCCATTTTTCTTTGGTTCGGGTGCCCCTTTCCTTAGCTTCGGATTCGCGGATCCAAAGTCTCACTTCTTCTGCTTAAATTTCTGCTCAATATTGGCAGCATAGCGATATGCCGTGCCAAGCGATGTAATGTCGAGGAACTCCTTTTCCTCCTGAATGTGTCTATGCATAAAACTATAGTACCTGAGCACTAAATGTCTCTCTGAACATTTAATACCCAAATTTGTGCGCAGGGTATGGAACAAATTCGTCAGTTCATGCACATCTTGATGCCTTTATTGTCGTGGTCTAGTCCAATGGATGTAGTTGTCCTCATAGCTCCCCACGGGGTAATATTGTTCCTTAATTCCATCTCAGAACGAATTCAAAGTGGGTGCGACCGAGAATAGAGAGGATTTTTTCCCGTCCTTTTACTCATAGTAGGTTTCCCACCAATATTTTACATGGGCGACAGATTTAAGGAGTGCAAAAATAATATTTTCTCGGTCTGAGAAATCATGGAATAAGAAATACCCTTCCAGCACATTGAACCATCTATCTACGACGTCTGCATCTATCTAGCTTTCAAATATACGAATTTCAAAGTTTACCTATACCTTGAAGGGAGTAGTGCCTCGAGAGTGGCTGTTGGATGCAGATGCGCCATAGGTGGGCAGCCGTTGAAGGATCTGAGAAAATTTATGCATCATCACATTCTATTTTTTCTCGAGGGCCTCCTCGAGCAATATTTTGATAGGATATCCTGCTCCCTCGTCTTTATTTTCTTCTGCCATGGGAGGTCGTCGGGGTTTGCGAGGCTGATCTTGCAAGGGTTCAACCAGATTGAGCCCTAACTACTTATACCCTAACTGTGTTGGGTACATGCAAATAAAAATAGAGAAAGAACAGACCCAATCTGAGACCACTGGTCTAGGTTTATGCAGGAACACAATAAAATACAGAAATAGCCATAAACACATAGATTCAGCAGAAGTAATGCTTCATTTCATTAATATCATATAACATAAATATGGTTATAGAAATAATGGAAATAAAATAGCTAGGGTGTTGGTAGCTTATCTCTAAGAAGAGATGTGGTAGCTACATGCCTCTGAACTATGTTACAATGAGGCTCGAGGGCATATTTATTATTGAGAAACAATGGAAAACATTAAATGTCCAAAAACCTAACCCTAGGAGATAAAGTGCCAACTATGGGCCTCATTAGGGTAAATTGGTGTTTCAACTTCCCGATGTCATAACTTTGGAATACTATCTCTATTTGACACACATGATACATCATTAGAAAGATCTATTTGAGGACTACAACTGATGGCTACGAATATCGATTCGTTTAGTGCCTCAAAACGACTTTGGAATTTCAAGTCCCGAAAAACTGCTAAAAAGAGTAAGTTGTGCTGAAACTGAAAAACTAAAAGGACTGATGGTGGTGTTTCAAATGGAATAGGTGGGTAGCCACCAATATCCACGTAGATCATTAGGGTCCCAAAATGGCTCTGGGAGTGTAGGTCCTGAAAACCTGCTAAAAATATTAAGTTGTGCTAAAAGTGAAAAGCTGCAAGAATTGATTGTTCGGGTTCAAATGGAATAGGTGGATGGCCACCGATATCCACATGGATCAGAAAATTAACTAAACTGGACTAAATGAAACTAAACTGGGGCACTTGGATGCACAGTTTCAACACCTAGTAGTTGGTTGGAATTAGATTCTCTAACACTCCCCCTTAATTACAACCACATAAAAATTTAATTAAGATACATGTTGGTCTATGTCTCAGTGAAGCTTACAATTTAAAAAAAAATGACTTCAACTAGATTGATTTTTCTTCTTCTCTTCATCCATATTGTATAACCTCTAAATAGTTTCATCGTTTTCTTCTTCTTTTATTTTTCAAACCTCAGATTCTTCATTTGTTGGTGCAGGTCTTCTATTGTTCCAGACTGTGTAAGAATGTACTAGGCTTCTTTAAGAAATGACTTGTATGTGGGCTACTGCCACATATTTTCTTCTATAATGCACTTTTCATCATCAATCTGCTGCAACATAAGATCACAACAATATTTTATCTCTTCATAACTCCAATACCTGAAAATGTCATTGACATATTCGTCATACATGTTGTCTTCAACATTCATATCTACAGCTTCTATGTAGACCTCATCTAAACATGGTGTTGCAAGCCATGTTTCAAGAAAATTCAACACTTTTTCATAACCATTCTATGTACCTACACATTGGAAATCAATGGTAAGTGTAAAAACATCTCCAAAACCACATTGGTTTTTCTACTTCTACTCTGTAATGGAAACTTTCTCTTCTTGCGCTTCCTTCTCTGCTTTTGCCTCTATTTTTGTTTCAGTATATTCATCACTAACCTATGCTGTTGCAAATAGGTTGTCTTCCACTAACTCAAGTGGGTTTATCTCACCAAATAGCATCATGCTAATATGTTTTTTTTGTTGCATCATTTGTAACCAACCATTAGTAGCCAAAAATTCACTATCAAAATTTACATCAACAATATTAGTCACTAGATTTATCATATTATTAACTGCTTCAAAAGAAATTTCACTCTCATCACCAAGCTGTGTTGTTGAATTCACCAAATCTTCATCAGCAAATTCCGTTTTTGGATTCACCATATCATCATCAAGAAGCTTTGTTGCTGGATTCTCCATATCATCATCAGCAAGCTCTATTGCTGGAAACACCAAATTTTTGTCAGCAAATGTTGTTGTTGGATTCATCCAATATTCGTCCACTTGTGGCTATGCACAGTGGGGTTCACGAGCATCTTCGTGCTCCTTCTCTATTTCTTTTTCAATTTCTTCACAGACATCATCCACTTGTAGCTAAGTCCTTTCATCTCGTTGTAGGTTTGCTGCTATAGATCCACCTTCTTCTTCAACTTCAATGTTGTTCCTTGCACCAAAACACCTCTCAAAGGTATCCCATGCCTCCTTGGCTGTCTTGGAAACATCACTAATATCCTTTCACACATTCACTTTCAAAAGACTTTCACACTACCCCTTTTTAAATCTCCTTTTCCAAAAAAATCTCTTTTAAAAAAAAAATCACACATGTGTTTGTTTTTTTTAAAACTCATACCAGGAAAAAATTAAAACCCTTTTATTTTAACAGGATTATACAAGCCCTTTTTATTTTTAAGAAACCTTTGCAAATTTAATTAAAAAAAAAAGCTTTAATAAAAAAAAAAAAAAAATTCCCTTAACCTTTTAAAAATCGTCGTATAAAACTTTTAAAGTCCATTCTTAATGAAAAACACTGACCTTCATGCATTGGAATTTCACAAATCACTTTAACAAAAAACAAATCACCCTAATGTAGGTGCTTTACGTCAAACCCACGTGCATGAGGAATCAACTCCTTTTCTGTGTTAGTAACGCTTAAAGCGACTGCTAAGACTCGTTTGTTGCATTAGGAATGCTTAATACATTTTATCAAAAATTTGGCTACGTTAATAATGCACTACTCGTATTAGCTAGAGTGTCTTATCTTGAAACATTTATTTTAAAAAACTAAGTTGTACTCTGTTCAATTTGTTTCGCCAGTGCCCTCATTGGCTTCGCGGTAACTATATTTTTCATTTTCTGTTGCTTCTTTGTAGGAGGCGTCTTCAAAAATTTTATCTTCTCTCAGAGAGTCTTATGCATGCTTGCCTTTTCTCTCTTCTGTTCCAACTTCGCTCTCGTTGCTGCTCCCTATGGATTCTTATGCAAACTAGTTCTGATACCATGACAAGAATTGAAAACTTGAAAGTAGTGGAGTAGAGGATTTCTCTTCTCAGTATTACGAATCAGTTAAATAATATTACATTAGGAACACCAAAAATAAATTACTGTAGTGAAACTCAACTAAATTGAACTAAGTAAAACTAAACCGTGACACTTGAATTGACGGTTTTGACACGTATCAGTTGGTTGGAATTAGATTCTCTAACAAATTTGATAAGCATATATTTTCTCATAGTGTATCATATCAAGCAGTTGATGAAGTTTTGCAACAATCTGCCCAACATATTGAACAAGATGGAAAATGTCATATGGAAGACTCGACTGACGTTATAAAATAAATGAACCATTCACTTCTGAAACAACGCCTTAAAAACCCTCCCGATGTCTGCTGGAAGTGGATAAAAAACCATTCACTTGTGAAACAACACCTTAAAAACAAGGATGGGAGGGTTCCTGAATAAATATCCGAACATTATTCCTCATAACATAACCAAATTGACTCTCCCATCTGGGAAATAAGACTACAATTACCATATATTTCACACGTGATAATTTGAAAATGTTGGAAATTAATCTCAACCACCACAGTAAATGAACTGGCAGCAGCCATACCTCAGTTAGTGTTTTGCAGGTTGCGGATTGCGCGTGCAGAGAAAGACAAGTTCTGAGAAAAGGAAAATTACCCATTCCGCAACAGATTAAACAATTCAAAGTCAAATAGAAGTTAATACATGGTTATTAAATGAGCATGGGAAAACATTTAATCCGCAAGTTATCTTTAGTTCACGCAAGTTCTGTAATGTCCAGTAAATGATGTTTGCCAATACTTTCTATTAAATGCGTCTGTAATGAATTAAATGTCTTAGATATATATGTGTTTAGATTTTACATGTAAGGTAGGAGAGAGATCAGAGAGTGTGAGCAAGCTAAACAATGTTGTGTAATATGGCGGATGTAAGTCTGGAAAGACAAGTGGAGAAAATCGTGGAGCAAATTTTGGTGGGTGCGTGAAAACAATTTTTATTGTGTGTTACTCCGCAACCCTGGTGAAGTAAGAAGTATTGTTTTACTTGTGAAGGAGTCACAATCTCCATATGTTAATGTATTTCATGTGTTGAAGTTTTAATATAAATTTTGGTTAGTTGCGACATAGTTCTGGAATTTTCACGTATGTCTTTTACTGCAACACTCTGTTTTACTCTGTTTCACTGTGAGTAAAATTGGTTGATTATATTTGCTCCTCAATTTTAGTCTCTGTCACTCTGTATTAAAATTAGGATTCATATTATTTGATTTCTGCAACTGTATGGTATGGATTAAGTGAATTCCGGAACTTTGTGTAAAGATCAGTAAATGTGTTGTCTGGATTAAAGTAACTTCCGTAACTCTGTGTGAACTACGTGTGTTGAGGGAAAAGAATTTACTTCCTCTGTCTTTCAATATTTCTAACATGGTATTAGAGCGGGTTTAAAATTTCAGTAAAAGATAGTGTTTTTACTGAGGAGTTAAAAGGATTTCTGAAAAAAAAAATTGTGGAACGTATTCTCCAACAGTGAGAAAGTTTTCACGTAGTAAGAAAATTTTTACACAGAGAGAAATTTGTTTACACAATAAAAATGGCAGCAACATGCACAAGCTTGACTAATCCACAAATACCATAGCTTAATGGAAAAAATTATGATTATTGGGCCATTACGATGAGAGCCTTGTTTGCTTCACAAGATATATGGGAGTCAGTGGAACAAGGTTTCCAAGGACCAGCAAATGTAGTAGCATTGGGTGCTTTGACATCAGTAGAAAGAGATTTTTTGAGAGATAACAAGAAGAAGGACAACAAAGCCCTCTTTATCTCTTTCAATCAGTTCATGAGAGTATATTCCCAAGGATTGCAGCAGCAACAAGGTCTAAGGAGGCGTGGGATGTTCTCAAGACGACCTATCAAGGCATGGAGAAAGTGAAGACAACAAAGCTACAAATGCTGAGCAGAGACTTTAAAACTCTTTGTATGAAAGAGTCTGATAACATAGACTCATTATTCATACAAGTGATTGGGTTTGTTACCCAGATAAGGTCTCATGGAGAGACACTTGACGAAAGAAGAATAGTGGAGAAAATCTTGAGAAGTCTACCCTCAAGGTATCATGCCATAGTAGTGGCAATAGAAGAGACAAAGGCTCTCTCACAATTTTCAGTGGATGAGATTTGTGCATCCCTGATGTCTCATGAACATAGACTGAACAGAATAGTGGACTGCTCATTGAAGCATGCATTCAAGACACAAATTTATTTTTGTCGAGGTAGAGGTCGAGGAAGATCAAACTACTGAAGAAGAGGAAGAAACCCACATAGAGGTGGAATAAGAAGCCCTGCAAGCACAAGTGGAAGGGGCAACAATCAGAATCAAAGTGAAGGCTCAAGCCAACACCAAGCACAAGGAAAAAGGGATGAAAAATCCCAAGTCCAATGTCATTATTGTAAAAAGTATGGACATTATTCCAATGAATGTAGAAAGAAACAAAATGACATGAATAATAGGAAAAATGCAAATTTTGCAAAAGAAGATAAGAACCAGAGTAATGTGCTTCTAACATGTAATGTAGCACAAGAAAAATAAGATGATGTATGGTTTTTAGACTCAGGCTGTAGTAGCCACATGACTGAAAACATAGCAATGTTTTCCAATCTTGATGAGAATGTGAAGTCGGAAGTGACAATAGGGACTGATAGCAAAGTCTCTGTCATGGGAAAAGGAAGAGTATCAATATTGACAAGGAAGGGAGAAAAGAAATTTGTGCCAGATGTATATTATGTACCTGGCCTGAAATGTAACCTACTAAGCATTGGACAGCTCGTGAACAAGGGCTACAATGTGTTTTTTAAGAATGATGTGTGTACTATAATGGACATACCTCCAGGTAAAAAGGTCATTGCTGAAGTGCACATGACAAAAAATAGGATGTTTCCTCTCAAGCTCAGAACAAAATTGAAGGAAGGAGGTGTGGTAGTAGCGGTCACACAAGAGGTCTTTCAAGAAGAAGTAAAAGACGAAAACTGGTTATGGCATTTGAGATTTGGAAGGATGCATCTTAGGAAAACAACACAGAGAAGCATTCCCAGCAGGGAAGAGTATAAGGGCAAAGGCAACCTTAGAGATTTTCCACTCAGATTTGTGTGGACCAATGAAAATGCCATCTTTAGCTGGCAACAAATATATTTTGACATTCATAGATGAATACACAAGGAAGGCATGGGTCTATTTTCTAAAACATAAAAGAGAAGTGTTTGAATAGTTCTATCACTACAAAGCTCTTGTTGAGAAGCAAAGGGGGAAGTACATCAAAGTGCTAAGAATAGACAGAGGTGGAGAATATATCTCCAAAGATTTCCTACGTTTCTGTAGGGAGAATGGCATACACAAGCAGTTTACCACAAGGTACACACCACAAAAAAACGTTGTTGCAGAAAGGAAGAATAGGACCATCATGGACATGGTTAGAAGTATGTTGAAGGAAAATAATTTTCCAAATGAGTATTGGGCTGAAGCTGTCAATTGTGTAGCGTATATTTTGAATATATGCCCAACTAAATTTATTATGAACAAAATTCCAGAAGAAGCATGGAGTGGAACAAAACAGTTTGTCACTCACATGAAAGTATTTGGATGTGTGGAATATGCGCATGTCCCGGGTCAAATAAGGAAGAAATTGGATAGCAAGGGAGAGAAGTGTATCTTTGTTGGATACAATGATGATTCCAAGGCATATAAACTCTATAATCCATCCACCAAGAAAGTTATAATCAGCAGAGATGTGCAGTTCATTGAAGAAAAATCTTGGGATGGAAGCTTAGAGAAAACGGTGAATGTGAAGACATGTGTGTCTCACGAAGAGCAAGAGGAATGCACAGATGCAAGAAATTCCTCCACAGTGGCTCCTCCTCCACCTACACAAGAACAACAGAGAAAACCACAAGCTAGAAACAAGACAACCTTGAGAAATCAAGGAAGTGCTTCTCCAAGCACACCATAAGGATCAGAAACTCCCTCGAGTTCAAGTGGAACTTCAAGCACACCAAGAAGACCAAAATTCAGAAATATAACTGAGATATATCAGCAAGATGAAGCTGATAGCAACGCTGTTCTAAATTCATTATTTGCATTATTTTGTCATGTAGATGACCCAATATATTTTGAAGATGTAGTGAATTAAGAGAAATGGGTTGCGGCAATGAATGAAGAGATAGAAGCAATAGAAAAGAATGACACATGGGATTTATTGGACCTCCCGGAAGGTAGATAATTCATTGGAGTGAAGTGGGTCTATAATAAAAAGAGCAATGCTGAAGGAAAGATCGAAAGGCACAAAGAAAGACTGGTCATGAAAGGTTACAAAAAGGCGCAAAGAAAGACTTGTCATGAAAGGTTACAAGCAGCGGCACGGAAGGGACTACGCGGAAATATTTGCGCTAGTCGTGAGGATAGAGAAAATGCATATAGTGTTGTCAATTGTAGCGCAACAGAAATGGAAAGTTTATCAGATGGATGTAAAGTCAATGTTCTTGAATGGAGTGCTGAAAGAGGAGGTTTATGTTGCACAACCTCCAGGCTATGAAATAGAAGGCCAAGAACACAAGGTGTGTAGGTTGCGTAAAGCTCTCTATGGGCTAAAGCAAGCACCACGTGCATGGTACAACAGGATAGATGCTTACTTGATGAACAATGGGTTCAACAAATGTGACGGTGAACCTAATCTCTACATTAAACAAAGTGACGGTATGATTCTTATTGTCGTTTTGTATGTAGATGATTTTATTTTTACAGGCAATGATGATTTTCTCATCGTTGATTTCAAAGCAGTCATGAAAATTTAGTTCGAAATGACTGAATTGGGATTTTTGAGATACTTCTTGGGCATAGAAGTAAAGAAAAATGAAAATGGAATTTTTATTTCTCAAGCAAAGTATGTAGCAAAAATTTTGGAGAGGTTTATATGCAGAACATAAAGCCATCACCAACTCCAACTGTCATGGGGTTGAAGTTGAGGAAGGAAGATTGCAGCAGCAATGTCAATCTGACATTATGCAAGAGCATGGTGGGCAGCCTAATGTATTTCACCGCAACTAGGTCAGATATAATGTATGTAGTGAGTTTGGTGTCAAGGTTCATGGAAACACCTAAGGAGACACATTGGCAAGCAGCGAAAAGAATTTTAAAGTATGTCAATGGGACAAAGGAGTATGGCGTTTGGTACTCCGCAACTGATGATTTTAGGCTTATTGGTTACACTGAGAGTGATTGGGAAGGAAGCATTGATTACAGAAAGAGCACGTCAAGATATGTTTTCATTTGGGTTCGGGAGCCATTTCATGGGCTTCCAAGAAGCAGCCAATAGTATCATTGTCAACATCATAAGCTGAGTATGTTCTCGCAACAACAGTAGCATTTCAAGAAGTTTGGATGAGAAGGATGTTGATGCAGGGGCATTAGGCAAAGAGAAAATACTTTGTATTTTATTAAACTTAGGGGTTTTTGAGTTTTTAAAGGAGCTGGATTTTTATGAATGATTTGAGTGGGTTTTAATTATTTTTTAATTAAAATTTGAGAGGAATTGTAAATGTTCTCGAATGTTTGAGAACATGAGATAATTTGATTAAGTTGAGAGTACATAGGGATTGAAAGAATTTTTTAATTCTAAATTAGAGTTTTTTTCATTAATTTTGGGATAAAAGAGAATCTTTAGGGATTAAATAGGATATTTAGGATTTTGTTGAACAAATAATGGAACTAAAAAACTAAAATAGTTCCAAGGCTTTTTGAATAAAACATGAAAGCCTCAGAGGCATAGATATAGATTTGAGGAGATTTGAAGAGGCTTCAAGGTAGAATAGGAATAGGGTTTTGATTGGAAGCCTTCGGGAAATTATAAAAAAAAGGCCACTGATATAGAAGATCAAGCCAGGGAAATCCTATGTAAACATTGATTTTAATACAAGGGGAAAACTCAATTTCCGAGTTGTGTTTTGAATGCATATTATGTGCAAATGAATTTACAGGACAGGGGAATTCTATTATTTGAAATTCAACCTGCATCTTTAGAGTATGTGGCTTGATGGAAAGAATCTGGAACTCTGTGTGATTTAAATTATTGAGCAAATTAGCATCGATCACATTGGATCGATGCTATTGAATGAGGGTGCGTGGAGGTTAAGCATGGTAAGTTGATAGCTGTTGTAAGGCCAAACATTCATATATGTTGGCGCTTGAGGTTTTAATCAAAGTTGAACTTTGATATGAAACGAAATGTTTTTTTTGGCATTCGGATTTATGAATACATTTGTGGTTGGTAAATGTATTTTCTAAAGGTTAAGTTAATACCTTTGATATTTATTAATCAAGGACGAATGCATGGACATAATTTCATTTCCATGCGAAGGATTGGTATGTTGTTACCATTATATAATGGGTTTTACTATAAGCTGAATGTTGATTTGCAATTCCCATGAGGTGAGAGCTAAAGTTTATACATTTGGGTTTATTGAAAAGTATCGAATATTGATTCTATATTCATGTGATGTTTTTAAAGCATATAGTTCTGACCTTAGAGTTAAGAACAAAATTCAAACTTCCGCATATGAATTTGATAGTTGGGTTTTAAGATTTTCAAACAGGGATTTGAAGAACAAAGCTTCCATATAAGAAGTTGAAATTCGGGTGTATGGTGTGGTTTTATAATCACCCGACTGGTAGAAAGAAGCTTCCGCATTTATTTATATTTTTCCCAGATTGTGTGAAGTAATTTGATTGATGAATGAGTGATGCATTTTTATATGCATCTAGTGTGTAATGGTGGGTATGGCGTGGTAAGCCCACTATCAAGTGGTATCAGAGCAGGATAGCTTTGTTGATAAATTGAAGAATTTTTTTTTGAAACTTTGAATGTGTGATGAAGAATGAAGGAAGATCAGGTTTTTAAATCTGATATGCAGCAAAGTACACAATTGCAGTGAACAGAGATTTGCAGAACTGAATGGAGGACAAGCTGTTGCAAAGATCTTGCAGGTGAGACAAATTTTAAATATGATTTGAAATTTGTACTTGCAGAATTATGGTTGCAGGTATGATGAAAACATAGTTTTGATAAGGATGGCAGTGAACGTGATATTCAGCTAAATGTTGGATAGGGAGAAAAATTACAGTGTTCTCAAGAGAAGGTGAGTTGAGGAAGATAGCCTAGAGAGAGCAGAAGAGAGTTCTCAATGGGTTCCAGAGGTAGTGAACCAATACTTACCAAAATACCGAGTCCAGTGAAGTGGATTGGTGAGGTAAGAGGCAGCAGGAGAGCTTGTTGTTGCAGAGGCTAGTGCAACTCATGGTGAGTGAGAAACTCATGGAGAAGATGATCATGGAGGATCAGAGAAGAGGTTTACAAGAATGCCACAGAGGTAAGATGACTGATAAAGTTAGAGAAAGAGAAATTGCAGTAATGAAGGTACAATTTCAGGTACTACAGGAATGGCTGCAAGAGGAAGAAAACCAGAAAGGAGGATGGATCTTTCCACTGAAGGGAAAGACAGTGATTTGGAAACCATTGCAGATGAGGTTGAGGCAGAGGGGGATTGCCTTATTGAAAGAGGAACTTAGAGTTCTTGAGCCAGAGATGGAATTTGAAGATTCCACATGCAGATCTGTTCAAAAGGAAGTGTTGGAGGAAGTAGTCAAGACTGAAAAGTCTTGTGGTTTAAAAAATAATGAGTTATGTGTGTTTGCAGGTACATCACAGGGAGATGAACAAGCTTTAAATTTTTTTAAAGAGAAGGAAAAATAATTGAATCTGAAATTTGTTCATATCAATGCTGAGATGGTAAGATCTCAGGAAGGCATGAAGACAGAAGGGTCTCATGAGAATATTCAGTAGAATTTTGGAGAAGAAGAAGAAATACCATCTGATGATGGGTCAAAAGACGGTGAAGGTATGGAAAATTGTGTGAAGTTTCAAAGTTCTACTCCTAATGAAATTATTGAATTGTATAGGAAACTAGATCTTCAGAGAAGAGAATTGGAGAAACAGAGGACTTATGTACATGATAATTTGTTGAGGAAGCAAGGCAGGAAGGTCTTCATGAGTAGTGTTTATGAAACAGATGATGGAAAGAAGGAGAGACTAGATGACAGTCTCATGGTGAATGCAAATCAGCATACTGATGTGCTGACAAAGAATTTGGAAGAAAAATCAGAGCAGCATACCGAAGTGTTGCCAAAGAAAGCTGAGGGGAAAGCCAGTAAGGATTTTCTGAGTCCTAAAGAAGACTTGGAACTGCAGAAATAAAACTTGATGACTGAATCAACAATTGATACCATTGGGTCTTGTGATTTTAAGACTGACAATTTAATTGTGCTTACAGGTATTGCAGAAGAGATTCCATCTCTTGGAATTGTCTTGAGAGAAGAAAAACTGTTGCAAAAAGGAAATGAGACAGTCATGTCTCATATGCAGAGGATTGTTACCATGGGTGACAAGGAGGAGTTGGCTTGTCTGAATAGCCAAGAGAGAAATGTGGGGTAGAATTTTGGAACTGCTACAGTGATGGAGAATCAGAATTATATTCTGATTAAGGATGAAGGTATAGTGCTTGAAGAACTTGATTTGATTGCCAGAATCAAACAACAAGGTGAAGGACAATTACTGAAGATTGTCAAAGGGGAAGACGAAGGTTATGCTGGAACTAATTTGTAGCATGTTGATGAAATTCTTGAGAAGAAATGGCTGAAATGTTTGTTGGAGACATTTGAACTAGAGAAAGAAGTTGTAGGCACTGAAGTGAAAATGCTTGAAGCTGTGAAAATAATAGGAGCAGATATTAGTTTGTAGAATTTAATTTTTCTTACTAGTATCAAACAGAGATAAATGAGTATGTTACTGCAGGAAGAAAATTAAATAATAATTTATTTTATGAAGACAAATTTGCAGGTGATGAGCAAAAGAATGTTGCAGAGGGATAGGAAGTTTGGGAGGCAGCACCATGTGGGGTGACATCTACAGGATTAAAACCAATGTTAGCAACAATTGGGGAGATGAAAGCTGAGGCAACACTGACAATAGTAACATCAATGTTGGCAGGAGGAAGAGGAGTAACAGCAGTCACAGCAAAAGCAGCTATAGCAGCTGAAACAACAGAAATTAAAGGTAGTAGCAATGGGCAAAGTAAATTCCAGATAGAAGATAGGCTGGACATAGAGATTGAAACCATCAGAAGACTGATGATGAAGGTGTCTCAGATGCAGCAGACAATAGTAAGAAGGAAGAGGAATTTCAGTAAGGGAAAGACAAAAGAAGAGTATGAGAGCATAGCTGGAGGCAGGATACAGAACAAGATATGGAAACCTAGAGAAAAGCAGCAAGCAACAGCAGATGATGACTTACAAAACAAAGTATGGGATCCAGGAGGCAGAGATTAAAGGCACATGATCAGGAGATCGTGAATAATTTTTACCTTGGGAGTCTGATGCAGGGGCATTAGGCAAAGAGAAAATACTTTGTATTTTATTAAACTTAGGGGTTTTTAAGTTTTTAAAGGAGCTGGATTTTTATGAATGATTTGAGTGGGTTTTAATTATTTTTTAATTAAAATTTAAGAGGAATTGTAAATGTTCTCGAATGTTTGAGAACATGAGAGAATTTGATTAAGTTGAGAGTACATAGGGATTGAAAGAATTTTTTAATTCTAAATTAGAGTTTGTTTCATTAATTTTTGGATAAAAGAGAATCTTTAGGGATTAAATAGGATATTTAGGATTTTTTTGGACAAATGCTGGAACTGAAAAACTAAAATAGCTCCAAGGATTTTTGTATAAAACATGAAAGCCTCAAAGGAATAGATATAGATTTGAGGAGATTTGAAGAGGCTTCAAGGTAGAATAGGAATAGGGTTTTGATTGGAACCCTTCGGGAAATTATAGGAAAAGGCCACTGACACAGAAGATCAGGCCAGGGAAATCCTATGTAAACATTGTTTTTAATACAAGGGGAAAACTTAATTTCCAAGTTGTGTTTTTAATGCATATTATGTGCAAATGAATTTACAGGACAGGGGAATTTTGTTATTTGAAATTCAACCTGCATCTTTAGAGTATGTGGCTTGATGGCAATAATCTGGAACTCTCTGTGATTTATATTATTGAGCAAATTAGCATCGATCACATTGGATCAATGCTATTGAATGAAGGTGCGTGGAGGTTAAGCATGGTAAGTTAATAGCTGTTTTGGGGCCAAACATTCATATATGTTGGCGCTGTTAGAGTCGGTCCTTACAGCCCTCCGTCAGAGATCAGTTTGCCTTTTGCATATTCATTCTTAGGTGTCTTGCTCGTTCCACTTCGTTGCATTTCGCTAGGAGCATGCCATTCACTGACGAGGGGGTCTGGTTGTCTTGTGTTCCCTCATGCTTGTACCTGCAGGGCTATTTAAAATTCCTCAAAAATCACTGAAGTTCATCGTCATTTCATTCATGGTCATTAATGATTGTTTTCATTAAAAAGAGTCTTTATTCATAGAGTCTAGGGTTTTTAGGTCCTTTGCATACATGTCATAAAGCCCGCAGGCCATGAGGTTGGTTTCGCAAGTTTTCTATTTCACATTTTTATTTATCAAAAGTATTTGAAGACATTTCTAGTCTAAAACTCTGTTTTGGAACTAGAAATTGTCTAATTTCATGTTTGTAATAATTGTATTTATTTCATCATAAGAAGCTTCAGTGCAAGCCTCTGATCTTTTCCAAAGCCAAGTGTTGCATCCCTGCAAAAGACAAACAAGTATTTTCAGTCCAAAACTCAGAAAAGCCAAAAGAAAAGCATTGTATTAAAAGACCAAATGTCAAAATGCCAAACGTTATGAAAGTGGGTTATCAAACAAATTTGAAATTAAATCTGATTTGATGAGATATTTTCTTCATATATAAAACATGGCAAACAAAATCATTTGCAAGAAATCCGCAGGGAGAAGTCGAAATTGTGTGGTTGAGGGCCGAAATCGCGCTTAGCAGAGTTCTGGACAAGCGTTGGAGTGCGTGCTACCCATACAGAGTGCACGCTACCCACATGGTGCGCGCTACCCACTTAAACGCCACAGCCAGTGTTAATTAACACGGGCGCTACCCACTTGAGGCGCGCTACACATTGGGCAGGGGCGCTACCCATACAGCGACAGAGCCCAGAAAATTTTGTCTTGCGCCCAGTTTCGTATCAAATCGACTCCAGCAACTTGCAAACAGGTTTTTATCATTGCTTAGTAGATTTTTAGCATGATTGTGGTGTTATTGATGTTGGGAAACAGGCCTTGGTTGAAGAGAAATGTATGAACCTGTTGAAGGGAAAATATGTCCGGCCAACAATAGGGGATCTCCCCAGTAGAAAGTCCCAATTAGACTTTGAACCGTTTGGAGTAGGGATCCCGTCCGGGATGTGGGTCCGGCTACCGCTTAAATGACTTTCTCTTCGGTTTCTCTTCGGTCTCGAACAACCTGATTGAATCTGCAAACATACACTCATTCACATGATACAGAATACATGACTGATGTATCAAACCAATATATGACACTGCGCGTAGCAAGGTAATAGACGAAATGCATACGCCCAGGAAGTGTCGCTAGCAACACATCTATGGGGTAATGCATGCAAGATAATCTGACCACCAAAGAAACAGTTCTTAATGGCGAGAATATCCCTTAACTCTCCGAAAGATATGACGAAATGCTAATAAAACAGTTCATTAACATTCATCATACGAGTAAATAGTAAAATTGAGCATCATCAACACAATCACAGATAGCTATGGAGCATGAATGATACTATTAATAACACAGATTCATTAATCAAACGATATTCTGAAACTGTCTGCAGAATACACACAGTGTTGTCACAGCTAAACACATCATCCAATCAAAGGGGTTTTAACAAGTATTTGTATTACATATGTCAAGAGTATGGTTCTTCAATTACAATGCAATATTGCTCTTCAGTCCACAAAAGAGAAAACCATTAACTATGTGCCCCACAGGGGTATTTATAGATTTCGAGAAACGCCCTTAGGTTTTCCGACGCTTCAACTTCCCGACGGTTCAGCTTCCCTGCGACCTTTTCCGAACATGCGACCTGCGACCTAGAAGATTGCGACCTGCGACTTAGGCACCGGTGCGACTTGCAACCTGGGGGGACAAATGCGACCTGCGACCCAGCAGTTAAGCTATGGAGGTGGTCGCATAATTGAGAGGTCTGGAGCGTCTATCTTCTTTTCCTTGAGGAAGTCTTGCCAGGCCTGGTAATTCGCTGCTATAGGGGAGACTAGAGAGATTTCTTCTTTTAACCGATGCGTACATTCCAAAACATTCGGTATCAGAGTCTCCTTCTTCTGGGAAATCTGGATGGAGAGAGAGGCAAGCTTGGTATAAATTTGTACTGGAGTGACAAGCAGCCGGTTTAGGTTCTCTTGTGATGCCTCAAATTCTGGTGCGGCAGTAGCTTGTCTCAAGGGTTGCAGAAAAGACTAAATTTCCTGATCTACTTGCTCCCAGTCTTTATTTTCGTCCAGTGCCCCCAACGATGGAATGTGATGAAGAGCGTTCATGGAGTCTATACCACTGATCAGGTGATTATATGCAGACACCACCTTGTCCAAGTCTTTGACCAGCTTGTCTTTGGACTGCATCTTCATCCGGATTTGTACTTTGGCGTCTTGTGTGTGACCCCAATCCTTCCTAGGCACATTTTCGGGAGCTTGCTGGTACTGCGCTGTCCAGTTTATAATTTTGTCTAAAGCTGCCGAGGCCTCCTTGAGCTGCTCATGCTTCACTTTGGTTTCCGTTCGTGCCTCTGCTAATGGGGCCACTGTTTGTTTTAGGGTGAGCATTTCTCTGTATACTTGCTGCATGGTTGTTTCCAATACGTCACATTCTTTCATGACTGCTAGTGGGACTTCATTGACTTGGGAAGGCTTACTTTGGAGCTGTCGCACTTCACTCTCCAGTACTGCTTTCTCCTGTTCCGTTGCTTTTAGCCTGTTTTGTAGTGAGATAATCTCCCTGCTCATTCTAGTGACATTTTCCTCCGTAGCTGTGGCAAAAGCGGTACCTGCTGATGCTATCATTACAGGGTTAGTCCTTGTATCTGGGACTATGTCCTTTCCAGTGGCGACCGTAGATATGGCAGAATGGCTTTGCGCCAAGGCTTTTCTTCTCTCTTGCCGTATTTTGAAAGAGAATTGGTCAAATGTCAATCTAGTCAGGTCGAAGACCTCTTCCTCTTGTTCCCCGGGAAAATCGTCATCAGGGAGGATACTTTTCTTGCCACTCGGAGGAATGTCCAGGGGAGATATGTCGATATCATCTATTAATTCATCCTCTTTATCCTGTGTTTGTCCTATTCCTTTCTCCTTTTGCCGGCGCTCGGCTTCTGCCTTGTCATGTTCCTCCTTCTTCCTGCGTTCTGACTCTGCCTCTGCTTCTTTTTCTGCTTTTCTCTTTCGCTCTGCTGTGGCGGCTTGTTCTGCCTTCTTTTGACGATCGACTTTGTCAAGTTCTTCCTTAAGTGCTTGTTCTGCCGCCGCCTGTGCTTCCTTCTCCTGTCTTTCCTTTTCCTCAGCCTGCTTCTTTTTCCGCTCTGTCCTGGCATCTTTCTTACGTTTATCTTCATCCTCCTTCATTTTCTTTTCTTCTTCCTTCTTGGCTTGGGCTTCTGCTGCCCTTTGCTGATCCGAGGTGTCAGGCCCTGTACTGGTCCGTGTTCTTTTATCTTTGGAGGAAGAAGCGCCTCCTAGTTTATGGCTCCTATCTTCTAAATTCTGGTGATCCTCTTCTTCTTGGTCAGAGTCGATCCCCGGAGCTAGATGCCTGTCTGCGTTGTACCAGTTTCTTTTTTAGTCCTCTGCCGGGCGCTCGACATGCTGATAACTCCATTTAAAATTGGCCCTTTTACAATGCTCAGGAACTATCCTGACTGGGTCATAAGTTCGGCAATCCAGATTTCTAAAGTGGTAACCTTTTATCTCTTCCCCTTCATGCCCTACTTCTCTGGAGTCCTTGACTGTATAAGCACCAATGGTGAGGGGTAGAGCGGGCCAAGGTTTCTTCTTCCCTTTGGAAAGGACATTGGAGAAGCTCGAGGTCATCTGGAAACATACCTCCTGCATGAGCACCTTATCGGTAATAAACTTAGGCAGAGCGTGTGGTGCTTTGAATGTGCCAAATACTCGGATGATTGTAAATTCAGCGAATGGAAACCAGTGTGCCACCTGACCTAGTGTCTCCATTGCTCGCCAAGACATGCAGGGGGTGTCTTGACCAAATAGTTTCCCGTAAAGGGCGGGAATGAATATCTGAGAGATTTGCTCAATATCTGACTTGTACCTGGACTCCCAGAATACCTTGGTCTGCAAATGGATTGCCTGGGTCTGTTCGGGGTCCCAATTATGTGGCCATCCCTCAACATGCAGTTGGGCACAGACAAAATATAATAAATACGAAGCCATATAAAATTCTGACGACGTTCCCTCATCTGGAGCTAAAGCCGAAGCCAAATTTGTTTGCATTGAGCCCACTAATATGCCAGCCCAATTGAATCGAGTGCCATGCGCCGTTACGTGTTCCATAATGGTTTCCCATGCTCCGTTGAAAGTGGTGGCGTCCGAACGTTCGTATACTCTGCACAGCATGGAGGCCACTAACTTATACACTTTCCTCAGATTGGCCACCGGGTACTCCTGGTCTTTCTTGACTTTAAATTTATCTGGTTCCACCCACCATTTTCTGATTGTATCAACCGTCGGTACTTCATTTGCGGAAAACCATCTTGGGGTAAAATTTACCTCTGGTTGGGGTAGCGAGTAGTAGACCTGTGCTTTCGAGCTCTCCAACATTGCAAAAGCTTTACCTCCACTATCTCGGATTGCGAAATTCTTAGGATTCGTCTTCTGTATGATCCAGTCTAACATTTCTGGGCACGAAAAGATGGCGGGATGTGACCCTGCTAGGTGCAATTTGGATCTCTTGACCTTCAGGTATACTTCCTGGTCCGGGAGATCTTCTGGAAACTCATCTTCTGGTATGGCGAACTCGCGGTATACTTCATACCACCTAAGGCTGTCCCCCTTTGCGAAGGTGCAAAGAGTGTCTCTGTATATTGGTGGAGGGGATGTTTGTATGTCTGTGTCTGACTCTTCTTCCACCACCTGCCTACTCTTCTTTCGGGACACCCGGGGTGCCATGTTTCTAGAGTCGGAGAGGACCGGTATCGTGTCTGCTCCAAATTCACCTGTTTCATTCAGGAAAGAATCCCAGGATGAGAAAGACATGATGATAACGGCTAAATACAATTTACGCATGCAGAGTTTAATTGACTGTTCTCTTGGGGTCGCAGGGTCGCTGATCTACAAAATACCTCACATGCGACCTCGTGACCTTGCGACTAGGTCGCAGGGTCACAGAGTTGCTAACAGAGGGTCGCGCGACCTTGCGACCTTGCGACCGGGTCGCTGGGTCGCAGGTCGCACTTGGGCCTGCCGGGGGTTTCGAGCGCGCGCGGTTTTGCGGATAATATCTCCCTAACGGGAAACATGCGCGGCTGGAAAGGGTTTAAACTGGAGATAGGACACAGCCATGGGGATCTGGGCAAGACACAGGTGACCTTGGGGTTTATGAGAATCAAAACAAAAATAAAACTCAACCGGAAAACCTACCTCCTCACCAACAAGTAATTAAGACCACGGGGTGGCTAGATTTTAGCAAGAAATGCTGGGGAAGGAAACACAGGGAGGAAATGGCAACTTAGCCGGAAGAAAACGCGCCAGTCGACCTGTCAGAGCAATTCCACGATTTTCGCCGTGAGTCACAAATGCGACCTAGTGACCCGCCCTTATAAAAAGGAGTCGCACGTGCGAGCACTAAATGAGGTCGCAAGTTGATATTTTGCGACCTTGCGACCTCGCGACCTTAAGGACGCTGAGTCGCAAGGTCGCTGAGTCGCTAATTCCCTAATTACTTAATTTTGCGACCTTGCGACCTTGCGACCTTAAGGTCACTGGGTCGCAAGGTCGCGAATTTCCTGACTTGCGACTCTTGCGACCTGGCGACCTGGCGACCTTAGGGTCGCAGAGTCGCATAGGTCGCATGGGTCGCAAATCATGAATTCGCGACTTAGCGACTTGCTCTTAAAAACTTACTTGGCTTTTTTCTCCTTCAGTTTCAAGGGGGGCTCCAAAAATTTTGAAGTGTGTGTTATTATTTTTTTGTATTTTTGGAGGGTGTTGTAGGGGCTACAACAAATGGCGATTCACTGGATGAATTCAGAGTCTCTGCTGATGAAGGGTCGATGAGGGAGGAGGGAGGGGTCCAATACTAGCTTGTTCTTTTACCTCAGGGTTTACACCTTCCTTCCTTTGTCACCCTGCAAAGTTGCCTGGCCTTTTGACTTATTGGGTGCAGATCAACCGAATTTAACTTTTCGTGCTCCAGGATCGGAAGGGTTGGAGAAACCTTGGAGAACTGCCGGGTCCGGTACAATTATTTTGTCCTCATGGTGTTGCTCCGCTGCCAGCGAACCTCTCGGCTCCGGCGGAGTCACTACCTAAGGAGTCATGAACGTTGCTCCGCTGCCAGCGAGCCTGGTCAGTACCCCGGCGGAGTCGTTACATCACCTCTCTGCGCAGGAAGCCTTTCTCAATCCTTTACCCTTTATTTGTGTGCGATTGCACTTATTTGAGAATGTGCCTGTGGCACTTATTTAGATGGGCATATTTTGCCTGGGCGGATGAGGGATCCCGACTTATTTTTCTTGCAGAGAGGTTGCTCCTGGTCTCATATGAGGACTTGGGTTTTTCTCGGATGATCTGAAATTCCCTTGAGTTAGCCCTGTTCCCTCACGATCCAGTTGATGCTATGTAAGAGCTTTTCTGCCTGCAATTTTCAAAGCCGCTAGGTGGTTCCTTATGCTTGAAGACTCTAGTAAGGCCGTGTGCTATCCCTTGGTGCCCATTACAAGCGAGTTTTGACTGCTCTGTGTTTTGCGGGAAGGGCCTTTCATCAGCATAGAACCTATCGGGGAGTGAGCCAGTTGCGGGTAGCTTAGACAAGGTCTTCCTTGTAGATTTAGAGAATTTTTTTTTTTTTTTAAATTTTTTTTTAGAACAAAACACGACTTTTATAATACAGGGGCAGAAACAACCCTTTGAGGGCTACTCAAGTAAAATAGTGTTTGAGGTCATGCCCATTTACCGGGAGGACCTCGACTTTCCCTTCCAGAGTTTGCAATCGGAATGTATGGGGACCCACCTTTTCTTTAACCTGAAAGGGACCTATCCATAGTGCTTGAAATTTGGCATGTTTCCCTTTTTCTTCGTGAGCTTTATCCCACTTTAGGACAAGATATCCTACTTCAAATTTTTTATCTCCTGCAGACTTTTTATCGAACCATTTCTTGATTCGACTCTGGTGGATGGCGAATTTTTCCCGGGTTTTTTGCCTTTCCTCTTCTAATTTCAGCAGGGTGTCAATGCGGGTTTGCAAGGCGGGGCAAGGGGTACCATGACACTCTTGAGATAACTGCAGAGCGGGAAGAGATAAATTGGGCGGGAGGACAGCTTCTTTCCCATACACGAGAAAATATGGTGAGGTGCCTATTGAGGACTTAGGGGTGACGCGATCAGCCCAGAGTGCATTTTGGAGGGCATTGTGACAGTTGCATTGGTGAGACAGAAGGGTCTTTTTAATGATGCTAATCAGATTTTTATTTGTTGATTCCGCTAGACCATTTCCTTGGGGATAGTACTGTGCAGAGTGTTTAAGAACAATGCCATTTTCCAAAGCAAAATCATATAATTTAAAAGATGAAAAATACGTTGCATTATCAAAAACCAAGGAAGTTGGAATGCCAAACCTAGTAATGATGGAATGAGTGACAAATTGCATTACCTCCTGATCGTTGATTTGGTGTAACGGTACTGCCTCAACCCACCTGGTGAAATAATCAGTAGCCGTTAGGATGTACCGGTGTTGCTTAGAAGAGTGGGGTAAGATCTCACCAATGACGTCCAGACCCCATTGTTGGAACGGTTCCTCTACTGCTACTGACAACAAAGGGGCGGCGGGACGCGCTTCTCGGTTTGCGAATTTCTGGCATTGAATGCATTTCCGAACATATGCGTGGGCATCTCTGAAAAGGGTTGGCCAATAATAACCTGCTCGCATTATTTTATGGGCAGTGGTATCCCCGGCAAAATGTCCTCCTGCTGGTCCATCGTGCAGCTCGGTTAAGATTTTCTGAGCTTCATCATGTTCCAGGCAGCGTAACATGACCCCATCGGAATGTTTCTTGAAAAGCTTCCCTTGGATTATCTGGTAAGACGCAGCTTTGAGTCTGATTGCACGTTTCTGCCGGGCATCTAGAGCTGAGTCCAACACACCGTGTGCCAAATATCCCGAAATATCCGAGTACCAAGAAGGGTTCCTTACCTGAGGCATGACGTCAGTTTGGTACATATCAATTTCTTGCTCCCAATTATCTTCTTCACTTTGTTGGGAACTTGCGGCCTCTGCAGCCATTTCCCATAAACCTTGCCCTTTAACTGTGCGTGCTGGCTTAAACTCTAAGTCGTACTCTTGCATACACGCAACCCAGTTCCCTCGTCTCTCGCCCAGCTCCTGCTGCATGAACAGTGAGCGAACAGCTGGGTGGGGAACGTAAACTGTGACATGGTTTTTCAAGATGTACGGTCTGAAATGCTTGACCGCTTTATATACCGCATAGGCCTGTTTCTCGATTTCAGGATAATTTAATTCAGCTCCCTGCAAACCGGTGCTCATGAATGAAATGGGACGCTCGTCATTATTTCTGTCCTTTTGTGTGAGTACGGCTGCCAGGGACAAATCCGAAGCGGAAGTATACAAGCTGAAATCTCTGCCGAAATCTGGGCTCTGGAGGGAAGGTGCTTCGGCTATCGCTTTCTTGATCTGGTCGAAAGCTTCCTTTTCGGGTTGATTCCATTTGAAGGTAGCATTCTTCTTTATCATTCCCTGCAGTGGCTTCACTATCTGGGCGAAATCTGATATAAACTTACGTACAAAATTGTTTTTTCCCAAAAAGGATTGCATTGCTTTCTTGCCGCTGGGGGGAGGGATTTGAGCAATGGCTTTCGCACGTTCTGGATCAACGAAAATGCCTTGCTTCATTATGATATGAGCTAGCAGATTTCCTTCTGCTACGACGAAAATACTCTTCTTTGGGTTGAGCGAGATACCGTATTTTCTGCACCTTTCGAAGATCTGTCTGAGGTGACGCAAATGATCCCCCCGATGTTTAGAAAACACAGTAACGTCATCCAAGTAGACCACCACACTTTGGCCTATCAGACCTCTGAATGCTATATCCATAGCTCTTTGGAAAGTTGCTCCTGCGTTGATTAATCCAAAGGGCATACGCCTGAATGCGAAGGTTCCCCACTTAGTCCGAAAGGTAGTCTTTAACCTATCTGGTTCAGCCACCAGTACTTGATTGTAGCCAGAGAAACCGTCCAACAAAGAGAACATTTCTGACCCGGACACTGCTTGTTATATTTGCTCCATAGGGGGCACCGGGTAATTATCTTTATTCGAGGCCCTGTTCAAGTTTCTAAAGTCCACACACAAACGAATTTCACCTGACTTTTTCCGCACTGGAACCAAATTGGACACCCACGTGGAATGGCGAACTTTGAAGATAATGCGTGCATCTAAAAGTTTTTTGAGTTCCTTCAGAATCAATGCTTCCATCGTAGGATGTACTTTCCTGAGCTTTTGTTGGAAAGTTTTTACATTTTCTTTGATGGGTATCACATGTTGTATGATTCGAGTATAGTATGTGCGTAAGTCCTCATACGTCCAAGCGAACACGTCACGATACTTGCGAAATAGCTGAGTGAAATCCTGAGCCTCTTGAGGGGAGCAGTCCTTCCCGAGGTTGACGAATTTAGGATTATCCTCTGATCCCAAGTTCACTTGTCGATGGGCTAAGATAGAGCTCTGTACTTTGGCATTTGGGGGCCCATGGAAACGATTTTGCAGATCGAAAAGCTTCTCAAGTGATACCACCCCTTTAGGCATGGGGTTTCCTTTGACTTGCTCGTACTCCTTTTGCATAGCTTGGTCGTGCTCATCTTCATCTATAGCAGCGTCTTTGAATATCTCTGAGTTACACATAAAATCCAGCACCTGTTGATCATCATCGAAAACACGCAAGTTAGTGATATTGTCTGGCACGGAGGGTTTATACATAACTTCAATAGAAAAACCATCCCTCAAAGGGGTAAATCTGGCAGCGGCATTAGCCAGAGTATCTGCCACTGCATTATGCATTCTTAGAACAGATTTAATTCCAAAAGCGTCAAAAGCAGAAATTAGCTGCCATACCTCTTGTTGATACGCCTTTAAATGTGGAGACAAACAATGAATAGTATTGCGTACCTGCCGAGTGATAATCTCGGAGTCTCCAATGACCTGTAAGCATTTTACCTTCAAATCCAACGCTTTTTTAAGCCCAAGGATCAAAGCTTCATACTCAGCAGTGTTGTTAGTGCATTGGAACTCCAGCCGACAAGAGACTAAGAATTTTTTCTTACGGGGATCAAGCAAAACGCAGCCAGCGCCAGAACCATCGAGGTTTTTGGAACCGTCGTAATACAAGGTCCATATGTCACTTTCCGGCTCCTTGGGGGCAACGGATTGCGGAGGAATTTCGGCTTGGTGTGAGATAGTCTGGGCTTGTTCCTCTGCGACGAGTGTCATTTCAGAAAGGACCTCGGGGCCTACTGAAGACTGGGGAGGTCGGTAACATCCAAAAATGGAATCTAGAAAACACACACCAAGTTCCTCCTGGGAAAAGCTGATGGGTTCATTCGTGGCATCCAAATCAGTTACAGTGTGTTTCATGTATGGTTCACTTTCGACTCTGATTTGGTTGTTTCTCCCCTTGTAAGGTAGCCATAAGTGGGACCAATCCGTGGCAAAGTATCCTTGCAACTTGCTAGACCAATCCCTGCTAAGTAATACACCATAGGCTTCAGGGATGTCAACAACCACAATATCAATACATTGATGGACCCTAGAGTCGGATGAGAGGCGGATGATGACATTGTTTAATTCTCCAACGGCTGGTACTTGTGATCTGTCAAGATGAATGATTTTTGCGTCAGTTTTCTCTGGGAGAATGTTGAGTTTCTTGCACACAGATAGAGGCATGACATTTGTGGATGCACCAGAGTCAACGAGACAATTGTGAACGTTGAAGTTGAACATCTCAAAAGACAAAAGGAAGGGAGGGGTGGATCCTCTCGAATTCGTGTTGACAGCGTTCACTATAGACTGGATATCTGGACTGGTTTGTGCAGACGTGTTGCTGACATTTTTCGTATTTTGGTTGTTGGCGAAAGCTTTTAGAATAAGTTCCTTTTGATTCGTGATGCGGGCCAAATCGTAGAGCGAGATATTAGCTCTGGTCTTTTTCATGTCCTCCACTATGTTGTAGCTAGTATCGGTTTGGGGACTAGGTTCGGTAGTGGTTTTCGAGGGTTCCACCGGGAGCTTGGTCTTTTGACTTGCTTTGCCATTACTATTTATGGGCTTTTCTGGCGTAGCTTGTCCTTCGTTTCCAGGAGGAAGGATTTTCCTCAGGAAAGCCCTTTTCTTGTCCTCATATGACTGTTCGGGGACAGTTCCTTTACTTCTAAGACTATAATTTCGAGTGGGCTGAGCCTTGGGACTGCCTGCCATGTTGATATCAATGGGAGCAAGACTCTCTCCCCCGCGGATTATATCAAAAGTAAGGACAGAGGCTCATGGTTCCCCATCTAAGAGCGAACCTTCATCTCGATCAGAAACATCATCCTCTACCAGGTTTCTTGGAGTTTGGTCATCCAAAAGTTGGTTAACCACCGCGGTCATGCTGCCAATCCATTGCGGGCACGTTTTTTCAGAATGGGCAGCTTGGTGAAAAGAGCAAAAATTGTCTTTCCCTATCTCTTCCACGTTGAGAGCGGCACTGGAGTTTGACGGAGGTCTGCTGGTGTTGGGGTTACTTTTCTTGAAAAAGGGTTTAGGGGGTTTAGTAGTAGTTGAGGTTTCAATGCCCTTTCTCTTTAAGTCAGAGACCTCATTCGTTAGTAGTTTGAGGGTCTTGGCCATACTCTCGAAATCAAAAGTTTCTTTCTCTCTGCTAGGGGTCGAGGAGTGACCTTTTTTATTGATTGGTTTGTGATCATCCTTTCCCTCGTGGTCCATGACTCCTATCGACAACATGTCTTTCTCTACCGCGAGAGCAGCAGCGTAATTTGCTGTAAGAGTAGCGCGGGCCTCACGTTTGACGAAAACGGCAATATCCCTAGGGAGAGCTTTAGTATAGTAGTCGATGGTGATAGAATCATCCAATGCTAAGTTTGGAGGAAATTTTTGCAATATTGTGGCGAAGCGTTGGTTAAAGTATTTAACTTTCTCTTTTCTATGACACTTGATGGTGCTTAGTTCTGTGAGGAGCATAGAGGGTGTTTTATCTTCTGCAAACTTTTGCAGGAACACGCGATGGAACTGGTCCCAGGATGTAATAGAAGCACTGGGTAGGGAACGATACCAGGTGGCCGCATGGTTTACAAGAGTGTGTGGGAACAGTCTACATGCGACATCATCGGACTGAACTCTCATGATTTGTAGAGACAGATAGAAACTACTAATATGATCTTCCGCTGATGTGCCTTTCTCAGGATCGAACTTAGGAAGATGTTTCTCTGGGTGTCTAGGCATATCATGGAGAGGACCTAAAAGAGCCAATGGGGATTGAGCCGTCTAGGCTAGAGGCTGCACCCTCTTGGGGTGCTGATGATATCGAGTTTCTGCCTCGGACTCACTTCCCGTCCCTGACACTGATGCTCCTTCATGATGGCGAGAGTGTTCATCTCGGTGTCTTTCGCTGTTATTCATGTTTCTAAAATACTCCCAGTTGTGGGGAGGGGGCCTATTTTGGTTTTGGTGGTGATGATGGTTGGGTTGGTGTCTCCGGCCACGAACTATATCTCCTCTACCTCCACGTCCGTGACCCCTGTTGACCCCACCCTCATTTCTTCGAGGCCTATTTCCTTCCCCCGCATTTCTTCGAGCTGTGTTACCTTCTCTTTCAATTCTTCGACCCCCTTCTCCTTCTTCTGGTGGAGAATACACTTGGTTGTTGTTCCACTGATGTAAGTCAGGTTGAGGTTCGGGGAAAGGTTCCGTATCAGGGAAACCTTCACTATCTTGGAAAATGGGGTCATTTTCTTGGACAGCCCGCCCGAGGTCTTCAATCATGGAATTTACAAGTTCAGGTATGGTGCTGACTAGCATGCCATTACGAGTGACGTTTTCGGCTGGGGTCCTAGTGTGGGCTAGGAACTCCATGATTGGAGCATACCGTAAATCCCTGACGAGATTGCGGGCGACTGGGCGTAAGGATCTCAACTGTTCGTTTGTGATTTCAAAATATCGAGCCTCCTCCCTTGGAATATCTTCCAAGGGGAGAAGATGAGGTTCGTTATTTATGATCTCCCAGTGGGGAGTTTGTAACGGAATGTCAGTTGTATGCTGGGAGGATGCCATGGCCCTCCTTCTAGCGCCAAATCTGTTGACGGGAAAATATGTCCGGCCAACAGTAGGGGATCTCCCCGGTAGAAAGTCCCAATTAGACTTTGAACCGTTTGGAGTAGGGATCCCGTCCGGGGTGTGGGTCCGGCTACCACTTAAATGACTTTCTCTTTGGTCTCGAGCACCCTGATCGAAACTGCAAACATACACTTATTCACATGATACAGAATACATGACTGATGTATCAAACCAATATATGACACTGTGCGTAGCAAGGTAATAAACAAAATGCATATGCCCAGGAAGTGTCGTTAGCAACACATCTATGGGGTAATGCATGCAAGATAATATGACCACCAAAGAAACAGTTCTTTATGGCAAGAATATCCCTTAACTTTCCGAAAGATATAACGAAATGCTAATAAAACAGTTCATTAACATTCATCATAAGAGTAGATAGTAAACTTGAGCATCATCAACACAATCACAGATAGCTATGAGGCATGAATAATACTATCAATAACACAGGTTCATTAATCAAACGATATTCTGAAACTGTACACAGAATACACACAGTGTTGTCACAGCTAACACATCATCCAATCAAAGGGGTTTTAACAAGTATTTGTATTACATATGTCAAGAGTATGATCCTTCAATTACAATGCAATATTGCTCTTCAATCCACAAAAGAGAAGCCCTTAACTATGTGCCCCACAGGGGTATTTATAGATTCAAGAAACACCCTCTAGGCCTTCCGACGCTTCAACTTCCCGACGGTTCAGCTTCCCTGCGACCTTTGCCGAACATGCGACCTACGACCAGAAGATTGCGACCTGAAGATTTGCGACTTGCGACTTAGGCGCCGGTGCGACTTGCGACCTGGGGGGACCAAATGCGACCTGCGACCCAGCAGTTAAGCTATGGAGGTGGTCGCATAATTGAGAGGTCTGGAGCATCTATCTTCTTCTCCTTGAGGAAGTCTCGCCAGGCCTGGTAATCCGCTGCTATAGGGGAGACTAGAGAGGTTTCTTCTTTTAACCGATGCGTACATTCCAAAGCATTTGGTATCAGAGTCTCCTTCTTCTGGGAAATCTGGATGGATAGGGAGGCAAGCTTGGTATAAATTTGTACTGGAGTGACAAGCAGCCGGTTTAGGTTCTCTTGTGATGCCTCAAATTATGGTGCGGCAGCAGCTTGTCTCAAGGGTTGCAGAAAAAACTGAATTTCCTGATCTACTTGCTCCCAGTCTTTAGTTTCGTCCAGTGCCCCCAACGACGGAATGTGATGAAGAGCGTTCATGGAGTCTATACCACTGATCAGGTGATTATATGCAGACACCACCTTGTCCAAGTCTTTGACCAGCTTGTCTTTGGACTGCATCTTCATCCGGATTTGTACTTTGGTGTCTTGTGTGTGACCCCAATCCTTCCTAGGCACATTTTCGGGAGCTTGCTGGTACTGCGCTGTCCAGTTTATCATTTTGTCTAAAGCTGCCGAGGCCTCCTTGAGCTGCTCATGCTTCACTTTGGTTTCCGCTCGTGCCTCTGCTAATGGGGCCACTGTTTTTTTTAGGGTGAGCATTTCTCTGTATACCTGCTGCATGGTCATTTCCAATACATCACATTCTTTCATGACTGCTAGTGGGAATTCATTGACTTGGGAAGGCTTACTTTGGAGCTGTCGCACTTCACTCTCCAGTACTGCTTTCTCCTGTTCCGTTGCTTTTAGCCTGTTTTGTAGGGAGATAATCTCCCTGCTCATTCTAGTGACATTTTCCTTTGTAGCTGCGGCAAAAGCGGTACCTGCTGATGCTATCATTACAGGGTTAGTCCTTGTATCTGGGACTATGTCCTTTCCAGTGGCGACTGTAGATATGGCGGAATGGCTTTGCGCCAAGGCTTTCCTTCTCCCTTGCCGTATTTTGAAAGAGAATTGGTCAAATGTCAATCTAGTCAGGTCGAAGACCTCTTCCTCTTGTTCCCTAGGAAAATCGTCATCAGGGAGGATACTTTTCTTGCCACTCGGAGGAATGTCCAGGGGAGATATGTCGATATCATCTATCAATTCATCCTCTTTATCCTGTGTTTGTCCTTTTCCTTTCTCCTTTTGCCGGCGCTCGGCTTCTGCTTTGTCATGTTCCTCCTTCTTCCTGCATTCTGACTCTGCCTCTGCTTCTTTTTCTGCTTTTCTCTTTCGCTCTGCTGCGGCGGCTTGTTCTGCCTTCTTTTGACGATCGACTTTGTCAAGTTCTTCCTTAAGTGCTTGTTCTGCCGCCGCCTGTGCTTCCTTCTCCTGTCTTTCCTTTTCCTCAGCCTGCTTCCTTTTCCGCTCTGTCCTGGCATCTTTCTTACGTTTCTCTTCATCCTCCTTCATTTTCTTTTCTTCTTCCTTC
The DNA here is from genome assembly GCA_034641835.2 of Pinus albicaulis. Taxonomy (NCBI): domain Eukaryota; kingdom Viridiplantae; phylum Streptophyta; class Pinopsida; order Pinales; family Pinaceae; genus Pinus; species Pinus albicaulis. The sequence goes on along the minus strand of JAXQQM020067272.1, from coordinate 275,580 downwards.
TTGGCTTGGGCTTCTGCTGCCCTTTGCTGATCCGAGGTGTCAGGCCCTGTACTGGTCCGTGTTCTTTTATCTTTGGAGGAAGAAGTGCCTCCTAGTTTATGGCTCCTATCTTCTAAATTCTGGTGATCCTCTTCTTCTTGGTCAGAGTCGATCCCCGGAGCTAGATGCCTGTCTGCGTTGTACCAGTTTCTTTTTTCGTCCTCTGCCGGGCGCTCGACATGCTGATAACTCCATTTAAAATTGGCCCTTTTACAATGCTCAGGAACTATCCTGACTGGGTCATAAATTCGGCAATCCAGATTCCTAAAGTGATAACCTTTTATCTCTTCCCCTTCACGCCCTACTTCTTTGGAGTCCTTGAATTTGTAAGCACCAATGGTGAGGGGTAGAGCGGGCCAAGGTTTCTTCTTCCCTTTGGAAAGGACATTGGAGAAGCCCGAGGTCATCTGGAAACATACCTCCTGCATGAGCACCTTATCGGTAATAAACTTAGGCAGAGCATGTGGTGCTTTGAATGAGCCAAATACTCGGATGATTGTAAATTCAGCGAATGGAAACCAGTGTGCCACCTGACCTAGTGTCTCCATTGCTCTCCAAGACATGCAGGGGGTGTCTTGACCAAATAGTTTCCCGTAAAGGGCGGGAATGAATATCTGAGAGATTTGCTCAATATCTGACTTGTACCTGGACTCCCAGAATACCTTGGTCTGCAAATGGATTGCCTGGGTCTGTTCGGGGTCCCAATTATGTGGCCATCCCTCAATATGCAGCTGGGCACAGACAGCATCCAATAAATACGAAGCCATGTAAAATTCTGACGGCGTTCCCTCATCTGGGGCTAAAGCTGAAGCCAAATTTGTCTGCATTGAGCCCATTAATATACCAGCCCAATTGAATCAAGTGTCGTGCACCGTTACGTGTTCCATAATAGTTTCCCACGCGCCGTTGAAAGTGGTGGCGTCCGAACGTCCGTACACTCTGCAAAGCATGGCGGCCACTAATTTATACACTTTCCTCAGACTGGCCACCGGGTACTCCTGGTCTTTCTTGACTTTAAATTTATCTAGTTCCGCCCACCATTTCCTGATTGTATCAACCGTTTCTGCATTTACTTTCCAGGAAAAACCATCTCGGTAAAATTTACTCCCTCTGGGTTGGGGTAGCGGCAGACCCGTGCTTGCTTCCAACGTTTGCAGAAAGCTACCTCCACTATTCCATCATAAATTTGTAGATTCGCTTCAGTTGATCCAAAGATAATACCCAAGCACTAAAGACATGGATGTGACCCCGTTAGTGCACTTAATTCCTGACCTTCCAGCATACTCTCCATTCGGAGATCTTCCTCGAAACCTATCTTCGGTATGGCTAACTCACAAGACGCTGGCTATACCACCTATGTCCCCTACGGTAGGCAGCAAAGAGTGTCTCTATATATTGGTGGAGGGGATGTTTGTATGTCTGTGTATGACTCTTCTTCCACCACCTGCCTACTCTTCTTTCGGGACACCCGGGGTGCCATGTTGCTAGAGTCGGAGAGGACCGGTATCGTGTCTGCTCCAAATTCACCTGTTTCATTCAGGAAGGAATCCCAGGATGAGAAAGACATGATGATAATGGCTAAATACAGTTTACGCATGCAGAGTTTAATTTAATGTTCTCTTGGGGTCGCAGGGTCGCTGATCTACAAAATACCTCACATGCGACCTCGCGACCTGGCAACTAGGTCACAGGGTCGCAGAGTCGCTAACAGAGGGTCGCGCGACCTTGCGACCGGGTCGTTGGGTCGCAGCTCGCACTTGGGCCTGCTGGGGGGTTTCGAGCGCGCGCAGTTTTGCGGATAATTTCTCCCTAACGGGAAACATGCGCCGCTGGAAAGGGTTTAAACTTGAAATAAGGCATAGCCATGAGGAATTGGGCAAGACACAGGTGACCCTGGGGTTTATGAGAAACAAAAACAACAATAAAACTCAACATAAACCCTACATCTTCACCAGAAAGCAATTAAGGCCGTGGGGAGGCTCAATAATGGCAAGAAATGCTGGGGAAGGAAACACAGGGAGGAAAAGGCAACTTACCCGGAAGAAAAATGCGCCAGTCGACCTGTCAGAGCAATTCCACGATTTTCGCCGCGAGTCACAAATGCGACCTAGCGACCTGCCCTTATAAAAAGGAGTCGCACGTGCGAGCAATAAATGAGGTCGCAAGTAGATATTTTGCGACCTTGCGACCTCGCGACCTTAAGGTCGCTGGGTCGCAAGGTCGCTGAGTCGCTAATTCCCTAATTACTTAATTTTGCGACCTCGCGACCTTGCGACCTTAAGGTCGCTGGGTCGCAAGGTCGCGAATTTCCTGACTTGCGACTCTTGCGACTTGGCGACCTGGCGACCTTAGGGTCCCAGAGTCGCATAGGTCGCATGGGTCGCAAATCACGAATTCGCGACTTAGCGACTTGCTCTTAAAAACTTACTTGGCTTTTTTCTCCTTCAGTTTCAAGGGGGGCTCCAAAAATTTTGAAGTGTGGTGATATTATTTTTGTATTTTTTGGAGGGTGTTGTAGGGCTACAACGGTAACTCCCTACATTTATATGCGACTTTTATCCCTTAAGGGTTTTGAATGGTTGGGCCAGGTCTTGTGAAGGCTTTTGGGAACTTTTGTGAATAGTGATGTCTGCTCATGCTCGACACATTGTTATCATCCTACATACATAGTTATCATCTTATCCTTCTTGTCATGTCGTTTCGTGTTTTTGTTGACTAGTCTGTATCCTCCATCACCATAATATCACAGCTGCTGTATTGGAAAGACCCTGGGGGAGTGTTGTTGAATTTTTTGGTAGAGGAGGAAGCTCAAAGAGTTTTGGAGGACTTTCACAAAGGTGACTGCGGAGGCCATTTGTTTTGGAAGACCACAGCAAATAAGATTCTAAGGGCAGGGTATTATTGGCCTTCTTTGTTTTCTGATGTATATAAGGCTGTTAAGAATTGTCACGAATGCCAAATTTTTGAAGGGAAACAAAAACTACAGCCTTTGCCTCTCAAACCAATTGAAGTTAGTGCACCATTCCAGTAGTGGGGATTGGATTTCATCGGGAAAATCCATCCAGCATCTTCCGGACAACATAGATGGATATTAGCAAACTCTGGAACCTTCTCGTGCTGTTCCGGGACATTCGACCGCCTACCATCCGCAAGGAAATGGCTTGGCGGAATCTTCAAATAAGTCCTTGGTGAACATCATTAAGAAATTGCTGGAAATCAACAAAAAGGGCTGGCACAAGAAATTAGTGAATGCACTGTGGGCTGATAAGGTAAGTCAGAAAAATTCTATTGGCATGTCTCCTTTCGAGTTGGTGTACAGGATAGACACGGTTTTTCCTACCTCGCTTGCTGTCCCGGTGGTCAAATTGCTTCAGGAAGCTGGTAGTGAGGAAGATCCCATGCAGCGGAGGATTAATCAGATGATTCACTTACAGCAGACACAGGAGGAGGTATTTCAAAATACTTTCAAGTTGCAGGAGTGCATCAAGAAGATTTATGACAGGAAGGCAAAGACAGATAAGTTTCAGTTGGATGAGGTAGTTTTGAAGTGGGATGCTCGGAATGAAGATAAGGGAAAGCACGGTAAGTTTGAAAACTTATGGAAGGGTCCTTTTAAGATTGCAGCGTATCGTGGTCAAAATGCCTTTCTTTTCAAGGAAATGAATGGAGATTATTGTCCTGGAGGACCGATCAATGGTCGGTTGCTGAAACGATACCACTTCTGAGTATTTTCTGCTGATTTCATTATCATTGTATATATCATTTTACTTCTGTTTTATTGCAAGGGTGTACTGATCTCGCATCTTCAGTCTGGGGCCCGGAGCGAAGGCTATAATTCTAGAGATGGAGGTTGGTTTGTTTGAAGTACGATAAAATTAATTTTTGTGGTCACTAGGTTTTAAAATAGGAGGTCGGTTTTGGAACTAGTGTTTGTCTAATTTCATGTTTGTAATAATTGTATTTATTTCATCATAAGAAGCTTCAATGCAAGCCTGCGGTCTTTTCCAAATCCAAGTGCCGCATCCACCGCAAAAAGACAAACAAGTATTTTCGGTCCAAACTAGAAAAGCCAAAAGAAAAGCATTGTGTAAAAAAGACCAAATGTCAAAATGCCAAACGTTATGAAAGTGGAGTTATCAAACAAATTTGAAATTAATTTCGGATTTGATAGAATATTTTCTTCATATATAAAACATGGCAAAGCAAAATCATTTTAAAAGAAATCCGCGGGCGGAAAGTTGGTATTGGTTGAGGGCCGAAATCGGCAACGGAAGTTACGGACAGCGTTGGTCTGTGCCGCCAGGTGCGCCTTCCTGCCCGCAGGTTGCTTCCACATAACACCAACAGCCAGTGTTAATTAACACGGGCGCTACCCACTTGCCGTGCGCTACCCATTGGGCAGGGGCGCTACCCATACAGCGACAGAGCCCAGAAAATTTTGTCTTGCGCCCAGTTTCGTATCAAATCGGCTCCATCAACTTGCAAGTAGGTTTCTAAAGGTTGCTCAGTAGATTTTTAGCATGATTGTGGTGTTATTAATGTTGGGAAACAAGCCTTGGTTGAAGAGAAATGTATAAACCCTACATTTATATGCAGATTTATTCCTTAAGGGTTTTGAAATATATATGGACAGTCTTGTGAAGGGTTCGAAAAATTTTGTGAATGGTAGATATGCTCATGCTCTGGCACATTGTGTACATTATCCTCACGCCCTTAGTTTATCATCTTACCACTGCTGTCATGTCCTTTCATGTTTTTACATAATCTTATGTTGACTGGTCTATATCCTCCATCACCATAATATCACCGCTGCTGTCATCATCATTCTCTTACCACTGTCATGGTCATTTGTTTCACTATGGTCATTGTCATGTTGTTCCTATTCTCCATTTGATAAAACATAGTCCCATACTTGTTTGCTCCTTTGACAAATTTTGGCCATCATTACAAAAGTTGTACCATACATTTGCATTTGGTACTCATTTGTAAAACTCACTTATGGTCAAAACAGTGATAGTTTTTATGCCACTAAAGCAGAGCCATCCTCATTATGATTTTGTTTTCCTGTGATACTTTGGTACACGTGTGAAATTTATTGGGTTTTGAACATACATTGAAATTTTTTCCTTCACTGCACCTATATCAGCATTCATATTGCAAATATCTTGTTTTCAAAGCCATGTCAGAGACAGACTCAGTTTATGAGCAAGGGTATGACAGTGATTCCACAACCGAAGATAATGTGCCACGGAGGCCTCACAAAGGTGGCAAAGGTGGTAAGCATCTCAAGGAGGAGCCTACTTCTTTGGCTCAATTGCAGGCATGTCCACTAGCAATGGATTGTTTTCGGTATTTGTCATGTTTCCGATTTTGTGAGATGATTGCACAAACCCGGCTTCATCGTGAATTGGCTCGTCTGTTTGTTCTACATTTACAGGATGGCCGGGTAAATCTTGCCGGGGTTGATTTCATTTTGTCACCCTTGACTATTTCTCAAGCCACTGGCATACCAATTGGGGAGAGAATGGAACAGCGATTAGCGATTAGAAATTCAATATGAGCCATACATCAAGCTTTGGTGTAAGGCACTTCGGCGATTTTCCTTCAGTTTACGGATGAGTTTTCACGGTGAAACTCATCGTGGTATTTCGATTGCGAGCGATTCTCGCGTCTCTTTGCGTACCATGTCGTTTGTTGATGCACTTCACGAGGGTACGTATGATAACATTCCGTGCTTCATCTATCGCAACGAGAGGATGATGATTTTGTATAGAAGAAGAGCCCGACACGCAATGACACTTAAGTATATGTCATTATGCTACGATCCAAGATCATAGTGTTGCCGATTCGGCACGGCGAGGGCATCACGTGGGGAGAGATTTCTGTCTCTGATTTCTTTTTCCGGCCCGCCACGGGCGGCTCCGGGGAAGTTCACGTGCGGGGAGAGCACTGCCCGCAGGCGGCGACCCCGATGACGGGCACCCGGTGCTCCCGTGCCTTCTTCGCACATACCAGCGAGGCCACAGGGCCTTATTTGCAGCTACACGGCGAGTATTATCTCCACCCGGGGTGGAAGGGGTCTCGTCGACTCCATCAGCAGAGCGAGTATTATCTCCACATGATGTGGAAGGGGTCTCACCTTCTTCTTCAGCACAGGTACAGATCCAGGACAGGGGAAAGAAGCCCATGCATGATGAGGGCCCATCAGGAGGCCGGGACACGGATTTCACGATCATTGATGTTGATGCGAGCTCTCCTAGCTCGAAACTGAAAGAGATCATCCAGGAGCAGAGGGCCGAGAATGACATGCTGAAAGATAAATTGCAGAAGGCTCAGTGGGTGATAAACTACCTGGAGCAGCGTAACAAACAGCTGGAGGATGAGCACGAACTTTATGAGTTGCGGCGAATCCGTGAGGATCGACAATTGGCCCGGAAGAGACCTGGCGACATGACACCAATTGATCGAGATTCTGTACTCACACTGGTTAAAATTCATTTGGAGAAGTTGATTGAGAAGGCCAACAGAGACAAAGATATGCTTCGTCACATGAAAGGTCATTATTGGGCTCGCATGCATGTCTGCAAGGCAAGGATGAAGATTCTGAAGAGGAGGTTGAGCAAAGCACTAAAACGGCGAAAAGGCCTCATCCACTCCAGATTTTAGCCGAGGCTTTGTTGGCTGGGCATGATACATGATGGAGGGTCTTTTCTCTGAATTTGAGCAAATTCGGAGAAATTTTTGTCATTTTGAAATATTTTGGTCCAAAAACAGATTTTTCCGCTATACGGGTAGCGCGTCGATATGCTCACTTTTGTTCGGGACACTTGCTGAAGCAAATCTTTGCATTTTTGGGTTTGTCATAGTAATTTATGCATGATCATGCATTTCCAAAGCATTTCATCAGATTCTGGATGGTCAAAAGGCCAAAAAACACCATGAAAACCACCTTGCTGCCACCTTTTGCACTAGCAGGAAGTACTTCTGGGAGAATGAAGTTTTGGAGGGGAAAATCAGCTCCAAATTGGGAAATTCCACTTGGGTTGGATAGCCAACATCTAGGGCTTTCCAACGAGCTATCATGAGCTCAATTTGGATGCCTGGAGGTGCCTCACAATCAGGCTGAAAGGCGCGCTACCCATACAGCTCACGCGCGCTACCCACATAGATTTTTGGCTGAATTTTCAACTTCCAGCTCAGAATTTCGACCAGTTGGGACCAGTTTTTCTTGTGGATGAAATTTTTGGGTTTTCATGATGTAAATTGATGGTTGTCATGTAACTTTGGCTCATTTTTACCTATTCTAGAAGATTCACTCTCGAAAAAGTGAAAATCATGTAAATGAATCAGTTTCCACTCTTTTAGAGGCAAGTTGTTAGCTGCCTAGATTTTAGTTCCTTGATTAGAATTTGGTTGAAACTGATCCCTGAAGAAGGAATTCGACCCCTAGAGGCATGGGAAGGGGTTAGGATGCTCTATATGATGTAATTTCTCAATCATTTTCAGGGGTTGGATAGGTTGGACTCTTGGGAAACTTTTGGCACTATTGTACATATTTTTTCATATTTTGGCTAAGGAAAGATCAGAGGTTTTGCAGCACCTGTTGGGATTCTTGTGGCTTTCAGTTCTTAATGGTGTTTTCTCTCAGTTTATTGTAAGTTATTTCATGTTAAATGTATGCCATCCCTTCTTATGCTTCTGAAACTAAAATTAATGAGTAGATGAGGTTGAATCCATTGTTTACAGTGCTCTGCCTTTGAATTCATTTAGTTTTGTATGTTTTCGCCTGTTTGAAAAGGATCCATGTTCATCCTTGCCCTTTTCAGCTCCTTGTCTTTCTGATCCATCCATATACTCGATCAAAAGCATCAAGACTACTGCCTACCTCGCCCCAACTCGAATTCTGCAAAGATCTGGCCTTATCCCCGGACCCAAAATTGTTTTCCCATCTTTTCAACAAAAACCCAAAAAATCAAAATCAAACTTTCCTATCTCTTTACTAGCCTAAAATCAGTATTCATTATAAGTCATCTCAGCCCCTTTGAAGACCTTTTGTCGAGATAGACCCAGAGAGAGCCCTCTCCTGTCCTCGTAGGGCTAGCTACGAGGCTGAGCATGGTTTGATGTAGCCTTGAGTTTTACCTTATTTCAGCCTAAGGTAGATTTGAGCGCTAACATAGTGGCGACCATACTGGGGAAAAACTCTCAATGGTTTTCTTGTTGATGTTTTTGTTTCATAAGTCTTAGATGGAGTCTAAAGTCACGCCAGGTAGCTTTCGAAACGCTTTTTCCATGCATAAGCGGAAGTAGATAAACGCTGCTTCAGTCGATCTCCGGTAAGCTTGTGAATGCAGCACTTGATTTGTAAATCACCCCAGTATAATTGTTCATTCTAGACCTTTGGATGATTGAGTCTAGAAGTCGAAAGGCTGAAGATAATTGATTGTGTTCCTTGAAATTTATCCCGAGAAGATCAATACACTGGCTTCAAGAAGGAATACTAGGTCAAATCCTGACCCTGATCCACCAACGATATTTGAAAATCCAAATCTGATTCCTAGGATTCTTAGAAGACAAGGAAGTCAAGAAAGTTCTGAAAGAGAAAGTCAAGAGAGTTCTGGAAGTTCCAGATTGCTTTCTAGATCTGCATCCTGTCCTGTGAAAATTATATATGTTGACGAAATTCCTTTTGATGAACGATTTGAAACATCCTTATTTGTAAATTTTTCTGAAACTGAATTATCAAGATTAGTTCCGGATCCATTTTTTTTTGAAGATTTGCAATTCAGATTTGTTTCATATCACTTGGAAAGACAGTTGCAAAATTCCATTGTGGCTACCAACATTCCCGAATTCACTGAATCTGCTTCACAAACTCTTGGACCATCTGAAGTTGCATCTAGTTCACGGATTCCCACTGAACCTTCCTTTATCCCTACCATTCCCGTTCAGCCTGAGATTTCTGATCAGCAATCAGCAGTAGTTTCTCCTCCGTCTCCACCGCATACACCTCGTTCACCTACTGCTCCCAGTCCTCCTGTTTCTCCGAGACAGCAGATTATAAATCCGCCAAGAGTCATGGCTGCCAGATTTGCACCTCTTGCTTTGCTGGCCAATTTAGATCCTATGCCTGCTGATTACCAGAGAAAAATTCCTATATTCGATGGCACACCACAGAGTATATCAGCTCAGCAGCATATTGTCCAAATGACAGATTTTTTGGATCTGCATGAAGTTAATGCAGAAAATGTTTCAATGAGATTGTTTGCCCAGACTTTCAGAGGAGAAGTTCGTAAATGGTTCAGAGCTCTACAGGCCAGAAGTATCAATACATTGCAAGAGCTTCAGACACAATTTTTAGATCGATGGGAGATGAAAAAAGATCCGCTGCAGATCACTTTAGAGTACACAAACATCAAGCGTAATCCTGGTGAGTCCGTTCAGGATTATATTATCAGATTCAATACAGTGTATAATGCAATTCCAAATGACTTAAGACCGTCTAAAAAGTCAGCTCTTCTTAAATTCCCGGATGGTTTTGATCCGGAGATGGCTTATTCGCTACGTGACAGAGATCCGCCTACCTTAGAAGATATGCAGAAGATTGTCGTTAGTGTTGAGGCAAATCTGAACGATAAGAGAGCACGGTTGAAAGCAGAGAAAAGAGTGACTATAAAGGAAGAGCCTTCCACATCCACATCAGAACAGCACTTGCTTCGTGAGATGGAAAAGATGCTCAAAAGAATGAACCTTGACAAACCAGAAACGCAGATTCGGAATCCAAACTACCGTGGCCAGCAGCAGCCACAGTTCAGAATTAAGCAGCGTGAACAAAGACCACAAGAGCCGGCACCCCAGCAGCAGATTAAAACACCTCTTTTGCAGAATTTTGTGATTCAAGATTCAAACGATGATGATGATGTAGTAGGTGAGCAAAATCATTTCTTTACTCCCGACGATCTGCCTATTTACATTACTGAGGATGAAGAATATGGAGAAAGTTCAGCTGCACAGAAAGATGAAGATTTCATTTTAGCAAATGATGCAGATTTAGAGGAAGAGTCAGATGATTACCAAAGAGGATATTTGAATGCTTTGTCTGCTCAACAGAAGCAATACTCATTGAGAAACCGATATGTGCCCATAAATCCAATTCAGAAACGAAAAGAAGCTTCAGCACCAAAGGCAGATTCACCGATACCACAGAAGAAAGGAAAAGAGACAATTGATCCCGCAGCTAGTAAGGTATCATCAACAGAAAAGGTAAATCAGTCAAACATAGTGAAAGATAAGGCTGAAAAGAAGGACGTTATGGTCAAATAAGTCGAAAAAATTTCAGCATTTAGTTTGGAAAATGAAATTTCCAAATTAAAAATATCTATTCCTTTGACAGAAATCATGAAGAACAGCAGCTACCGCGGTCAAGTCTCCAAAATTCTGAACTTTGATCCAATGTTCGATACGGTAAATGTTGAGGATGATCAGCCAGAATTGATTTTCGGGCCTGCATTAGATGGTGAGTCCCCTGACAGTGATGTTCCTGCCTTTTATATTAGTTTGAGGTTACATGAATATGTTTTGCACAATGCCATGTTCGATTCGGGTGCTTCGCACAATTTGATGCCAAAGGCGATCATGGAAAAATTGGGACTAGACATTACAAGAAAATATCATGGTTTGTATTCATTTGATTCCAGCCGTGTGAGGTGTATAGGACTCATCAAAGATTTGGTTGTAAGCTTAGATCAAATTCCAGCGAAGAATGTCTTGATGGATGTGGTTGTGGCAGACATTCCCCCGCGATTTGGGATGCTCCTTTCAAGATCTTGGGGGGCAAAGTTGAAAGGCACACTTCAGTTAGATTTCTCTTATGCGACAATTCCAGTCTTCGGTCAAATGAGAAAGTTATATCGAGAGCAGAAGATGAAATACATGATAACCAGCAAAGAGAAGCCAATCAATCATCCTGTAAATTATGTACATACCGACTTAGAATCGTTTGTTTTATTTGCTGATAGTTTTAATGATATAGATAGTCAATTAGTTCAGGTGGAAGATATACCAGAAATCACTGAGAATTTTAGAGAAGTTCTGCAAAAAGAAAGAAGAGAGAAACAAGCTATTGTGGAGCAATCAGCTGAAGACAATGGGCAGCAAACAGGAAAAACAGAGCTGACGCAATTTCAACATTTAGAGGACAATGAAGATGGTCTTTGGACCATGGATTTTGATGGCGCAGTGGGCAGTGACGGTGCTGGAATTGGTGTTTGGATTCGTAGTCCATTTTCCGCTCCGGATAAGGTTCCAAGCAATGTCAGAGTGTGTTCCTACAAGCTTGCATTTGACTGTTCTAATAATGAAGCGGAATATGAGGCTCTAATTGCTGGCCTTAAGATTCTTAAGAAGTTGAAAGCGAAAAGGATTGCAGTGTATGGTGATTCAGAGTTGGTGATAAAGCAGGTTAAAGGTGAGTTTCAGGCCAAGCATCCTCGCATGAGGGCTTACCGCAATGCAGTTTTAGACATTCTAAAATTATTTTCTGATCATACCTTGACATGTGTGCCTCACATACAAAATGGTGTTGCTGATGGACTTGCTAAGGCAGCAAGCAATTTAAAAATTCCAATGAATTCCAGCAACAATTTCGAGATTCATGTGAAACACCGCCCCACCGTTCCAGACAATCAGCGATGTTGGCAAGTCTTTCAGGATGACGAGGAGATTAGTGATTTTCTGCAGAATAAGGGTAATTTTAAAGACACCTCCATAGATACAGAACATGATGATGGTAATGATGATATACAAATAAATCAAATGGAAGTATTGCAACTTAAAGATAACATCATTCCTAAGGGATTGATTCCTTTGGAGGAACTATTTGATCAAGATGATGTAGCCACAAAACCGACATTGAGGCCGACTGAGAAAGGTGTTGAAGAGGTAAATATTGGGACAGCTGAGAATCCCAAGATGGTAAAGTTATCAAAGTCATTGTCACCAAAGGTAAGGGCAGAGTATGTGAAATTGTTGTCTTCATTTTCTGATGCTTTTGCGTGGGATTACTCAGATCTAAAAACATATGACACTAATATCATTCAGCATACTATCCCCATCAAACCAAATCAGAAGCCTTTCCGTCAGAAGTTGAGGAGAATCAATCCAAAGCTGCTACCATCGATTGAAAAAGAGGTAAACAGGTTGTATAAGTCAGGAATCATTGTGCCTATCAGATTTTCTGATTGGATATCAAATTTGGTGCCCGTGAGAAAGAAGACAGGTGAGATCCGTTTATGTATCGATTTCAGAAATTTGAATAAGGTATCATTAAAAGACAATTATCCGCTGCCAAAAATGGACCATATATTGCAGCGAGTAGTTGGAGCATCAAGGATGTCACTACTCGACGGCTATTCAGGTTATAACCAGATTTTAGTGCATGAATATGATCGTGACAAGACTGCGTTCACCACTCCATGGGGAACGTTTCATTATGCAAAAATGCCGTTTGGTTTGAAGAATGCAGGTGCCACCTTTCAGCGTGCAATGGACATGGCTTTTGCCAACGAGAAAGATGTATTTTTGGTTGTTTACCTTGATGATTTAACTGTGTTTTCAAATTCTGATGAGGAACATTTATATCATTTGAAAATTCTTTTCCAGAAGTGCAGAAAATATGGCATTTCGCTGAATCCGAAGAAGAGTCTTTTTGCCATGGATGAAGGCAAGCTCCTTGGCCACATCATATCGAAAGATGGCATTCGAGTGGACCCTGCACGTGTTGAAGCCATACAGCAGATTGAACAGCCTCGGAACAAGAAAGAAATACAGTCATTTCATGGTAAAATGAATTTTCTGCGTCATTTCATTCCAAATCTTGCAGAGCATCTTAGAGAAATCACGAACATGCTGAAAAAGGACAGTCAGGTAAAGTGGACAGAAGAAGCGGTGAAATCATTTAATTTGGTAAAGTTAGCTCTTTCTTCAGCCACTATCTTAATCAGCCCGGACTACACACAGGACTTCATTTTGTTTTCTTTTGCTTCTGAGCACACATTGGCAGCTGTTTTAATGCAAAAAAGGGATGGAGTTGAGAAGCCCATTGCTTTTTTCAGTCGGATTATAAGGGACGGAGCATTGAAATAAAATATTATTGAGAAACAAGCACTTGCACTTGTAAAGGCCTTGAAATATTTCCATGTGTATATACTGCATTCCCACATTATAGCATACGTTCCTAACGCAGCGGTTAAAGATGTTTTAGTACAGGCAGATCCAGAGGGAAGACGGGGTAAGTGGATCGCTGCGTTGTTAGAATACGATGTGGAGATTAAACCAACCAAGCTGATCAAAGGACAAGGACTCGCCAAGCTCATGGCTGAAACAAATCTGCATGCTCTAGATATAAATTTGATCGCTGCCATGTCTGATGAAGATGAGGAAAGTACGTCAGTTCAGGTATCTGATATTTTTGTTTCTTCCCCTTGGTATGCTGACATTTTATACGTGCTTCAAAATTTGTCTCCACCTCCCGGGATGCCTAGAAATAAGAGTAGAACATTGAAGTTGAGAGCTACTAAATTCTGCATTCTGAATTCTGCATTGTATTGGAAAGACCCTGGAGGAGTGTTGTTGAATTGTTTGGTAGAGGAGGAAGCTCAAAAAGTTTTGGAGGAATTTCACAAAGGTGACTGTGGAGGTCATTTGTTTTGGAAGACCACAGCGAATAAGATTCTAAGGGCAGGGTATTATTGGCCTTCTTTGTTTTCTGATGTGTTTAAGGCTGTTAAAAATTGTCACGAGTGTCAAATTTTCGAAGGGAAGCAGAAACTACAGCCTTTGCCTCTAAAACCAATTGAAGTTAGTGCACCATTCCAGCAGTGGGGATTGGATTTTATCGGGGAAATCCACCCAGCATCTTCTGGACAGCATAGATGGATATTGACAGCTACGGACTACTTCACAAAGTGGATCGAGGCGATTCCCACTCGACAAGCCACGGATGCGGTAATTATCTCTTTTCTTGAAAACAATATTCTGTCACGTTTTGGGTGTCCTAGTAAAATAATCACAGATAATGCAGCGGCCTTCAAGTCTAAGAGGATGGTTGAATTTTGCTATAAGTACAATATCAGCTTGGGACATTCGACTGCCTACCATCCGCAAGGAAATGGCTTGGCGGAATCTTCAAATAAGTCCTTGGTGAATATCATTAAAAAATTGCTGGAAATCAACAAAAAGGGCTGGCACAAGAAATTAGTGAATGCACTGTGGGCTGATAGGGTAAGTCAGAAAAAGTATATTGGCATGTCTCCTTTCGAGTTGGTGTACGGAATAGACACGGTTTTTCCTACTTCGCTTGCTGTCCCGGTGGTCAAATTGCTTCAGGAAGCTGGTAGCGAGGAAGATCCCATGCAGCGGAGGATTAATCAGATGATTCATTTACAGCAGACACGGGAGGAGGTATTTCAAAATACTTTCAAGTTGCAGGAGCACATCAAGAAGATTTATGACAGGAAGGCAAAAGCAGATAAGTTTCAGCTGGATGAGGTGGTTTTGAAGTGGGATGCTCGGAATGAAGATAAGGGAAAGCACGACAAATTTGAAAACCTATGGAAGGGTCCTTTTAAGATTGCAGCGTATCGTGGTCAAAACGCCTTTCTTCTCAAGGAATGAATGGAGATGATTGTCCCGGAGGGCCGATCAATGGTCGGCTGCTAAAGCGATACCACTTCTGAGTATTTTCTGTTGATTTCATCATCATTGTATATATCGTTTTACTTCTGTTCTATTGCAAGTGTGTACTGATCTCTCATCTTCAGTCTGGGGCCTGGAGCGAAGGCTATAATTCTGGAGATGGAGGTTAGTTGGTTTGAATTTTGTCAAGTCACTTTTATCAGTCTTTTCAGTTTAAAAATCGAGTCAGTTTTGGTCAAATTTCAGTCGGTTTTCAGTCAAGTTTGCAGTCAATAAATGTATCAAAATTTTTGTGTTATCTGTTGAAATAATGACTCTATCACCCAATGGATGAAGGCACTGTCTGACTCCCCCAGAGATTTTCCGTTCTTGGCATCTCCTCGGAGCCACCATCCCCCATTGGAGCCAATGTTAGAGTCGGTCCTTACAGCCCTCCGTCAGAGATCAGTTCGCTTTTTGCATATTCATTCTTAGGTGTCTCGCTCGTTCCACTTCGTTGCATTTCGCTAGGAGCATGCCATTGACTGACGAGGGGGTCTGGTTGTCTTGTGTTCCCTCATGCTTGTACCTGCAGGGCTATTTAAAATTCCTCAAAAATCACTGAAGTTCATCGTCATTTCATTCATGGTCATTAATGATTGTTTTCATTAAAAAGAGTCTTTAGTCATAGAGTCTAGGGTTTTTAGGTCCTTTGCATACATGTCATAAAGACCGCAGGCCATGAGGTTGGTTTCGCAAGTTTTCTATTTCACATTTTTATTTATCAAAAGTATTTGAAGACATTTCTAGTCCAAAACTCTGTTTTGCAACTAGAAATTGTCTAATTTCATGTTTGTAATAATTGTATTTATTTCATCATAAGAAGCTTCAGTGCAAGCCTCTGATCTTTTCCAAAGCCAAGTGCTGCATCCCTGCAAAAGACAAACAAGTATTTTCAGTCCAAAACTCAGAAAAGCCAAAAGAAAAGCATTGTATTAAAAGACCAAATGTCAAAATGCCAAACGTTATGAAAGTGGGTTATCAAACAAATTTGAAATTAAATCTGATTTGATGAGATATTTTCTTCATATATAAAACATGGCAAACAAAATCATTTGCAAGAAATCCGCAGGCAGAAGTCGAAATTGTGTGGTTGAGGGCCAAAATCGCGCTTAGCAGAGTTCTGGACAAGCGTTGGAGTGCGCGCTACCCATACAGAGTGCGCGCTACCCACATGGTGCGCGCTACCCACTTAAACGCCACAGCCAGTGTTAATTAACACGGGCGCTACTCACTTGAGGCGCGCTACCCATTGGGCAGGGGCGCTACCCATACAGCGAAAGAGCCCAAAATTTTTTGTCTTGCGCCCAGTTTCGTATCAAATCGACTCCAGCAACTTGCAAACAGGTTTTTATCATTTCTCAGTAGATTTTTAGCATGATTGTGGTGTTATTGATGTTGGGAAACAAGCCTTGGTTGAAGAGAAATGTATGAACCCTACATTTATATGCAGATTTATCCCTTAAGGGTTTTGAATATATATGGACAGTCTTGTGAAGGGTTTGAAAACTTTTGTGAATGGTAGATATGCTCATGCTCCAGCACGTTGTGTACATCATCCTCACGCCCTTAGTTTATCATCTTATCACTGCTGTCATGTTCTTTCGTGTTTTTTTTTACTATTCTGTATCCTCCATCACCATAATATCACCGCTGCTGTCATCATCATTCCATTACCACTATCATGGCCATTTACTTCACTATGGTCAGTGTCATGTTGTTCCTATTCTCCATTTGATAAACACAGTCCCATACTTGTTTGCTCCTTTGACAAATTTTGGCCATCATTATAAAATTGTACCATACATTTGCATTTGGTACTCATTTGTCAAACTTACTTGTGATCAAAACAGTGATAGTTTTTATGCCATTAAACAGAGCCATCCTCATGATGATTTTGTTTTCCTGTGATACTTGGGTACATGTGTGACATTTATTGGGTTTTGAACATACATTAAAATTTTTCCTTCACTGTACCTATATCAGCATCCATATTGCAAATATCTTGTTTTCAAAGCTATGTCAGAGACAGATTCGGTTTATGAGCAGGAGTCTGACAGTGATTCCACAGCAAAAGGTAATGTGCCACGGAAGCCTCACAAAGGTGGCAAAGGTGGTAAACATCTGAGGGAGGAGCCTACTTCTTTGGCTCAATTGCAGGCATGTTCGCTTGCAATGGATTGTTTTCGGTTTCAGTCATGTTTTCGATTCTGTGAGATGATTTCACAAACCCAGCTTCATCGTGAACTAGCTCGTCTGTTTGTTCTACATTTACATGATGGCCGTGTAAATCTCGCTGGAGTAGATTTCATTTTGTCACCAATGACTATTGCTCAGGCCACTGGCATACCAAATTTAGGAGAGGAATGGAACAAACGTCAACAGTTAGAGAAATTCCACTATGAGCCATACATCAAACCTGGGTATATGAGGCACTTGGGCAGAGTTTTTCCTTTCAGATTCCTGAGGGATGAGTTTGCACCACTGATGAAACTCATCATTCGGTATTTCAGTTGCGAGGGCAGATTCTCCCGTCTCTTTGCGTACCATGTTCGTTTGTTGATGCACTTCACGAGGGTACGTATGATGAACATTTCGTACTTCATCTATCGCAACATAGAGAGGATGATGATTTTTGTACAGAAGAAGAGCCCAGCACAGCAGCATAGAAGTATATATCATTACGCTCTGATCAAGATCATAGTGTTACATCAGTTGGCACAACAGGGCATCACTTGGGAGGATTTCATCTCCCGTGACTTTTTCACAGCACCATAGCCGCCTCCCGAGGAAGTTCATGATGTGGGAGAGCCTTCGCACCAGCCTGAAATTCCCGAGATTGAGCATATCAGTGCTCCATTGTATGTGACATACCAGCGAGGCCACAGGGCCTTATTTGCAGCTACACGGCGAGTATTATCTCCACCCGGGGTGGAAGGGGTCTCGCCGACTCCATCAGCAGAGGGAGTATTATCTCCACATGATGTGGAAGGGGTCTCACCTTCTTCTTCAGCACAAGTATAGATCCAGGACAGGGGCAAGAAGCCCATGCATGATGAGGGCCCATCAGGAGGCCGGGACACGGATTTCACGATCATTGATGTTGATGCAAGCTCTCCTAGCTCGAAACTGAAGGAGATCATCCAGGAGCAAAGGGCCGAGAATGACACGCTGAAAGATAAATTGTAGAAGGCTCAGTGGGTGATAAAATACCTGGATCAGCGCAACAAACAGCTAGAGGATGAGCACACACTTTATGAGGTGCGGCGAATCCGTGAGGATCGACAATTGGCCAGGAGAGACACCGCGACTTGCTGACACTGGTCGAAACAGGGTCTGTCCTCATGAATTGCGGTCTGTTTGAGGTTGATTGAGGAAGACGACAGAACCAGGGTATAACCGTCACATGAAAGGTCATTATTGGGCCCGCATGCACGTCTGCAAAGCAAGAATGAAGATTCTGAAGAGGAGGTTGAGTGAAGCACTAAAACGGTGGAAAAGGCCTGATCCACTCCGGATTTTGGCTGAGGCTTCATTGGCTGGGCATGATACATGATGGAGGGTCTTCACTTCGAATTTGAGCAAATTCGGAGAAATTTTTGTCATTTTGAAATATTTTGCTCCAAAAACAGATTTTTCCGCTATACGGGTAGCGCGTCGATGTGCTCACTTTTGTTCGGGACACTTGCTGAAGGAAATCTTTGCATTTTTGGGTTTTTCATAGTAATTTATGCATTCTCAGGCATTTCTGAAGCATTTGATCAGGTTCTGGATGGTCAAAAGGCCCAAAAACACCATGAAAACCACCTTGCTGCCACCTTTTGCACCAGCAGGAAGTACTTCTGGGCGAATGAAGTTTTTGAGGGGAAACTGAGCTCCAAATTGGGAAATTCCACTTGGGTTGGATAGCCAACATCCAGGGCTTTCCAACGAGCTATCATGAGCTCAATTTGGATGCCAGGAATTTCCTCAAAATCAGGCTGAAAGGCGTGCTACCCATATAGCTCAGGCGCGCTACCCATATAGATTTTTGGCTGAATTTTCAACTTCCAGCTCAGAATTTCGGCCAGTTGGGACCAGTTTTGCTTGTGGATGAAATTTTTGGGTTTTCATGATGTAAATTGATGGTTGGCATGTAAATTTGGCTCATTTTTACCTATTCTAGAAGATTCACTCTCAAAAAAGTGAAAATCATGTAAATGAATCAGTTTCCACTCTTTTAGAGGCAAGTTGTTAGCTGCCTAGATTTTAGCTCCTTGATTAGAATTTGGTTGAAACTGATCCTTGAAGAAGGAATTCGACCCCTAGAGGCATGGGAAGGGGTTAGAGTGATCTATATATTGTAATTTTTGAGACATTCTACAGGTTGGACTCTTGGGAAACTTTGGCACACATTGTACATATTTTTCATATTTTGGCTAAGGAAAGATCAGAGGTTTTGCGGCACCTGTTGGGATTCTTGTGGCTCTCAGTTCTTAATGGTGTTTTCTCTCAGTTTACTGTAATTTATTTCATGTTTAATGTATTCCATCCCTTCTTATGCTTCTGAAATTTAATTAATGAGTAGATGAGGTTGAATCCATTGTTTACAATGCTTTGCCTTTGAATTCATTTAATTTTACATGTTTTCGCCTGTTTGAAAAGGATCCATGTTCATCTGTACCATGCCTGAAAGCCTTTCGTTCCTGATCCGTCTATATCCAATAAAAAGCTTTAATACTATTTCCACTACACCTTCCCAGGCACCGAATTCTGCAAAGATCTGGCCTTATCCCCGGACCCAAAATTGTTTTTCCCATCTTTTCAACAAAAACCCAAAAAATAAAAATCAAACTTTCCTATCTCTTTACTAGCCTAAAATCAGTATTCATTATAAGTCATCTCAGCCCCTTTGAAGACCTTTTGTCGAGATAGACCCGGAGAGAGCCCTCTCCTGTCCTCGTAGGGCTAGCTACGAGGCTGAGCATGGTTTGATGTAGCCTTGAGTTTTACCTTATTTCAGCCTAAGGTAGATTTGAGCGCTAACATAGTGGCGACCATACTGGGGAAAAACTCTCAATGGTTTTCTTGTTGATGTTTTTGTTTCATAAGTCTTAGATGGAGTCTAAAGTCACGCCAGGTAGCTTTCGAAACGCTTTTTCCATGCATAAGCGGAAATGAATGTTCATGTTTGCTTCGGTCGAACCTAGGTAGCTTGTGAATGCATCTGGCGATTTACAGAGTCCGGTATACTTTTTCGTTCTAGACCTTTGGATGATTGAGTCTAGAAGTCGAAAGGCTGAAGATAATTGATTGTGTTCCTTGAAATTTATCCCTAGAAGATCAATACACTAGCTTCAAGAAGGAATACTAGGTCAAATCCTGACCCTAATCCACCAACGATATTTGAAAATCCAAATATGATTCCTAGGATCCTTAGAAGACAAGGAAGTCAAGAAAGTTCTGAAAGAGAAAGTCAAGAGAGTTCTGGAAGTTCTCAACTATCCCCGGTTTAACGGAGATGTCGATTGGAATGGTTTGAGTGATGTTGCTCATGTTTCCCTCTGAAAGCACCTCATGTGTCAATATGGGAGTCTGGAGAGGTGGAGTGGGAACCTGAGATGCAAAATTCTCTAGAAAATCTGACATTGCCCCCAAGCTAGGCATGAACGCAGAACGATGATGTCCATCGCTCCAAGGTAGCTCCTCAAGAGACATTGTTTTTACAATGGCTTCATCAGAAGGAAAAATCTCTTTGAGAGGATCAGGCGAATCGGCCTGACCAAGCCAGGGGGATTGAGAATAGATGTCTAAAGCCATGCTCAAAGGAGCATGCTGAGGAGGGGGAGGATCAGATGTAGCGACGATTTCACAGTAGTTAATCTCTACTGGAGTTAAGGGCATCGTTTCTCCAAACTCAGTCACCTGATCAGGCGTAGGGATGAGCCATGGATCGTCAGACCTAGAAATCATGTTAAATTGAGCGGTGTGCGGTGGTGGTGCAGGAAAAATTCCCATGAGGACAAGGTCTTTGAAGAGTCCGGGCCCTACACTGTCAAGGGGATTTGGGATCTGATCCACGTACAGAACATTGTTCTCGGAGGTGGAGGTGAAGAAGGACAACTGATCCACCGTAACGATTTTTCCCTCATGAGGGAACTTAAGAAGTCGAAAGAGGGTGGATGGCATGCATAGCATGGCATGAGTCCAGCTGCGGCCGAGAATTATATTGTAGTTAAGCTTGGCGTCAACCACTTCTACTTCTACATTGACTGTCTTCCCCTGTAAAGTAATCGCTAAACTCTCGAGAACACCCAGGGGTTTGGATTCCCAACCATCGAATGCCTCTAGAGCATTGGGAGATGATGAAAGGGCCGAAGAGCCAATGGCCTTCCAGCAAGCGGACAACATGGCACAGGTAGAAGCACCTTCATCCACAATGGCCCTATGGATGTTAAGACCATTGATCCCGACTTGAATAACAAGAGCAATCTGATGTGGAAGTCGAGGGGTGAAATTTTCTAAGTCAAAGGTGAGAAGACTAGAATTGGCGGGATCGATTCCACTGATTGCATATAATAAAGATTTCCGTTGCGAAGGACAACTTTGAAGAACTTCCAATGCAGACATGGTAGAAGGCGCCTGTGCCAGATCCTCAACAATACTGTAGTGCTGAGCGGCACGGGAATTCGGATTTTAGGAAGACTTTCGTAAAATACCTTTAGAAGGTGGCCTCACAACAGGTTCAGTAGTAGGCTTCTCAATTTCCAACGAACCAGAGACAGGTGGGGGAGGTGAGCCATCCACAACTGCCTTCCCCAGTGCCTGACGTGATTCATTGTAATCCTTCGAATGCATAGTAATAGAGATAGGTGCAGTACCATTCATCATAAAGACCTGGGACCCAAATGGTGCAGATGGTGAAGGCTGTTCAACCATCTGGGTCTGCTAAGACAGGAACGGTTTTTTAAGAACTACCAGAGTCCCTTTGGAGCCTTTTAGAAGTTGACTAACTTCAGATCGTCGTGGAAAATCTTTTGTATAGTGATCTCCTTCACAAATGAGGCAAGGGTACTTCAGTTTACATTGAGAACCATCCTCGCTACGAGGTTTGGACTCTGGCTTTGGGGCATCGGATTTATATTTTCCTTTGCCCTTCTTTTTCCCTTTGGAGGCTTTCTTCGTAGGATTGGCCTGAACAGCATTAACCTCCGCAGTATTTCCAGAATCGAGATGGACGGGAGGAGCAGAATTATTGGATGAGTTGGACTTCTTCTTCCCATTCGAATATTTCTTCGAATTCTGAGACACGGAACCAATAACACCATCCATCGCTGGGGTAGGTGGAGCTTTAGAGGTTCTAGACCGTGGAGCATCAGGAAAAATATCATACAGTGTGTCGTACTGTGAGTATACTAGATCTAGATATTGACCACGCGCTATGGCTTGTTCTTCAGTCACACACGCTCCCATAGCAATATCTTGGGCGATTTTGTTAACAAAGGAGGTGGTGAACCAATGTGTTAGTATCTGATCAGGTATATGAAACTTGATCAGTCTACGACAACGTCCCCACTCATGAATGTGATCAGAAATGTGGGTGGCTTTGTCCTGCTTCAAAGAATTCAAGAGGTGCATCCCGGCTTCGTAGCGAACCGGTAACTGAAAGTGAGTCAAAAAAGCCATGGCTAACGTATTGAAATCTTGAAATATGCCACGGGGTAATTAAATATACCACTTAGCTGCAGTGCCAGTCAAAGTGCGCTGGAAGAGGTGTAGATGAACTGAATCATCCACCCAAAAGTTGGACGAACACCAAAGATGGTAGGTCATCACATGAGCTTGGGGGTCCTCCCCAACTTTACCCTCAAACTTGGGGCAATCACTGGGCACCTTGGTAGGAACTGGAGGCCAATAAGGATTGTGCAAAATCGGATCATTGGTTAATTTCGAAACATCCGATAACTCCAGGGTAGCCAGGAACGACAATGGCAGATTGGACGGCATGCCTGGCCCTGGATAAGGACCAATACCTGTACTCCACGCTGGTTGGGAATATCCTTGCCCCCATGGGTTCTGTCCAGCAGGATTCTGACCGTAGGGGGTATAGGTGGTATAACCAGCCTGATTCAGTTGCTGGTAACCAGCATACGGGGGTTGATAACCAGAGTATGGACCCTAATTATGAGTCGGCCCTGTGTAAGCAGCATTTGGATTCGACTGCTGAGTATAGGTGTAGCCAGGTTGTTGAGGACGATAGTTAGAACCTTGGGGCTAGCTATAATTCGGTCGGTATTGACCATGAGAATAGTAGCCGCCTTGAGGTTGAGTGGGCTGCTGATAGGTGGGACCCTGCTGAGCCTGATAATTAGGGTGCAGCAGTTGATTTGGCTGTGGCATCGAATAAGTCGGCTGTTGGATAGGGTTGATAGGATGTGCAGGCTGGCCTGGTTAAGCAAGCTGACCTGGCTGAGCGGGCTGGATTGGGTTAACAGGTTGACCCAGATGGACAGGTTATGCCGGTTGTGCAGGTTGACTTGGCTGTTGAGAAGCACCAGGTTGTACCGAATGAACCAGTTGGCCTGGGGGTGGAACACCAGGTTGTGCCAGATAGACCGGTTGGCCTGGTGGAGGTATGGAGCCAGGTGGTGGCTGGTAACCGGTTTGACCTGCAGCAGGACCATAAGATGGTCCTGGCTGGTGTGCAACGTTTGCATTAACAGGATATTGAGGTTGCATGGGTTGAGAAGGTTGGACTTACCCCCCAGGACCATATACCGGCCCCAGTTGGTACCCCAGCTGAGGCTGCATAGGTTGACCGGAAGGGTTATAATACTGTCCTTGCGGACCGTACGATGGCCCTTGCTAGCCTGCAGGATAGCCTTGTAAAGGCTTCCCCTGTAGGTCATAAGGATAGTCCGGCTGGCCCGAAGGTTGGCCTTGAAAAGGTTGCCCTTGCGGGTTATAAGGATGTCCAGCCTGGTTATAAGGTAAACCTTGAGCATGAAGGTGAGCCTCTGGAGTGGGTAAACGTAAAATGTTCCCGTGCTCATCATACTGATATGGAAAAGCATACACGTGTGTACCATCCTGTGCATAATGCGAAAAATACGGGCAGTTGGGATCTTGAGAGGTTTTTCCAACCTCGGGGTTCGGCTGTTGTAGGGACAACCAATACTCCTCCAGAGAAATGTTCTCCAACATAGCAGTCGCTATATAGACATCTTCAGGAGGCGGCACAGCCCTTGCGGAGTGTGCCGTGACAGCGGGTGCAGATGCGGCCATACAGACAGTGGGTCGAACAGGTATAGAAGTGACTTGAGGAGATGACGTGACAGGTGTCTGAGGAGACATCCCCAATGAAGGAACCACCGGCCTCGTAGAAGGAGCTGATACCCCCATAGAGGCTGCGGTGGCAATAATCTGACCCAAGGATCTATACCCTGCTGGTAATGAGGGACCGGGTGATGACATAACAGCTGGTTCAGAGTTGTCTCATGGAAATAATCTCCGAGGGAAGAGCTGGTAGTCTTCTCCAGACGTTGGGATTTCCTCGCTGGATTCACTCATGTTGGAGCCTGCCGCTAAATCTCGTAATAAACGGCGAGGACTAGGAGGAATAACAACAGCTATAAAAGGCGAAACCGATGTAAGATAAGAGAAATCTTCCCCTACTCCCAATCCAAACCAAGGGTTGAAAAAGGGCCAATTGAACTCAATTGGTCCTCCAAAGGGCTGCTCGGACAGAACCGGTCCCCCTTCGGGAAACTCAGAAATAATGGGCTGCTGTGGTTCAGCAGAGGATTGGGAAACCTCTGATGAATCGTCTGTATATGGACTACCAGTAGACGAAACAGAAGGTTCTTCCACTGTGGTAGTAATGACAAGAGAAAAATATCAAACACACACATGGGCTAAAAAAGAGTCACGACACACAATCAAACGGCCAACAAGCAAAATCTAACAGGGCATGTGATCGCGGGCATTTTGTTTTACCACATTGAAACTTAGAAACTCCACCATTTCATGTTTTAAGAGTCGAGAAACGGTTGAAAAGGTGACTCTATCTCTTTCAGTTTTGAAGCAAGCATGAAAGGACAAGCGCTTGGTGATCCTTTCAAATTTAAAGAGTCAGAAAAGATCAAATGACTACTCAGGAATACTAGGCAAAGGGTGTACCAAATAACCGTGAACTGCAATATACACCTTGGTTTCAAAATGAAAGAGAAATCAACCAAGGACTTAACGTACGTGCAGGAAATCTCCCCGAATGTTGTGTCTGGTGTATCACGGGTATAGGGCGGTAGACTCGGCTTCTTTTGGATAAAGGATAGAAACCTAGTGGGGTCTCCCTTTATATACGCGACGGTACAGGGAGCACAAGTCCGTACTAGCGCTGTCTAAAGCCAAGATGCGAACGAAAACTACTAGGTTTAAAGACGTCGGAACACGTCTCTATCCTAGACCTGTTAAATGTGTTTCGTTAGATTTCAATGCTGCCTTAGTGTAAATTGAGTAAATTTTAAAGTTTATCTTCAATTACATTTCAGTTTTCAGGCCCTAACGAATGTAATGTCTCAAAATCTCCTAAATGCACTCTATATGCCACAGTATATCATTTCATTCGATGAAATCTATTTATGAGAGAGTTGAGAGCTTTTCACACAATAACAAAATGAACAAAAAACAACCGATGATGTCTCTAATGTAGCTAATGAAAACTAAAAGGCTTTTCATTCAAAGTTACCAATCACTAATAACACTGAAAAGGTCTAATTCACATTAACTAATGAAGAGCAAAAGAGATTTTTTTTTTATATTTTCAATATTTCAAAGCAAAGTGTGCTAAAAAATGAAAACTAATGCAAGAGAAATTTGAGAAATGATGACAAGAGGGAAAAACAAGCAAATTCCACTCAATGCAAATGTACAATCAGACCTCAAATCAACAAAAAGTCCCTCAAAACGAAAAGAATCCCAAAGACTCCAAATGAGTCATGTAATCTAGGCCCAAAACGAGACAATTTGGAATTTGAATGAAGAAGGAAACAATCACTCAAACAACACAATGAGACAATATAAAACCACCAAACGAATGCAAAGAGGCTATCACAAGGTTGACTAAACCGATAGAGACCAAAAACTCCCAAGGGAGGCTCGACACACAATAGCACCTAGATGACCTAGGGCTAGAATGAAAAATCGATGGAAATGGGCAAAAAACCAAAGGATGCAGGTAACAGCCAGTCAATCAAGGCTCCAAAACACTCAAGAAGTGGAAAAATCAAGACCAAACACACAGATCAGGCTCAGGAAGCTCAGGACTGAGAAAACCCTAGTACCTCATAGGATTGGCGCGACTATGAGGCTGAAACTAGCGCCAGAGACGAATTGGCGTGGGTAATACACAAGCAACATGCGCCAATGGGCGTGACTGCCAAGCTAAAAAGCGCGCTAGTCGAGTTTCCCAGTCAAAAATAAAAAAGAGCAATCCAACAAGCAGACCAGTGATGACCGAGCTATCAAAAACCCAAATTCACAGAAAGAACCAGCCCAAAAGAGATGATCAAGCAAGGAGGACCAAGAATCGACCGAAAAGACAATACAATTCTCCAAGTGTTCAGTTTACAAACTAAACCAGAGATTGACTGAAGCAGCTTTGATCTACTTCGCAATTGCAGAGAAAAATCATTTCGAAGGCTATCTGGCTAACTTCAGGCTCCGTCTGTAGCTTACAAAGCAGAACAACAACAAGCTAGACGATCCCCAGCGGAGTCGCCAATTTGTTGTGGAGGTAAATCCCCTCTGCAGAAAGAGGCGATCCCGTCTAGCCCAGACCGAGTCTAGCAACAATCGTTCACACTATAGTGCAGGTTCCTAATTGCAAATAAACCAACTAGCGATGAAGGCTTACCTAGAATCCAACGTTGTTGCTTGTAGAAGAGGCAGCGCTCCCGTTCCTTAGCTCTGGCAGATCACGATCCCCACGATATCCGTGATAGGACACCTGCACACGCGAGAAATAAAACAAACGCAAGCATAAAATCTAGTAGATGCAACTATATGTCAGTCAGAAAGGACATAACTCATCATCATAAACAACAACAAGAGTGGAACCATAACCAATAGTCGTTTATTATTAATCAATCAAAGGAAGAATACAACCATAGTTCTGATGCTGAATTCTCCTTCGGCGGGTCGCCAGCAGAACACATCTCGAAAATCCTGTCAAGGATGGGACAAACCTCTCTCTTCGGATCTTGATGATAGTCTCCTTGCTTGGATTTGGCCTTAAGGGAATTATAAAGGCTCTTGCAACATAAGGCTCTTGGGAATTTGGGAACTTGAAGACTAGCTTGCAATGGAGATGGGCAAGCTTTTATAGATGGAGGAAGGGGAGTTGGGATCCCTATAATCATGGGATTGGCCCTATCCTCAAGGAAGCTTCCATGAGAGGTGGAAAACCACTTCCTCTACATGGAAATCTGGAGCCAAACCTCCCAAATCAAGATAGATACCAGTTCATGAATTGGTTAGGATGAAACTTCTGCCATTTTTTTTTTTAAACACTCCTTAAATTGGCTGGTGCGAGTGCGACTCTGGGACAGAGCACCAATTGGCATGACCTCTTTGAAGGATTTTCCCCATTGGCGCGGGTACTGAACTTTCTGCCCGCGCCAATGCAAAAAGGGCCATTTTTAGGGTTTTTCACAAGGAGATGTCTTCATGGCAATGAAAGCTCTTGTTCAGAGGGATGTCATGAAAGTGGTTTCAAGCCATGTCACTGCTCACAGGTCACGAAATGAGCCCTCCAATTGTGTGGGATGGGGAATTGCAGGGACGGTGACAAATTGTTGTGTAACACTTCTCTTACAATAACTATGTTACACGTCATTTTTTCACCATGAAAATTGATCGTTAAAATGGATCTTTTTCCATCCAATTCATGTATTCCAAAGCACTCCCTTTCAAATCACAACTTAATCACCTTGAAGGAAGAAATAATTCTGGGCAAAAACCCTACTTTTAAGTCACCTGCACGCTTTCTTAGCTAGTTTATGCGCATGTGTAGTTCCTACCATTGGTACCCACGCATAACTGTGCTCTGTCTTCCACTATAGACCGTGCACATAACTCAACAAAATTTAAAAAAAAAAAATTAATTCTATAATCCTTTTTGAGTGAATATATCCCAACTGAAAGCTTTGAGGTGATGCTTATTCGAGCCTAGCCCCTCCCATCATAGAGTTAATTCCCATTCTTCAAGGAACCCTAATCCCACCTTTAGTGGATCCCATCCTTTTGATATGGATCCGAAACTTCCTCCTATTGGCCTATAAATAAACTACAAGCTAGAGGTTTGAGGGAGATTTCTAAGGGTAGACTAATGTTGGTCAAATTAGGTTGGAGAGTTTATCATTCAAGGAAAGGATTGTATACTTATGGGAGGAGCTTCACCTCATCAAGGGAAAGGTTGTGAGACTCTTCTATATTTATGAATTAATAAAATTAAGATCTTTTTATCACTACATTTTTTTATGGATCTCATGAATGGTTTATGTTATTTCTATTTATCCATTGAAATTATGTTATTTAATAATCTCCTTGATCATTAATTTGAGTTATTGAATCATGTATGCTGCATATGACTTTGATCCTTTGGTTTCTATATATGCAGGTATGTTTCAAGATTTGAAGGGTTGTATCGAGGCATAGCAAGGATCATCACCAAGAATGTCGTAATAAGGTATGGATTTCATTTCCTCTCCTTTCTATCATTACGATTCAAGAAAAGATAGACTCATGGAAAGAGCAGTTTTATTGTCTACTTGTTACTAGGTTTTGTTGAAAATATAGTGAGATTGATTTTTTCCGCAAGAGGGATTAGTACAATATAAAAAATTGACGGATCTATTAAGGAACTTCATGCTATCTTCCTTTTCTTTGGTTTTTATTTTCGATCCTTTTTTGATAGCCTAATCTGAGTCTTGACAAGATAGTGACCTTTTATATTTTGTGATTTGTTTGCTTGAATTTTATTTTTCTTGTTCTTCGTAGTTTCTGTTCAGCAACAAAGCATAAATCTATGCTATTGTTCTTTAGCAATAGATAACATGTGCATTGAACTTAACTATTCACCTACGCACATCCTGGGAATTTTTGAAAAATTAGTTTTTCCTTTGATCAAAGTCTAAATTTTGACTTTGAATTTTTTTTTTACACCTATCTTGACCTCCAGTTAATATTTTTGAGTTTGTTTGGGTGTCATAAATAAGTATTATTGAGAGTTACTTTTTTTCACAAATTTGGGTAGGTTTTCTCTTGGTTGCTTGTTGATTTATCAAAAAATAGATAGGTTATTGTTGTATTTTTCTCTCCATGTATCTTTTCTTGCAAACATACCAGGTTCAATGATTGATTTTATTATTTGTGAAAGATATTTTAGTTTAATAAAAGTATGGTTTCTCAAGGTTTAGAATTTTTGTGATATTTTCTTCCTTTGTTGAATTCAAAATGAAAATCATTTATTTTTCAGCGCTGAAGTTGTTCATAGACACATTGTAGACATCATTTATTTAGTTACATTCATTAAAATGAGCCATCAAAGTTTTCATTGATTTCTTCGTGAATTTTGAATAATTATGAGTGATTGCTTGTAAAATGACATTTCATGGTTGTTTAACTTATTAAGGGAACTTAAGTTTTTATTTAATTTCTGCATTTGAATTGTCTCAATGTGAAATTGACATTTTATGGAAAATAATTTTAGGGAAATTTGATTTTTTCATTTTATTTGAAAATAAAAAATTCTCTTACTCTCCCATAATTAGGAATTCGTTGAATGAGAATATTACAATTTCATATTTGATTGCATTAGAGTTTTTTTAGTCAGGTCAGAATAGCATCAATTTCACATCCATTACCTACCGAGTAAACAACATATTAATAACACAACATTAATAAAATTCATTTGAATTTTTACATTTGCAGGATCTTTCCACCTACATAGATCAAGTTGTAGGGCTTTGGAATAGGGAAGTGAGTTAACTTCCCAAAAATATAAACAAACAATAGAATCTTGAGGTAGGAAGTAAATCCATCTATTTAAGTTTTTTTCTGGGAAGCTCCTATTACAAGGGAGTCAAACACGAGATCATATCAGACCTAATGGAGTGATCGACCCCACTTCATTGGTTATGGTAGAGTGTTTTTAACACATTACAAATGGTGTTGAAAGGTACTTGGGAATCACTTGGAAGTAAACCTTAGATTACCCATGTTGAGGAACTTTGAAGGGGATTAATATTTTTTAATCTACCCTTGCATGTATTTCTGTTATACGACTGTCCCCCTAGGTTGAATTGTTGTAAGTGGTAAACTTAGAGACCATAATCTTAGGGTTATTTCCCGAGGTGATGGTAGAGGGGAAGTCTCTTTTGTACCTAGAACAGACATTGACTAGACTCACTTGGACCTTTTTGGAGGGAAATATTCACTTGATATGGCATAGGTGGAGTTACTTGCACCAGATCATGTTCATTAAGCAAGTTGTCAGGGTAACTTGTTCCACTTGCTTTATCTGTACATACTTTTCACCTTGATTTATGTGACGTTGGATTTCATCATCAACTAGTGATTTTGTTGTGAAATGGTTGTTTGTGTGGTTTGTGTTGAGTCTCAAATTTGCATTGTTCTTATACATCTTCCTAGACCTTTTTCATTCACCTGAACCTCCCAAGTTGTCAATATCATTGTATATTAATTGCAAAAGAGCATCTAAAATGGTTTTTAACTATATTTTTGTGTTTGCTGTTTGATTTAGATTTTTCTCATTTAGCTGCGGAATCTTGCCACTTTCCGCAGCTGCTGCAACTTTCCGCAGCCATTTTGTGAAACTCTATGTTACAGGTGTCTTCAGGTAAAACGAACCACATGGGCAAGTCAGAAATGATGTGGACATGGATCGTGTCCTATTGGCTCTGGAAAATTCATCTAGGGAGGCTGCGGTCAAAGGTGGCCAAATGGAAGTCAACTGTAGAGTCCCACGGTGACAGGACTCTATTTCTTGTCACGTGGAGATTTATATGGCCGTTTCTGAATTGCGGGAGACAAATCAACACCTGTACATGGCTCCATAAGCCGAATTCAAACATCCACTCTTCATAGATTTACTCCTCAACGTGGCCATGATCCTAGATCTTTGGACGTAATGGTTTACGTGTTCTCCATTAGCACAAACTTTAGGGAATTAGTTATATTTCCTTTGTTATAAATAATGCATTTGCATACGCATATTAGATTAGTCTCCATTAGCCTCCAGATAGCTCTGTAATGTAATTACGTTGCCACTGTGCCGTAATATCACCTTTCTGTTATGACTGCATTTTAATATATAAGAAGACTCTGTTTCCAAGCGTAATTCGTACTTGAAGTCTGTTGCCAAGGCTGGTGTAGAGGGCCCCTGCACACACTAAGGTTTTGTGCATTATTGTATAGTTCTTGTTTTATTTCTTTAAGCTCATTGTGCCATAATTCATTCACATGTTTATACATTGCATCTTTCATGGTATATATGCTTCATTTCTATTTATAATCTTTCATGCTTTACATCTTGCTTCTGTCCATAATCTTTCATGTTTTATGTTATTGTTAACTGATCAATGTTCTTGTTTCAGGTTATAAATAGGAAGCCCGTGCATTTGCATAAATTTTTGACTAATGACATGGAATTAATATTGTTCTGCTGCTAATTTACTTTTCTTAGTTTCTGTTTAATTTCAGTACTGCTTTGTTTATTTCAGTCTTGCACATTTGTTTCAGTAGTTAGATTTAGATATATCAAATTCTTCATGTCATTTTCAGTTACCTCCGAAAGCCACAGCTGGACTGATGGTGAGGGATTGAAGTATGAATGTATATTTTGATATTAGTTTACTTTCTGCAAGTTAGATATATTAAATTGCTCATGACATCTTCAGTTACCTCCGAAAGCCACAGCTGGACTGATGGTGAGGGATTGAATTATGAATGTGTAGTTTGATATTAGTTTACTTTCTACAAGTTAGAAATATTAAATTTCTCATGACATCTTCAGTTACCTCCGAAAGCCACAGTTGGACTGATGGTGAGGGATTGAATTATGAATGTGTAGTTTGATATTAGTTTACTTTCTGCAAGTTAGATATCGGGTTACTCAAGTTGTTTATGGTTACCTCCGAAAATCATAGCTAGACTAATGATGAGGGATCAGAAGATAAGTTGATGTAATTTGATTTAGATTTACTTTGTTGCAACTTTTGGATTTCTTTTAGCATAGTTTCTTTTGTGTTTGAACAACAACAAGAATAATGAGTTTCATGATCAGTAGTTCATTGTTTGTTTGACTAAAGTAGTGATGCAATTTCATTTTCTTTGAAGAATTAATTTTGTCATTGTGTGTGTTTTTAAAATTCTTTTGAAGTTTGGAAAATCATTAGAAAGATATTGTTGTATTGAATATTTGTCTCCATACTTGTCTTTTAGAATTTCACAAAAATCCAAAAACGACAAAAAAGTAAGAGATAGGTTATCTTGCACATATAGTGTGCCACATTTTGTCAGCTTACGAATCCCGGATTGACAAATTAAATGTAGCAATTTAGGACACACTAAATTGACCAAACAGTTTGCCTCTTATATATGTTATCGTGTGTTATTTGTTTTTTTTTTTTACTTTTTAGAGGCCTTAGGTGTGATTTTTGGATACTATTTATATTCTTAATTAAAATTCATCATGGTTGACTTACCGAGACATTCAAGTAGAATACAGGGTAAACCCCCTAAGTATACACCAAGTCAATTGGAAAAAATTAAAGTTGAAATGTCAAAATCAACAGGAATTGGGACCTCAAGTCAACCTAAAACATCTACCAATGTATAGTTTGAGATTGAAGTGAATAAACCTCATGGATTTGAAGCATACTTAGTTTAATCTAAACCAATAGTTAGCGAAGTCCTTAGACTAGAATCTAACACTAGAAAATTTTCATATACACAACTAACTAAGCTAGAAATTTTGGAACCTGTGTCTGATGTTTCTGAACCAGAGCTTCCTTCAGATGTTATATCCCCTACTCCTACTCCACATTCACCTAAAGTATAACTTATTATTACAGATAGTCTACCTCCTAGTATCATTAGTATCAAAGATATTACTGAAGATAAGGAAGAAGAATCTCCAAGTACTCTAGTTTTTATCGGTGAACAAATAGTTTCTCCAAACCTTCCTTTTTATCCTTTTCAACTGGATCATTGTTATTTCACACATTTTAATTTTTTAGGTCAAGGTCTTCCACGTTACCACACTCCTTATTACTTTGTGCCTGGATTTATTATGTCAGGAATTATTTCTGGAAGTATGCCTACTGACACATCCATGTTTTCAAGATCTCTAGAATCATTATTATATGGTGGTCCATCAATCCCTCCTGGATATCGATCACTTTCTGAGAATTTTTCAGGATATTCTCCTTCATCTCAAATTTATAATATGTCAATGGGTATATCTATTTCTACTTCCCAAGTTTTGAAATTTGACCAATATATCAATATGGTTTCCGGTAGTGTAGGTAATCCTCAAGGTAAGTCAATAGGTGGTTATTATCTACCTGGGGGGAAACCACCTCCACCTATAGGACAAAATTTGGCTAGAACATATCATACATTTGGAGGAAAATATTTTACCGGAAATTATCCAAACTATCGTCAGATACCTCAAGCTGGTTTAGGTCAACCCATTGTGTATCAACCCTTAGTTGGTGATCCTTGTCTAGGGATGAATACCATTTGGAACCCTTCATTTATTCAACGAATTTTGCAATTTTCTCCACAAGTACCAATTTACCAACCTATTCAACTTATTGGAAAAACTATTCAACAAATACCTATCCAATTTATTCCAATACAAGTCCAACAGCATGTTGAGGGGATTCCTCAAACATATTTTCAAGTAAATCTGCAAACACCTATTCAACAACCAAGTCAGCATCCTGGTCTAAGAAGTCCACAAAATTCTATCCAATCTGTTGTAAAAACGTTTTTTCAACAACTGGTTCTAAGTTCACTTCAAATCCCCATCCTGAGAGTATATCAAAATATTGTTCCAATTACCCCTCAAGTATTGGTGCAACAAACTACTCAGACTATACCTCAATAATATTCCTATCAAGCCGGTCCTATGATTCAGTCTATACCTCAAATGCCTATGGGACAACCTAGTATGGTAACCATGAAAAACCCATATCAAGGCAAACCTTTTTAGAGCCGATTCTTTCAAGGTAAACATTTACAAGGACAACCTTTTCAGAGTTAATTCTTTCAAGGGAATCCCTTCCAAATCCAACCCTTTAAGAGGGAATATTACTTGAGGAATATGGTGTTGGGAAAAATATTGAAAGGAGGGGGGGGGTGAATTAGTATTTAAAATAATCACAATCTTCTACTGATTTCTATACGCGACTTAGATTAGCCCAACTAGCGTATGTATGCGGCTATCCTAACAAAATCTTGCCTATACAAATAAATTTATTGTTCAGAAAAATATTCAGAAACATTATTTAGACTGGATCATCAGTTATGCATCAGATAGTTAAACAGTAAACATGTGCAGTAATAATAGAATAAATCATCACACAAGTGTTGAGATTGCAACAAGATGATGAGCTTAGTGGAAAGGAGTCGCCTTCACTAAGTGGGCCCGCAGGCTATTTTTGGCGCAAAGTCTATTTTTAGACATATGGATCATGTTCTATGAGTTGCAGAATGTTATTTGTGGATGGTTGGTCAAGTCGGAAAAAATAGATGGACTTCTATTTTTAGACATATTGGGTGGAATCTATTTTTAGATTGCCAGTCTAAAAATAGATATGTCGAATATTATTAGCTCATAATAATATTTGGACTCTAAACATTATCTTATTCTCTTGGAGCACTTCAGTTAAGTGCACAGATGTGGCATAGGAGCTGACAGAAGGAATTACACTATTCCTGAGGGTTAAGTGGAACTATTGCATGGATACTTCAGTTAGAACTCATGTGACAGAGTTTGGTGGAGTTGATTGAGGAAGTTAGTGGAGTTGTATTCAGTTTAACTAATCTAAACATAGTTGAGCTATTTGTATTCATTTTAACTAATTGATAAAATTAGTGAGAGTGGTGTGAATTAATTATTAATTAATTCACTAATTATGAACTCATAAATCAACTAAAGAATGCATCAGTTAACTTCAGTGCATGGACAGTTTCAGTGGAGACCAGTGCAAAGATAGGTGAAAGAGCAGGTTAACTATCAGTTGTGACTATACTGTTGCTATTTGCAACACACAGATAGGTGGAGTAGCCCATGAGGATTGTGCAGTTAAGGCCAGGTATTTTATCTATTTAATGAAGCCATCCCATAGCATTAATTACGCAATAGAGGTTGGCTATCAAGTGGCAAAAGATTGGAGCATGTGTTTTGCTAGATCTAGCTTGATAGTGTGTAGCAATTGAGGGTGTGCATGAGAGCTTGTGAGAAGCTTTTGTACTATGATTGTTACATGATCTCCATGACATATAATATACAGATAGTTGGAGTTTTCATATTTAAGCTTTCCCATTACATACTATGTTCATATGTGTGAATTTTTATGGTTTCAATGTGTGCATGCAATTGATTTTATTTCCGCATGTGATGATCAATAGTAGAAGAGATTTTGTATTATGCATGAAGCTAATATAGTGTGTGATTAGGAGAATCTCGGTGAATAATATATCAGTTATTCAAATTTATACATGGTATCAGAGCGATATTGATCATTGGAGCAATTGCAAAACATTGAAGCAGTTGAGTTTTGTGCTGGTGGAATTCGAATTTGCAGCAGTGTTTTCTTGGTGTCGAAGTTGAGATGTCTTTCAACGGATTGCGATTGGAGTATGCCCTTGAGGGAAGCTCAAATTATATTGCATGGAAGGACGGGATGGAGCGGTGCTAGATGACAATGGGTTGAAGGAGTTCATAGATCTTTGAAGTTCCAAAACCTACTTCTAGTGATCTTTGCCCGGCCAGGCACATGGCAAAGAAGACAACAAAGTGTGAAGGATTACGGTGGAGGGTGTGAAGGATCTCATAGTGTCCAGCCTTCATGGTAAGGCTTCTCCATTATTGATGTGGAAAGCCTTGACAGATTTATTCCAAAGCAAGAGCGACCAGAGGAAGTTGGCGCTCAAGGATAGACTCAGAAACATAAAGATGGAGAAAGGCGACAGTATGCCCAAGTACCTCACGAAGTTCATCCAATGCAGGGATGAACTGGGAAGTGTGGGGGTGACTATAGATGATGAGGACTTGGTGAGCTTGGCTCTCCTTGGGCTTCCGAAGAGTTTGCATTCCTATCAGGACTCTGTCAATGGTCAGGAGAAATTGGTAGGATGGGAGCGACTTTGGTCGGATCTTGTGCAAGAGGAGATAAGGCGGAGTACTAGGGACGGTTCATCATCAAAGAAATATAATGAAGAGAATTTCACTTTGGTTTCCAAAGAAAAGAAGGGGAAGAGCAAGAAAGCTTCTCATTCCCGTGCGAAAGGCAAGAAGCAGGATATGTCCAAGGTGAAGCGCTTTCACTGTCACCAACATGAACATTACACCACTAATTGTCCACAGAAGAAGAAAAATAAGCAGGCTGCTAGGACTACAGCTGGAGAGGCCTTAGCCTTGTAGTTTGAGCTGGATTTTTCACTGATCGCATACTTGGTCTCAAGTATGACGGGATCAGTGTGGTTTCTTGACAGTGGTGCGTCTTTTCACATGACAAGAGATCGATATTTGTTTACTGATTTGGATGAGAAAGATCTTGGAGTGCACATTGAGATTGGCGATGATGGTAGATACAGTGCGACCGGTATCAGTACCATTTCCTTTGAGAGGGAGTCTGGTAAACCCTTCAGATTGAAGGAAGTGATGCATGTTCTAGGATTGAAGAAGAATCTTATCTCTGTGGCGGTGTTAGAAAACAAGGGATATGATGTTGTCTTTAGTGAGGGAAAGGCTTTCCTGCACAGTAAGGCAACTGGTGAGACTCAGAGGATAGGGGTTCGAGTTAAGAACCTTTACCAATTATAGGTAGATGGCTTTGCAGCAATGGCAGGCAAGGCAGAAGGAGTGGTGAGTCGGGATGATGGCGAGTTGTGGCACCGGAGATTGGGCCACCTTCACCATGGAGCTTTGAAGATACTACAGCAGATTTCTACTGGGCTTCCTAAAGCCACTCTTGTGCAATCAGATCAGTGCAAGGGGTGTACCTTGGGAAAATTTGTGAAAGCCACCTTTCACGAGAAGGATAGTCGCGCCACGACGATCCTTGTGAGAATTCACATAGATGTGTGTGGACCTTTCTCAACAACTTCAACAGCAAAGAACAGGTATTATGTGATATTTTTTGATGATTTTTCTTGTAAGTGCTGGATCTTCTTCATGCATAAGAAGAGCGAGACATACTCAAAGTTCTGTGAGTTCAAGGCACTGGCTGAGAAAGAATCAGGGAAGCAGGTGAAGGCTCTAAGGAGAGACAATGGTGGTGGATTCATCTCTGGTGAATTCAAGGACTTTTATAGCATAGAAGGAATTCAAAGAGAGCTCATATCACCTCATAACCCACAGCAGAATGGGGTTGCTGAGTGGAAGAACAGAACGATTGTGGGTGTTGCACGGGCGATGTTGCATGATCAGGGCCTACCCATACACTTGTGGGCTAAGGCATGCAATACTGCCGTATATGTGCAGAACCGTTGTCCTCACAGGATACTTGGCATGAGTACACCCAAGGAGGCATTTTCTGGAAAGAAGCCTGATATTTCCCATTTGAGAATTTTTGGTTCACCTGTTTACATTCATGTGACGAAGGATGCCAGGAAGAAGCTGGAGCCGACTGCAGAGGTTGGGATATTTGTGGGGTACACTGATAAGCCCCACAACTAGACTGTGTAATTTTCCAGGCAGTTCTAGAGGCGGACGTGCGATGAGATATCAATTTGGGAGGAGAAAGCCATGAAGTGTTCGCTTGAGAGGGAGCCACACTTGCATGCAGATGAGGAGCTATTAGTTCCTAAGGATGAGTCTCAGGATGTGGATCAGCCACAAGATGAGGTTCATGGAGTGGAAGAGACCACTCATGCAGCGCCAACCATCCGAGGGCGGAAGCGCACGACAGCTGAGCGACTGGCTCAAGATGCAGAGAAGGTTGTAGGAGCACCTACATCTCGAGTCTTGAGGCAATGATCCACAGGCAATTACTAATGAATTGTGGCTCGTGACGGACTGAAGGAATTGAGATACGACCATCCTCTTTCGAGGAAGCTGTGCAGGACCCCGCATGGGTAGATGCCATGGTGGAAGAGTATGATTCGATTGTCAGGAACAGTGCATGGGAGATTGTCCGGAGGCCGGAAGGGAAATCGGTGGTGGGTTCGAGATGGATCTACAAAGTGAAGCAGGCAGCTGACGAGAGTGTGGAGAAGACACTCTTAGAATTTTGCATGAGGCTTTTCTGAATGGGGACCGATTATGGGAGACCTTTTTGTCGCAAGGTATTCTTCCATACGAGACGATCCTAGCTCTCGGCCTGGGATAGGTGGCATTCATCAGATGGATGTGAATCTTGCATTCCTTAATGGATTCATTGAGAGGAGGTGTATAGAAGCCCAATCAGAAGGTTTTGAGATCTTCATTTAGATTTATATTGTGCGAGCTCGAGAGGAGCACTATATATGGTTAGCTTGAAAGCACCTGGAGTGCTTGAGTAAACCTGGATACCAGTTATTTCTACTTGGACTTGGTTCTCGAGTGAGGCGGATCCTAACCTATGCAGTTGTGGTGGAGGTTAGGATTCTTGATCATTTTACTTTATGTAGATGATTTGATTTTGACAGGTGATGAGATGTTGATACTCTCATGCAAGGAGGATCTTGCAAAAGAGTTTGAGATGAAGGACTTGGGCCTCCTTCATTATTTCCTGGGATTGGAAATTTGGTAGCACAGTGATGGACTATTTGTTTCTCAGGGTAAGCATGCCCGGGAGATACTAGAGAAGTTCAACATGCATGGCTCCAAGCCTATTGATACTCCTCTTCCTGTTGTTTGGAGGAAGGAGGATGCTACTTCAACGAAGGTAGTGGATGCCACTGTTTGTCGACAGTTGGTGGGGTCACTTATGTATTTGGTCAATACATGACCCAATATATGCTATGCAATTAACTAGCGTTCACAAGCTATGGTTAAGCCAACCAAGCTCTTCTGGAAGGCAGGCAAGCATGTAGTGAGATATCTCAGAGGCACATCGGGATATGGATCATGGTACAGACAGGAGGATGAGTTGAGGTGGTATTGCTTCACAGATTGGTATCATCATATCAAAGATTGTGTGCAGCGGAGGATCATGTTACTTTCATACATTCCTATGGAGGATCAGGATGCTGATATCTTGACAAAGGCGCTCACCAGGAGAAAATTCGAATACCACAGGGGCAATATAGGGGTTGCAGATAATCCATATCTTGTTGAGAGGGAGTGTTGAGATTACAACAAGATGATTAGCTTAGTGGAAAGGAGTCGCCTTCACTAAGTGGGCCCGCAGGCTATTTTTGGCGCAAAGTCTATTTTTAGACTATGTCTATTTTTAGACATATGGATCATGTTCTATGAGTTGCAGGATGCTATTTGTGGATGGTTGGTCAAGTCGGAAAAAATAGATGGACTTCTATTTTTAGACATATTGGGCTGAATCTATTTTTAGATTGCCAGTCTAAAAATAGATATGTCGAATATTATTAGCTCTTAATAATATTTAGACTCTAAACATTATCTTATTCTCTTGGAGCACTTCAGTTAAGTGCACAGATGTGGCACAGGAGCTGACAGAAGGAATTACACTATTCTTGGGGGTTAAGTGGAGCTATTGCATGGATACTTCAGTTAGAACTCATGTGACAGAGTTTGGTGGAGTTGTATTCAGTTTAACTAATCTAAACATAGTTGAGCTATTTGTATTCAGTTTAACTAATTGATACAATTAGTGAGAGTGGTGTGAATTAATTAATTCACTAATTATAAACTCATAAATCAACTAAATAATGCATCAGTTAACTTTAGTGCATGGATAGTTTCAGTGGAGACCAGTGCAGAAATAGGTGAAAGAGCAGGTTAACTATCAGTTGTGACTATACTGTTGCTATTTGCAACACACAGATAGGTGGAGTAGCCCATGAGGATTGCGCAGTTCAAGCCAGGTGGTTT
Organism: Pinus albicaulis; assembly: GCA_034641835.2. Taxonomy (NCBI): domain Eukaryota; kingdom Viridiplantae; phylum Streptophyta; class Pinopsida; order Pinales; family Pinaceae; genus Pinus; species Pinus albicaulis. Next base: position 235,523 of record JAXQQM020067272.1, on the reverse strand, counting down.
ATCTATTTAATGAAGCCATCCCATAGCATTAATAACGCAATAGAGGCTGGCTATCAAGTGGAAAAAGATTGGAGCATGTGTTTTGCTAGATCTAGCTTGATAGTGTGTAGCAATTGAGGGTGTGCATGAGAGCTTGTGAGGAGATTTTGTACTATGATTGTTACATGATCTCCATGACATATAATATATAGATAGTTGGGGTTTTCAGCTTTAAGCTTTCCCATCAAATAGTGTGTTCATATGTGTGATTTTTTGTGGTTTTAATGTATGCATGCAATTGATCTTATTTCTACATGTGATGATAAATGGTAGAAGAGATTCTATATTATGCATGAAGCTAAAATAGTGGGTGATCAGGAGAATCTCGGTGAATAATTTAACAGTTATTCAAATTTCTACAACAAGAGCATCACACAAGAACACCAATATTTAAGGTTGAAACCCAAGTCGAGATAAAACCATTGTTGATGTCGTCTCTATCTTCAATATTTATTATATAGAAAATTGCTTACAATTTTTTACTGATGTAGACTCATATTAGTATGCAGGCATCCACCTGTAGAAGGTTACAACCTTCTCTCGTTCTTCACCTGCTACTAGAAGGGAGCTCCAACCCCCTGATCTCATTTTCCGGTCACTACTGGAAGGGAGATATAACCCCCTGAAAAGAACACCAAATTATACTGGCACGAAGCTTCTACTTCCATACTGAAGGCTTCAACCCTCAGACCCATTGCAGACCATGTTTCAGAAATTTTCACACTGGATCCAACAACTTCAACACAACTTAATATATAGGTAAACGCCAATAGTCGTAACCCAGACTTTAAATAGAACACTGAGATCACTGTAACCAGAACATAGTAATAAACCCAGACTTATAAATAACATGCATAATCAATTTCAACCTTGATCATTCATCACACTAAAAGCATATGCTACTTCAATTTACTGTAACCTGCATGTATATGCGCTTTTCTGCACACCAACCTGCGTATAGATATGTGTATACTGAATTTTCAAAATTTGATCAGACTCAACAATAGATCTGAGGCATTTAGTCATACTTTTTCAGATTTACAGAACCCTTATTCATTCAGCATCATCCATCATATTTAATCACTCAGTGATTCATCATATTTGTACATAATCAACTAGTAGCATATACTGTATTCAAACAACCCAGAGCTACATGAAGACTTCATTGACAGACAACAAAAATATAGCATCAATAAATAGACAACCTCTTCATCAAGCTTTAGAAAACCCTAACTTCCATAGGCACTTTTGTTGGAACCAACCCATATGTATAAGCACTTTTACCATGACAAACAAGCATATAGATTTGTAAATATTTAGGACTGTAGAAAGTTTTAGATCAATATAATTACTCATATCATACCCTTCACTTTAGAAAACATGCACCAGATCACAGATCTAAACATCTCACAAACAGATCAAACAAATACATATTAATTTCAGGTCTATAGATCATGATCATTGTATTCATAGGTGCATCATAATTTTAGATCTATAAATAAACTATAACCCATTCCATGTAGATATACTTCAGAGTGAGTATTATCAAAATCCATATAGTTGCATGCCTTTGCACTATGATCTTCTTCTCTTTAATCAGGTTTAGCCTTTCCAAATGCCATGAGACAAAACCACACAAGTGGTGATGGTATTCTTGGATGAAATCAAATAAATGACACAACGCTCAATACTATGGGCTAAAACCATGGTAATGACCCCTGGTATCATAATTTTAGAGCGCAAAAGGCATACACTACTTTTCTCATTCTTTTCTGCATGTATACTTGACTTTTCTTGCACGAAATCCTGTATAGCGCCTTAAATATGAACATTAACCATCTTCTGCTAGACCTTAAGCTAAACCATAACAATATTTTGCTATACCTTCTGCTAATCCACAGTGCTTCTCTAGAAGCCATATACTTCAGCTTTTGCAAGTGAGTTGCCATCAAGGACAACATATGCAATCATAAGAATCATATTTCCAACAATTTCCCCCTTTGGACTTGATGGAAAACATGTTGGAGTTTGATCACCAAAACCTATAGATATGTAAGATATAAACTTCATTTAAACACCAAATACTCTCCCCCTTTGACATCAAGAGCAAAGGGCAGACAGATGCTCCCCCTAAGCACATGTTGAGCCTTCATATTTTTAATAGATACATGACTCTATAACTCAGCTGAGTATGAATTTTCCTCTCACCAAGGACTCCAACTTACATCAAGGATCCAACCAAGTGGAATTACATATAGACTCAACTACCCAACCAAGTGGTTTTACATATTTGAACAGTTCCATACATGACTCAATATGACAATATTTATATCATAGGTCTCAACATGACCCTTATATCAAATTACAAATATGACTTTTTATAACCAAGACCAAAGAATCTCAAAATAGAGATCATAATTTAGCAACGAACATAATGCCAAAAATGCAGTCTTCTCAGCAAGGCTAATGCTCCCCCTAAAGCTATGCATCCTAAACATCTTCAAAAACCAATTCATCAAAGCATCTTCATCAAGCAGATAAATATCAAGGAAAGGGACTGCAAGAAGAATATTGGAACAGTCATTAGCAGAATTTTGAGGTCTAAAATGGGCCTCCTAAGAAAAATGTACAACAAAAATAAACTTTATAACAACCAAAGGATTCAAGATGATGATGTCAACCATGGGGGATGATTCATCATTTTTTAAGTAAAATGGTAAAAATATTAAAAAATAATAAAATAATAAAACTACTTTTTCAACACGTATTTTCAATTTATCTCCCAAATTTTTTACTCAAATTTCAAGCGGGAGTACTCGTTGGATGTAAAATTTAATTCCTCATCCAAGGAGTACCCATGTTGCATACTTTTGATGGACCCTGCTACATGAAAATTGAGAAATACATTAAAAAACGAGATTGAAATCAAGTTTTCAAGTATTTTCTCATTTTTTGTGTAGCAATACCCATCAAAAGTATGCAACATGGGTACTCCTTGGTTGAGGAATTAAATTTTTCATCCAACGAGTACTCCCACTTGAAATTTGAGTAAAAAATTTGAGAGATAAGTTGAAAAAGTATTTTTTTATTTTTTCCCTCTAAAATTTGATGATGTCAAAAAATCTTATTTTATTATTTCCACTATTATTTTATAATTTCCCTTGGAGGCCCATTTTAGACCTCAAAATTCCCCTAATGAAAATTTACCCATCTAGAGCCAAAAATATGACATATAGATTGTTTTGAAAGCTGACCCATAGATTTTATGTCATCAAGATCCATAAACGACTGTACAGAGAGAAACTCATGTATATATGCAACTCGGCTCCATGAAATCTGCATACTGGATTTAATCTTCTGAAATCAAGCAGATTTTATAAGAGAGGAAGATACAACTCCTAGATTTTGTTTGATATATTCAAATGCTTACTTGGGAAGAGGTTTAGTAAATATATCAACAACTTTTTCTTTGGAGGGAACATACTCCAATTTAACCTTTTTCTCAAGAAATGTTTCTCGTAAAAAGTGATACTTTATAGGAATATGCTTGGATTTGGAATGCATAATAGGATTTTTTGAGATACTGATGGCACTTGTATTATCACATAAGATGGAGATGGGAGGAGAACATTTGATTTGAATATCTTGTAATGTTTTCATCATCCAAAGAAGTTGTGTGCAACATGATGCGACAACCACATATTCTTCTTCTACTATAGATAAGGCAATGGAACTTTGTTTCTTGTTGAACCAAGATACTAATCGAGGCCCCATAGAGAATGCACAACCACTAGTGATTTTCTGATCATCAACATTTCCAGCCCATTCCACATCTGTGTAAGCATGAAGAGTAATATAAACATTCTTTGGATACCATAGACCAAAATCTTAAGTCCCTTGTATATATTTGACTATTATTTTTGCAGCCTGAAGATGTGACTCCTTTGGATTGGCTTGGAATCATCCAACAATTCTAACTACATGCATAATATCTAGTGTAGTCCCAGTTAGATAAAGCATACTTCCAATCATAGACCTATACTCTAGTTGGTTAACCATGGGAGAATCACCATGAGAATTGAGGTTTCATCTAGTCACCATTGGAATGCTCACAGGTTTGCAGTCTTCCATACCATACTTCTTCGGGATTTTCTTGAGATATTTTTCTTGTGAGAGGAATGTGCCATATTTTTATTGTTGCACTTGTAAGCCAAGAAAATATGATATTTCCCCAAGTAATGACATTTCAAATTATTGTTGCATAATAGAAGCAATTTTCTCACTCATGGATTCTTCATTACTCCCAAAAATGATGTCATCAACAAACACAACAATAATTAACAGTTTATTATTCTCAATTTTTTTGTATAAGTTACTGTCAGAAAATCCTTTTGTGAAACCTTGTTGTTGAAGATATTTTTCAAGACAGTAGTACCATGCCTGAGGAGCTTTTTTTAGACCATATAGAGCCTTTTTAAGTTTGCAAACAATTTTTTCATCATTTCCCATAATGAATCCTTATGGCTGTTCTATATAAACTTCTTCTTCTAGATCATCATTGAGGAAAGTAGATTTTACATCCATTTGATAAAATTTGAACTGTTGAAAACTTGAAAAAGAAAGAAACATTCTTATCTCTTCAAGTCTGGCTATAGGTGAAAATGTTTCTTCAAATTCTATACCTTCTTGTTGAGCATACCCTTTACAAACAAGTCTAGCTTTGCTCCTAATAACATATCCATTTTCATTTAACTTATTTTTGAATATCCATTTTGTTCCAATAACATTTTTATCATGAGTTCTTGGAACCAATTCCCAAGTGTTATTCTTTTCAATTTGATCAAGTTCTTCATTCATGGCCTCAATCCAACATTCATATTTACTAGCTTGATTTACATTATGTGGTTCAATGGTGGATAATAATGCTAGATAACTAGGAGATCCTACAAGAGTTCTTCTTGTTTGGACATCTGATCCCTTTTCTCCCAATATTTGAGATTTTGGATTATTCTTTTGAACATACCTAGATGGAGCCTTTTTTTATATATATTCTTCAGGTGCTTCATTAGATTCTCCTTCTATATTGTTTTTATTTGATGAGGTAAAATATATATCAACATCATATTCAATTTTTGTTATTTTCCTTTTTGGAGCTGTGAGAGACTTATCAATTACAACATCAATACATTCAAGAATCTTCTAAAGTCTTTTATTGTAGCATTTATATGATTTACTTCTAGAAGAGTAACCAAGAAATATTCCTTCATCTGCTCTAGGCTAAAACTTACCAAGTTTTTCATGATTATTCTTGATAAAACATTTGCTTCCAAAAACTCTAAAATAATTTACCGTGGGAAGATTACCATACCAGAGTTCATACAGAGTTTTATCACTATTTACATGAACATGAGCCTTGTTGAGAATATTTACTGCAGTATGCGCTGCTTCTCCCCAAAAGGTATCAGGAGTCCCTGATTCATCAAGCATAGCATGAGCCATTTGCTGAACTATTATATTCATTCTTTCTACCACGTCATTTTATTGTGGAGTTCCAGCTACAGAAAAATGTATTTTTATGCCATATTGTTCACAAAAATCAATGAATTCATCTAATATGTATTCTCCTCCTCAGTCAGATCTAAGACATTTGATTTTTAGATCTAATTCATTTTCAACCAAAGCTTTGAAGATCTTAAATTTTTCAAATGCTTCATCTTTATGTTTCAATAAACCGATCCAACACATTCTTGAAAATTCATTAATGAATAGAATATAGTATTTTTCTCCACAAGGTGAATTTTTCCTTACAGGACCACATAAAATAGTATGTATAATTTCAAGAGGCTTACTTGTTGATCCTTCTTTGGCATTAAATTTCACCCTAGTTTGCTTACCGAATTGGCATGATTTTCATATGGTACTTTCAAGTAGAGTGATATTGAGTAGATCACGAACAACTTTGAGTCTACTAGATTTGTTTATTTAGAGAAGCTCAAATGTCCCAGTCTTCTGTGCCATAACCAGTTTTTTGTAGATTTACCTAGATAGCATTTCTCTTGGCCACCTTTCAATATATACAAATTGATTGGTGTCCTTGTTCCTTTTATTACGGTTTTTCCAATGTCAAGTTCACGAAATATGCACTCTTTTGAACTAAAGACAACTTCATTTCCCTAATCACAAATTTGACCCACACTCAAAAATTTATGATTTAATCCATACACATACATAACATTGTTAGTTTTAACCTTTTCTTTTAGAAAAACAGATCCTTTACCCTTAATGATAGGAGGAGAGTGATTTCCAAAAGTAGCATTCTTTTCTTTCTCTAATGCATTATATGAAAGAAGTTTATTTTTATCACCTGTCATGCGTTTTGAGCATTCTCTATGAATTTACCATTGATTTTATTCTCCTTCTACAAATAAATCTATGCCACAGCTTTTAAACTATAAGTCCTTCTTTCTCCATACCTTGGAGCTTGTGGGTATCTATTCTTTTGGTTGAAGTTTTCTCCTACATTCAGATTCGTTATGTCTGAAGTTATTGCAAAATGAACATTCAAATTCGTCTTAGAGAGGATAAAATGTAATATTCATTTTCAGGAATTTCTGCAATATCTCCAGTGAGGACGCTATATAAGCAAACCAGCGCAAAAATAACGTAGACCGGGACTTGGATCCTCTAAAATATGTTGTATGTAGCTTAAATATAGAATGGAATCATAAACAAAAAACTCTAGCTACATTTAACAGATCTCCCCAACTCAAATATGCTAAAAAGCACCACAACCCCAATACTTCATATAATAGAAATGTCGAAGGCAGCAACAACGTTATTTTTGTTAAGAAAACTACAGAATTGGATGTAATAACATATATCTGAAGATTTCATTCATTATATAATCATAAATGAGAGGATTAACCTCTTTTATAAACACATTTGGACCCCCCCGACAAGGGTTCCCAGCAAAATAGCAACATAAGATACAACACTGCAGAAAATAACGTTGTACCCAGCAACTATGTATTGAGAAATATCTTATATGATCTGAAATGGACACAAAATACAAGAATTGGCCCAAAGCCTTCCTCAATAGATCTCCTGGAGTGGAAATAACCTCCTCCTCTCTAGAAACAAGCACAAATTGAATAGATGCAACCCCAGCTACTGCAGCAGCTACAGAAATAACGCACTCACTGAAAATGACTGCACTTTCAAGGTTAGAGGATGGTTCTCCTTAAGATAGATAATGAGAATTGAACTCAAGACCTCCTCCTTAGATCTCCCAATCAACTATATCAATGATAAAGACAGAATTCCCGCATGAGAACCCCTTTTGCACTAAAAAGTGTTGCAACTCTAGTTAAACAGTTGAAGCTTACAATCAGTCATAAGACTGAAACAACATGAATAGATGAATGATTCCTTTGCTTCTATCCCCTCCTTTTTATCCTTGGTGAGCTTGTCCACCCCAGGCCCCACTCATTGGTGATGTAGCTTCCTTGAGAAGTTTCCTCCTTCAAAAACACGCTGCCCTAGTAGCTTTCCCTCCTTTTGTGACAACGTTGTTGACTTGTCAACTATAGCTAGCTCCTTTCTTTTTCCCCTCTTCATAATAAAGAGGCTTTATTTTATCCTCCTACCTCAATCCCTTTCACACTGGGATAGGTTTTATTGTGTTTCCTACTTCTTATTTCAAAAATGGAGCAATTATAATGTTCCAAGTAGAAATGGCTAATTGGGAACATTACAGTCCTCCCGGCTCAAAAGTTGCTTGCCCAAAAGCAATAGTAAATAAGGATGCTACAAGATCTTCTCTCCCTCCCAAGTGGCATCCTCATCTGGTAGATTCCTCCATCTAATCGGATATTCCTTAATGACTCTATTTCTCAGCTACCTTTCCCTTGTGTCTAAGATTGCTTCTGGCTGCAAGAGAAAGTGGCCCTCATCATCAATGGGGGGAAGTTCCATGTTGGCAATTACATTCCTCCCAATGGCCTTCTTGAGGCAAGAGACATGGAAGATATTGTGGATCTTTCTCCCCTTAGGAAGCTCCAGCTCATATGCTACTTTATCGATACATTTTTTCACCCTGTATGGCCCATATAAACGTGGTTTGAGATTTTCAGCTCCCTTCACCTTGAGTGTGGACTATTTATAAGGCTGGAGACGTAGGTAGACAAGATCTCCCACCTCAGACTATCTCTCTCTCCAACCACGGTCTGCATATATCTTCTGTTGGTTCTAGGCAGTGGAAATGTTGTCTTTGAGTGCTCTAGTATGTCTTGGTTCTCTTGGATCCAATCCCTTGCTCTTGGAGCTTTAATTTCCCCAAACATAACATCAGAAAATGAAAGTGCCTCATGCCCATATAAGGCTCGGAATGGAGTCATGCTAATATAAATATGGTGAGTAGTGTTGTAACAATACTCTCCCAAGTGAAGCCAATGTATCCAAGCTTTCTGCTGCCCTGCCACATAGTTTCTCAAGTAGCCTTCTAGCCACTTGTTCACTATCTCGGTCTGTCCATCAGTTTGGGGGTGATAGCTTTTACTTGGATTCAAATCAGTCCCCACTAACTAGAAAATTTCCTGCCAAAATCCACCCATGAAGCGGTTGTCCCAATCACTCACTATGGTCCTAGGGAGACCATGGAGCCTAAATACATCTCTGAAGAAGAGCTCAGCTACCTGTGATGCAGTATAATGTGCAAAAATGGCAAAGAAATGAGAGTAATTTTTTATTCTATCAACAACAAAAAAGATATTGTCCTTACCCTGCACTGTCGATAAACCGGTGATGAAGTCCATAGAGATGCTTTCCCACTTCCCATCTAAAATAAGTAGTGGCTGCAACAATCCAGCAAGGTGAGTGTGTTATCCCTTGTTTTTTTGGAAAATGGTGCATTCCATGACATGCCGGAGCACATCCTCTTTGAGACCCTTCCATGATAATCTCTCTCTGATAGATCTGTAAGTCTTTGTGAAACCTTGATGCCCAGCAAGTGGTGAATCTTGTGAGGCCAATAAGATCTTCTCCTTGAAATTAGAATTCTTAGCCAAGTAGATCTTACCCTTGTAATAGATAACCTCATCCATTACTCTAAACCTTTCATCTGATACCACCCCATCAAGTATCTCATATGAAAATTCATATTTGGAATACTCAACTAAGAGTTGAGCCTTCCAATATGTGTCCATGCCCCTCAAGGACAGTGCGGTGGGCCTCCTGGATAGTGCATCAGCTACTATATTGCTTTTCCCCTTGACATATTCTATGTCAAAATCATAGGCTTAGATATTTATCACCCAATTTTGTTGTCTCTCCTGGAGTTGCCTCTGTTCAAGGAAGAATCTAAGATTGTTGTGATCAGTCTTCACCTTGAACTTATTTCCCACCAAGTATTGCCTGAATTTGGCTAATGCATGCATGATAGCCAACATTTATTTATCATAGATGGGGTATAACCTCTCATGAGGGAGAAGCTTCTTGCTCTCAAATGTTATAGGATGCCCTCTGTTGAGTCCCGAATTTGCCTCTTTTCCATACACTTTTCCATATCTTTTTCACTCACCTAAACCTCCCAAAATTGTCAATATCATGTGCAAAAGGGTATCTAACATGGTTTTTAATTATGTTTTTGTGTTTTCTATTTGATTTAGATTTTTTTCATACAGCTGCGGAAACTTGCCACTTTCCGCAGCTGCTGCAACTTTCCGCAGCTATTTTGTGGAATTATATGCTACAGGTGTCTACAAAGGAAATGAGCCACATGGGCAGGCTAGGAATGACGAGGACATGGTTCGTGTCCTATTGGTTCAAGTAAACTCGTCCAAAGAAGCCGCGGTCAAAGCCATCCACGTGGAAGTCAACTCTGGAGTTTCATGTCGGCTGGACTCTGTTTCGTGGCAAATAAACATCCATACGGCCGTTTCTAAGCTTGCGGAGGTTAAATCGACATCTGTGCAGAGTTCTAGAGTTGAATTGAAGCATCCACCTTCCGTAGATTCACTTTCCAACACGGCCATACTCCTATATCCGTGGCTGTAGTGGTCTACGTGCTCCCTGTCATCATGAACTTTAGGAAACAGTTACAGTTTGCTGTTATATATAGATCGTTTGCATACGCACGTAGAGTTAGTTGATAGTTGTTAATTGATAGTTGATGTTCGTACTCTGTTATGTTTGCTTTGTAGTGATTATGCTGCCTTTGAGCCGTAACACTACCATTCTGTAATGAACTGCTTTTTAATGTGAGAAGACTCTGTTTTCAACTTAATTCGTGTTTGAGGATCGTTACCAAAGCTGTGTAGAGGGCCCCTGCTCAGCTAAGGTTCTGTGTATTAGTGTATATATTTCTCATTTCATTTCTTTTAAAAAAGTCATTGTATCATAATCCATCATATGTTCATATTTTGTAGTTGTTTCATTTCTGTTCATACATTTCTATAATTTTCATTTCATTTCTGTCTTTCATGTTTTTATGATTGTTAATCACTGATCAGTTTTCTTGTGCAGGTTTTAGGTAGACAGCCCGGGCATTTTTATAGCATTTTTATAGCATTTTGACTAATGACATGAACTAACATTGTTCTGCTGCTAGTTTGTTTTTCATAGCTTTTGTTTAACTTCAGTCTTGCTTTGTACATTTCAGTTTTGCTTATCTGATTCAGTAGTTAAATTTAGATATATTAAATCATGTATGACATCTTCAGTTGCCTCCGAAAGCCACAGCTGGACTGATGGCGAGGGATTGAATCATGGGTGTATGGTTTAATATTAGTTTACTTTCTGCAAATTAAATATCAGTTACACAAGTTGTTTATGATTACTTCCGAAAGTCATAGCTGGTCTAATGATGAAGGGTCAGAAAATGAATTGATGTAATCTGATTTAGATTTATTTTATTGCAATTTTGAATTTTCATAAGCGTAGTTTCTTTTGTGTTTAGTTGGCAGCAAGAATAGTTTGGTTTTCATGTTCACTAGTTTCCTGTTTTGATTCATTAGATTAGCAGCACCTTTTCATTTCAGCAGTACACTTTTACTTTCTTTCAAGTCTTGTCATTGTAATTTCAATTTGCTTTTAAAGTTTCAAGATTGGTAAATCATTATAGGGGATATCACTTCCTTGAACAAATATAACAAAACTTGTTTTTCATTTTAGAATTTCCATTTCACCTTAGAAAGACCAAAAACGACAAAAAGTTAAGAAAGAGGTTATCTTGCACATATAGTGCGCCGCACTTCATCAGCTTACGATTCCCGGATTGACAATTAAATGCGGCAATTTAGGACACACTAAATTGACCAAACATTTTGGCGCCGTTGCCGGGGAAGTGTAACTAGGTAGCCAATTTCTTAAAAAAAAAAAACATAAAATCATAAAAGAAGGAAAAACTTGATAACTTCTTGAAGTATGCTCTCCTCTTGCACCTAGTGTGATCTGGAGGATCAGAAAAGAGAGTTATTGGTTTAGTAATTTCTTAAGTATGCTCTCTTCTTGCACCTAGTGTGACCTGGAAGATCAGAAAGAGAATTACTAGCCCAAATTTTTAAAAAATAAAAAATGACATGCATAGAGCAAGAGATTCTAGGGGAAGGTTTATAGCTAAAGCCAAGAGTTCGATTTTCACAACTCCATCTTCTTCAAGGCATAGACCAGATTCACTACCATCTACCCCTAGCCTTAAGATTTTTGGAAGTCAAGGAACAGCTGAATTAGAGGATTCTCCTATACCACCTACTAAAACCCACTTAGAAAACAAAGAGACTTTCTCTCATCCTTCCTTGGTAGAAGACCTAGAGGACTATAAGGACTCTAAAGAAACTATCATGGCAGAGGAAGTAATAAATAGAGGTGGAGGTAGAAGAGGAGGAGATAATGGAGATAACAATGGTGAAGGAAATGATGGTAGAAATAGGGACAATTTGCTTGGATTCCCTATAGTTGATGAGGAAACTCATGCAAAAATGAAAAATATCTCACCATCTGTTCTCCCTAACTTTTATGGATTGCGAAGTGAGGATCCTGAAACATTTCTGTTTGAGTTTGAAGTTGTGTGCCAAACTTATGACTATATGGAAGATTCTCAAAAACTCAAACTGTTTCCTTCAACATTGAAGGGATCTGCTTTGAAATGGTTCATGGGATTAGCCACTCAATCTATCGGGACTTGGAATGATATGAAACAAACATTTTTGGATAGATACTTGGACTATTGTATGCCCACCAATCACAAGGATGAGGTATTCAAAATGATGCAAAAAGAAGATGAAAATTTGGAAGACTTACTTGAAAGATTTCACTACAATTTGAAAAGAGAAAAGATGAGCAACTTAGATGAAAAAACCTTGAAAGCCCTCCTATTAAAAGCCATTAGAGATGAATGGATAGACATTTTAAACATGATGGGGAAAGGAGACATTTCTCAACTTCCATTTCGTGATATAATAGAACTATGTATCCATCTCTCAAGGGGAAAATCTAAAACAGGGAAAGGGCCTAGGGATTCTTCTCTTATTAGGGCTAACAAATCTGCTTATTTGGATGGGTAAGTAGGGCGAGAGATTGGTAATATGCTTGATGAGTTCAAAACTGACTTAGGGAGCCTTAGTGAACAACTAGGCTGTAAAATCCAAAACAAGCAGAAAGCAGAAACAGATGCTTTAGCCATCTTTTGTCCGAAATGTAGAAAGAAACATGCTTTAAGGGAATGTCCCTTGGATGCAAAAGTTGTAGAAGCATGTATGATTTGCTCAGAAAATCATGAGATCAAGGATTGTCCTTCAATCCCTGGACTCAAAGCTGTTTTTCAAGAAGATCCAAATTCAATAGAATCTCTCTGTTTTGTCGCAAGGAGACCTTGGCAAGGACAACAATCTCAAGGGTTTAATAACCCTATGAATCTTCAAACCCCACCAAATTGGAATCCTTGGCAACAACCTTGGCCCCAACATCAAAATTCATATCAGCCATGGGTACAAGGGATGCAAAATCATTATGGGAGATTTGCTCAATTTTATCAATATCCTCCATCTTTTCAAAATCAACAAGCTCCACAACTTCCAAGCCCAAATCCACAACTTTCATTGCCATTTCCACAACAACAACCTTCTCAACAAAATACAAATCCTCAACTCATGCTCCCATACCAACGGAAGACAAATCAACTTCCAGCTCAGCCATTGCCAAATCCTAACAATAAGAATCCTCAAACTACTTATATGGTAGAAGGACAACAATTTCCTACCTATATGATTGTTCCTCTCAACGATGTACAACTCAAATCTGGTAGAGTTTTAGAAAAACCTTCTATAGACATTCAAGAACAAGATACCTCTGAAGAGGACTCTCTTCAAGTCAATAAGGGTTCTGAGGAAGAATCTCTTCAAAATTCAAAAATTCAAAAAGAAAAAGAAAAGCTAACATCCTCAACTCCTATAGTTGAGCAACCTGTATCTTCATCTACACCTCCTTTTCCGGAAAGATTACAAATTGATAAGGGGGTGGAAAAACAAATCTTGTTGCCTAACTATGACTTTTTAGATGAATTGAAGAATGTTTGTATCAAGATTCCATTGCTACAAGCCATTCGGGAAATTCCTATTCTAGCAAAAACCATAAAGGAGTTGAGTTTCAAAAGACCAGGAAGAAAGCTAAAGGACACAAGAAGAATCCACCTGGTAGGAAAGATTGGAGACATTATGATGGGAAAAATTGCCATGCAGAAGTATGTAGATCCTGGAAGTCCAATTGTCAAGACACATATAAATGGGATAGAAATTCCAAACACATTGATTGACTTAGGGGCTGCTATCAACATTATGAGTAGACAGACTATGGAATAGTTAAAACTTCCTAACCTTCTTTTTACACCTATATTAAGATATTTCAGTCTCGCCAAAATCTTGGAATATCAGTATACTCTATGATTTTGACTCCCAAAAGTAATCTAGGAGGACAGCCAATTATCTTAGGAAGACCTTGGCTAGCCACAGCTGATGCTTTTATTAGTTGTATATCTGGAGATATGTACATTTCTAATGGTAATTCGACAAAGAAATTCAATTTGTATCCTCCAGCAAGAGCAATCACAGAAATAGGAGACAATGAATGGGTCGATGATGAGAACACTATACAACCTGTCTTTACCATCTCTGAAATTAGTGAGGATAGTCAAATTCTGAACACATTAGAAAATTTTGAGATAACTTCAGAATATGACCCCACACAATTTCAGTTGGAATCTGACATAGAATATTTATCATCAAGACAAATGTCTCTTTACTCTATGGAAGAGTTTGGTAATTCTGCTATTGAGATTTTTCGAGAAAAGACATTGAATATCAACAAACATTTGGAGAAGTCACAACAAGAAGAACTAACCAGAATCTTGCAAAAACATTCTACTGCATTTGCATGGGAGTATACTGACATGAAGGGTATTGATCCTAAGACTTGCATCCATCATATCTATATTGAGGAAAACGGTAGACCAATCAGACAACCTCAAAGAAGGATGAATCCAAATCTTAGGGAGATAGTGAAAGAAGAGCTCCAAAAACTACTCAATGTAAACTTCATTTATCCAATTTCAGATAGCCGATGGGTTTCTCCTTTGGTTATAGTACCTAAAAAGAATGGTAAATGGAGGGTATGCATTGATTACGGGGAATTGAACAAAGCAACTTTGAAGGATCACTTTCCTTTGCCTTTTATTGATCAGGTATTAGATACATTAGCAGGTAAAAAGTACTTTTCATTTTTGGATGGTTTTAGTGGCTATAATCAAATTCGGGTAGCACCTGAAGATCAAGATAAGACCACATTTACTTGTCCATGGGGAACTTTTGCCTACCGAGTGCTTCCTTTTGGGTTATGTAATGCACCAGCAACATTCCAAAGAGCAGTACTAGGAATTTTTCTGATCTAATCCATGATTGTGTAGAGGTTTATATGGATGATTTTACAGTTTATGGTAATTCATTTGAAGAGGCATTAGAAAATTTGGAAAAAGTTCTCATAAGATGTAAAGAAACAAGCCTTTCATTAAGCCATGAAAAATGCTTTATGATGTTTACTGAAGGGATTGTTTTAGGACATCATATTTCGGGAGATGGGATTAAGGTTGATAGATCGAAAGTTGAAGTCATCTCCAAATTGCCTATTCCAAATTGTCAAAGAGATGTTAGAAGTTTTCTAGGATTTACTGGTTACTATAGAAGATTTATAGAAAACTTCACTAAAATAGCATCTCCACTCTTCAAATTTCTCACAAAAGACTGTGAATTTAAATGGGATCCTGATTGTCAATCAGCTTTTGAAACTTTGAAAACAAGAATATCTGAAGCACCTATCTTAAGAGGACCAAATTGGAAACTTCCTTTCCATATTTCTACAGATGCTTCAGATACAGCTCTTGGAGCTGTGTTGGGTCAAAAAGATTTAATTCCTTATGCCATTTATTACACCAGTAAAAATTTGACTCCCACCGAGTTGAACTATACTGTGACTGAATAAGAGTTCTTAGCTATTGTTCATGCAATTAATAAGTTTAGACATTACATAACAGGCTATGAAACTTTTATTCATACTGACCATTCTGCAATTAGATATTTAATGAACAAACCTGTTACTAATGGCAGAGTGACAAGATGGCTTTTACTTTTGCAAGAATTCAATATCACTGTGTTGGATAGACCAGGAAAACAGAATACAGTAGCTGATTTCTTGTCTAGGATTCAGAATGCTAAAGAAGATTCTCCTGTAGAAGATAAGTTTCCTGATGAATATTTGTTTGCAGTAACTATTAAGACCCCTTGGTATGCAGATATTGCTAACTATTTGGTTACGGGGAAACTACCTTCACATTTATTTCCAAGAGAAAAACGAAAAATTATTCAGGAGAGTTCAAGATATTCATGGATTTCTAACGAATTGTTTAAAACAGGGCCAGATCTTGTGATCAGAAGATGTGTCAGGGAAGATGAAATGCCTGATATTCTTAAGGCATGTCATGATGAACCATGCGGCGGACACTTTGCGGACAAAAGGACGGCCTATAAAATCCTTTCCTTGGGATATTATTGGCCTTCCCTCTTCAAAGATGCAAGGCAATATGTCAAAAGGTGTGATAGCTGCCAAAAGAGTAGGGAAACCTACCCTTTCAAATGAAATGCCATTGCAAACACAAGTACTCATTGAACCCTTTGAAAAATGGGCTTTAGATTTCATTGGACCTATTAATCCACCATCTAAGCAAAAGAAGTATATATTGGTTTGCACTGATTATGTTACTAAATGGGTAGAAGCTAAAGCATTAGTATCTGCTACTGAAAATTCAGTTGTTCATTTTCTTTATGAGGATATTTTTACTCGCTTTGGTGTTCCAAGAGAAATTGTAACGGATCAGGGGAGCCAATTCACATCAAATTTGGTGGAGAAGTTGATGGAAGAATACAAAATCAAGCACAGAAAATCTACTCCTTACCATCCACAAGCAAATGGTCAAGTGGAGTCCACAAACAAAGTTCTTGAAAGTATCATCACCAAAACTGTTCATCTACATAGAAGAGATTGGGCAGAAAGGCTTCCCGAAGCCTTGTGGGCCTACAGAACTACATGGAGGAATACAACAGGACATTCTCCCTATGAACTTGTTTATGGGAAAGAAGTCTTGCTCCCCATTGAGTTCCAAGTCAAGACCTTCAAGATATCAGTTCAGTTGGGGATGGACTTATCAAAAGCCCAAAAGCATAGAATGGAGCAGTTGAATGAGCTAGATGAGATCAGACAAGAAGCAATTCTAAGAACTGATCTAGTTCAATATCAAAGAACTAAATGGCATGACAAATATATCAAAGAGAAAAAGTTTCAAGAAGGAGATTGGGCATTGTTATTTGATTCCAAGTTTAAATATTTTCAAGGGAAATTTCAGACTCATTGGCTTGGGCCATATGAGATTGACAAGATCTTTAGCAATGGAGCTGTCAGAATCAAGACCATTGATGAGTTTCAAACTCCTCTTATTGTGAATGGCCATAGATTGAAAGTTTATCATAAGCCACTCTCAAAAGAGGATTTTGTCAAGTTGTTTCAAGAAAGTTCTGCAATCAGGCTGGTACAGAAGAATTCTTCTTCTCCACCAACCTAGCTTTTGTTTTTCAAGTTTAAAAAAAAAAAAAAAAAAATGGTATAAGCCTGAAAACCAATCATTGATTGGCAGTCTTATACAGAAAATATGGGGTGAAAATCAGGGACACCTGACACTCTATATTTTCCAAAAAATTTCTGTCTTTTATTTCATTTCATCTCACCACCCACTCCATTTCATTTCACTTCATTTCATTTCATTTCATTCCATTTCACTTCATTCCACTTCATCTCATCCATTCCATCAATAAAAATCTTTTTATGACCATTTCCACCTGGTCATTTGTCATTTGTTCATTTTTATTTCAGCCAAGTAATAGCTGTGTCAGTTTCCGCAGCTGACATCTGTTTCCGCAGCTGACTCCAGTTTCCGCAGCCAGAAGCAGATTCCGCAGCTACTACTCTGCTTTCAAAGAGAATGTACAGTTAGTTGTTATTTCCATAATTATGAAATAAAATGCAGGGGAGAGGATCAATGGAACATTCAAGACACCAATGGAGATCAATCAGTTGAAGACGAAGGGCAAAAGCAAGGATTCCAAAGGTATGAATAAAGTTTATTTCAAATAGTATTGAAAAACACATTTTTATATAATTTTAAACTATGAGCTCTACCCATAACGCGCAATGATTATATTGACAGTCCCGTAACCTTCCACGATCTCTATGTTATCCTCTTGCATTTATTTACAAACGGTTTCATCATTGAAATCCCGATTTTCACTCATGTTCTAATATCCCACCGGAGATAATGATACGTATTTGAGTTGACAAAGGACTCTTACAAGCCGCATAACTTCATAACCGTTTATTGAAACGTGTTTATATTTATTACACAGCCACCAAAATTCAAAATGCGGCCGAATGCATTATACTTTGTTAACCTCTTTTGTCGTGTCTCTGTCATGTTTACAACACCCCACTCTACTCATTCTCACTCCCTGTTTCACTCCATTTCGTTCCTTTTGCTCACTCTCACTCCCGTATATCTACCCACAGTCTTACTCCATTCTGTTTATGGTACTCATTCTCATTTTATGATAACATCCCCACAGTATTGTGCTCGATCCTGTGTATTCCATTGTTCCATTTCCACTTAAACCCTCACAGAGGCAAACTTGTGAAGCACAGA
Organism: Pinus albicaulis; assembly: GCA_034641835.2. Lineage (NCBI taxonomy): Eukaryota > Viridiplantae > Streptophyta > Pinopsida > Pinales > Pinaceae > Pinus > Pinus albicaulis. The sequence goes on along the minus strand of JAXQQM020067272.1, from coordinate 217,195 downwards.
GAAGTGAAATGGGAAAATTATTAAGGGCAGAGCCGGAAGGACCGAAATTTATAGAGGGATATCCACAAGCAAAAGAGATGTTGAGAAAAGCTAAATGGCTGCGTTTTATTCAGAAATTCAGGGGTTACCACAGAGAAGTTACAAAAGCGTTTGCAAGATCATTTGATGGCTCGGAAGCAGAAGTTGGAGACCTCAAGTTTTTGGTCAATGAAGCATCAATAGCAACAGCCACAGAGCTTCTTCGGGAAGGAGAACGTTGGTTCAAAAATAAAAGTATCAGTGATGAGGCATGGAGAACAATCCTACGGAATCAAGGTATGGATATCACTGTTTTTAAAAGAGGAATCCCTGTGCATGCAATTAAAGAAGAATGGGCCACTTTACTACTAATTGTTCAGAAATTTATTACATGTGAAGGCCGTTTTGGCTCTATGTACATGTACCATACTAGGCTATTGATGAATTTTCTTGAAAACCAAACTCTCAACCTTCCTTATTTTCTATTCAATAGCTTGAAGAAAATGGCTGTGACTGTGCAAAAACACCTAGGAGATGTAGAGCCTCATTTATATCACCATGGCCTTATAAAAATTCTGATTGAAAAGGAGCTAAAAGAAAGAAAAGATACATGGGAACAATTCCTAGTTAGAAACTTCTTTGAAGAACCTCAGGAAATTCCTGAGGGTAGTCCAATTAGAAGGAGTAGAAGAAAGAAAATGAATGTTGAAACCCAAGTTGCTCCTACACAGGAAATTCCCGCAGCTAGCACAACAAAAAGAAGTAGAAGGAAAAGAACAGTAGATGAAATCCAAAATACTTCTACTACTACTATAAAAAAAACTGATAGGGAAGAGAGATTGGTAAAAAGGAAGAAGAAGGAAATCAAAACTAAGAAGCCAATAATACCAAAAGGGAAAGAAATTATTGAGGCTGTCCATAAAACTCCTTCTTCTGAAGAAGAAGATCACCAAATACTATCTGAAAGATTAGTTTTTCTTAAAAAACGGTCATCTATATCCAAGAAGGCAGAGACAGGAAAACAAGAACAAAAGGGTAGTGTACCACAGCATGTGAGGAGAAGCAGCAGGCTTAAGGGAAAATTGAGAAAAACACAAATTAAGGGTCCTCATTTCATTGATTTGGGTGAGGAGACATATGAACAGTCTCCAACTGACCATAGTCCATTTCAGTCAGTTAGTGAACCTGACTCCTTTCACTCCCAATCAGACAATGAGCATACTCCATCTTATTCTCAGCAAAATATTGATGTAAGTCCTCCTCGGCCAGATTATGAACATAATTCTCCCTTGCAGCATTTTGGGGACAGCCCAATGAAAAAGACACCGGAAGTAGATCCCAAACAGCAGGAGGTATATGACTATATAGAATCCTTGGAGAAGGCAACCACAGGTCCAAGTACCTCTTCCATTCAACCTCATACATTGCAGGATGATTTAGTTCAGTCATTAAAACAGGAAATTTTTGAGCTTGAGCTTTTAAATCGGCATATCAAAAATGAAAATGAAACACTGAAAGAGCAAGGAAAACTAGACAAGATCATCCATGATAATACTATGTTACATTTGGGTATTTGGAAAAAGAAGAATAAGAAATTAAAAAGGAAATGCCAAAAATTGAGTAGAGCACTTGTGAATATCAAATTTAGGTGCTTAATGAAGAAACCCAGAATGATGGCAGTACCAAAGAAGAAGAGAAGGGGGTTAGATGTGCTAGCTGAAGTATCAAGGCACATGAATTGAACAAAGAGTATCAAAATTTTGGTTGCATGAGGACATGCAACACCTTCACAGTGGGGGTATGTTGAGTCCCGAATTTTCCTCTTTTCCATACACTTTTCCATATCTTTTTCACTCGCCTAAACCTCCCAAAATTGTCAATATCATGTGCAAAAGGGTATCTAACATGGTTTTTAATTATGTTTTTGTGTTTTCTATTTGATTTAGATTTTGTTCATACAGCTGCGGAAACTTGCCACTTTCCGCAGCTGCTGCAACTTTCCGCAACTATTTTGTGGAATTATATGCTACAGGTGTCTACAAAGGAAATGAGCCACATGGGCAGGCTAGGAATGACGAGGACATGGTTCGTGTCCTATTGGTTCAAGTAAACTCGTCCAAAGAAGCCGCGGTCAAATCCATCCACGTGGAAGTCAACTATGGAGTTTCATGTCAGCTGGACTCTGTTTCGTGGCAAATAAACATCCATACGGCCGTTTCTAAGCTTGCGGAGGTTAAATCGACATCTGTGCAGAGTTCTGGAGTTGAATTCAAGCATCCACCTTCCGTAGATTCACTTTCCAACACGGCCATACTCCTATATTCGTGGCTGTAGTGGTCTACGTGCTCCCTGTCATCATGAACTTTAGGAAACAGTTACAGTTTGCTGTTATATATAGAGCGTTTGCATACGCACTTAGAGTTAGTTGATAGTTGTTAATTGATAGTTGATGTTCGTACTCTGTTATGTTTGCTTTGTAGTGATTACGCTGCCCTTGAGCCGTAACACTACCATTCTGTAATGAACTGCTTTTTAATGTGAGAAGACTCTGTTTTCAACTTAATTCATGTTTGAGGATCGTTACCAAAGCTGTGTAGAGGGCCCCTGCTCAGCTAAGGTTCTGTGTATTAGTGTATATATTTCTCATTTCATTTCTTTTAAAAAGTCATTGTATCATAATCCATCATATGTTCATATTTTGTAGTTGTTTCATTTCTGTTTATACATTTCCATAATTTCCATTTCATTTCTGTCTTTCATGTTTTTTTTATGATTGTTAATCACTGATCAGTTTTCTTGTGCAGGTTTTAGGTAGACAGCCCGGGCATTTTTATGGCATTTTTATGGCATTTTTATAGCATTTTTATAGCATTTTGACTAATGACATGAACTAACATTGTTCTGCTGCTAGTTTGTTTTTCATAGCTTTTGTTTAACTTCAGTCTTGCTTTGTACATTTCAGTTTTGCTTATCTGATTCAGTAGTTAAATTTAGATATATTAAATCATGTATGACATCTTCAGTTGCCTCCGAAAGCCACAGCTGGACTGATGGCGAGGGATTGAATCATGGGTGTATGGTTTAGTATTAGTTTACTTTCTGCAAAATTAAATATCAGTTACACAAGTTGTTTATGATTACTTCCGAAAGTCATAGCTGGTCTAATGATGAAGGGTCAGAAAATGAATTGATGTAATCTGATTTAGATTTATTTTGTTGCAATTTTGAATTTCCATAAGCGTAGTTTCTTTTGTGTTTAGTTGGCAGCAAGAATAGTTTGGTTTTCATGTTCACTAGTTTCTTGTTTTGATTCATTAGATTAGCAGCACCTTTTCATTTCAGCAGTACACTTTTATTTTCTTTCAAGTCTTGTCATTGTAATTTTCAATTTGCTTTTAAAGTTTCAAGATTGGTAAATCATTATAGGGGATATCACTTCCTTGAACAAATATAACCAAACTTGTTTTTCATTTTAGAATTCCCATTTCACCTTAGAAAGACCAAAAATGACAAAAGTTAAGAAATAGGTTATCTTGCACATATAGTGCGCCGCACTTCATCAGCTTACGATTCCCGGATTGAAAAATTAAATGCAGCAATTTAGGACACACTAAATTGACCAAACACCCTCCTTGCATCAAGGCTGCTCCAATACCTTCACCTGATGCATCACATTCTAGCACAAGAGGTTGAGAAAAGTTAGGTAAAACCAAAACAAGACAACTACTCATTACCTCTTTGAGCTTATCAAAATCCCTCTACGCTGTAGGTGTCTAATGGAAAGCTCCATTCTTTATCAAGTCTGTGATTGGTGCTGCTAGTTGTGAGAATCCTTTCACAAACTTCCGGTAATAAGTGCATATGCCCACAAACCCTTCGAGTTCTGTAACATTCCTAGGTTCAAGCCAATCTCTGATAGCCTGGATCTTCTCCTCATGTACCCTCACTCCACCCACTCCTATGATATGCCCCAAATACAACATCTCTGTGAGGTCAAATTCACATTTGGAGAGCTTGGCATAGAATTACTTCTCCTTAAGGATATGTAAGACTGTCTCAATATGCTGCAAGTGCTCCTCCCAAGTGCGGTTGTAGATAAGAATATCAACAAAGAAGACCAATACAAACTTTCTCAAATTACCACAGAAGATGTGGTTCATACAAGATTGGAAAGTTGTTGGAGCATTAGTCAATCCAAATGGCATTACCAGAAACTCAAAATGCCCATAGTGACACCTGAATGCTGTCTTAGGGATATCTTGCTCCCTTACCTTGATTTGATGGTACCCGGACCTCAAATCAATCTTGGAGAAGTATTTGGATCCCCTTAACTCATGAGTTCATCAATCCTGGGTATAGGGTACCTGTTCTTCATATTCTTCTTGTTCAAGGCCCTATAATCAATACACATCCTCAATGTGCCATATTTCTTCTTTACCAAAACCACCAAGGAAGTAAAAGGACTAGTACTAGGCGGGATGTGTCCTAGTGCTAGCAGCTCTTAGATAGCTCTTTCAATCTCATCCCTATAATCCTTGGGATGCCTATAAGGAGTGGTGATTACTGCTTGTACCCCTTGTTCCAAATCAATGGTGTGTTCAAACCCTCGATCCAGAGGTCTCCCTGGTGGGAAATCCCCAAATATTGTAGAATACCGGTCTAAAAGAGATTGAACATCTGGATGCACCGGTGAGACCTTGTCCTTCACCTCTAACATATGTAGGTCCACTACCCATTCAAAATCCCCTCTATGTAGATCTGCCTCCATCCTATGTGCTGAATAAACCTGAGGGGGATATGTGTTTATACCCTTGATTCTTTGTTGTTGGCCATCCTCCCATCCAATCCATCCCATCTCCAAAGTTTTCCAGTTAGTGGTAACTCTCCCAAGAGTGACTAACCACTGGATTCCCAATATGAAATTGGTGTCTAGAATATCTACCACAAAGAAGTGGTTTGTCAATTTATAGATTCCCAAAGTAGTGGTTAGTGTCGAAACATACTTGGCACATTGCAGGGTCATAGCTCTTGGAACCAAAGCTGAAAATCCCTCAAACTCCTCCATGGGAATCCCTCTCCTGTGTACCAGCTATGCATCAATAAAATTATGAGTAGCTCCACTATATATCAATACAGAAACCCTTTGCCCCATGATGGTGCCTCTCACCCTCAAGATCAAATACTTTGGGACTCCTCTTAATGCTACAACAGCCCCCCCTCTTGGAGCAAAGTCTTCTATGGATTGTACAGCACTGGAATCCTTCTTGGAGAAGGTCTTGACATAATGTGCCCCTCCTGTAACACATTTCCCTTCCAAATCCTGAGCATGGATTGTCTCCCTTGTTCTTGAGTGAGTCTTGTGCTGCAAAAATGTTCTTGCCCTGGGCAAGATGTGTTGTAGATCTCTAGCTTTCTCCACAGCTTCAAGGAGTGTGGTTGGTTTGGTAGACTTGACCAACCCTTGCAATGGTTCAGCCATCCCATTCACAAAAATTCATACCTTCCTGCTCATAGTGAGGTTGGATACCATCACTGAAAGCTGCAAATACTCAACAATGTAATCCTCAAGATCTCCCTCATGCTTGAGCTTGGTTATCTTGGCAAAGTGAGCTTTCGGATCCCTCGGATCAAACCTCTCCACTAGCTTCTTGATGAAAGCTGAGTATGAAGTGATATGATGATGCCCAATTATGGTCAGTCCATGAAACCACCAATCTTGAGCTTCCCCTTCCAGGTGCAACGTAGCTACCTTGATGGCTTCTATCTCAGAAACCTTGTTGAGCTGGAAGTAGGTGTCCAGCTTATTCACCCATGCCTTTGTTGTGCACTTGGGTGTCCCATAAAATGTGGGCAAGAAGAATCCTACCATACTGTGCTATAGGGTTGATCCCTGCATCAAGTTATCCTCCTTTTGTTTAGGATCAATCCTCCTTCCATCCTTGATCCGGTAAAACTCTTGAAAGCTGAAGTACTCCTTGAACCTTCGAGACTGAAGTTCATATTCTTCAAAATATTCCCCCGGAGATCCCTCCTTTTCTCCTTTAGTTATAAATTAAGGCAATGTGGAGCTTTTTTATATAGCTGAATGTCCCATGCCATTTGCAATTTTGGTGCTTGCCTTATGGCAAAACCCTAAAGAGTCCTCTTCATGCCTCATCTCCTTGAGATCCCTTGTAATGTTATGTAGGGTTTGAAGTAAAAGTCTTGAGATTTCTTCCTTATCCATGTTAAATATAAATCTCCCCCCCACAAGCTGATCCAAGAGCAGAGCTATGATACCACTGTAATATTCCTTTTCAAGAATTTCTGCAATATCTCCAGTGAGGACGCTATATAAGAAAACCAGTGCAAAAATAATGCAGACTAGGACTTGGATCCTCTAAAATATGTTGTATGTAGCTTAAATATAGAATGGAATTAGAAACAAATAACTCTAGCTACATTAAACAGATCTCCCCAACTCAAATATGCTAAAAAGTGCCACAACCCCAATACTTCATAAAATAGAAATGTCGGAGGCAGCAATAGCATTATTTTTGTTAAGAAAACTACAGAAATGGATGTAATAACATATATCTGAAGCTTTCATTCATTATATAATCATAAATGAGAGGATTAACCTCTTTTACAAACACATTGGGACCCCCCGGCAAGGGTTCCCGACAAAATAGCAACACAAGATACGACACTGCAGAAAATAACATTGTAACTAGCAACTCTGCATTGAGAAATATCTAATATGAACTGAACTGGACACACAATACAAGAATTGGCCCAAATAATTCCTCAATAGATCTCCTGGAGTGGAAATAACCTCCTCCTCTCTGGAAACAAGGACAAATTGGATAGATGCAACCCCAACTATTGCAACTACTGCAGAAATAACGCACTCACTAGAAGTGACTAAGATGTCAAGGTTAGAGGATGGTTCTCCTCAAGATAGGTAATGAGAATTGAACTCAAGGCCTCCTCCTTAGATCTCCCAATCAGCTATATCAATGATAAAGACAGAATTCCCACATGAGAACCCGTTTTGCATTGAACAGTGTTGTAACTCCGACTAAACAGCTGAAGCTTGCAATCAATCATAAGACTAAAACAAGATGAATAGATGAATGATTCCTTTTCTGCTATCCCCTCCTTTTTATCCTTGGTGATTTTATCCACCGTGGGCCCCACTCATTGGTGATGTAGCTTCCTTGAGAAGTTTCCTCCTTCAAAACTGCACTGCCCTAGTAGCTTTCCCTCCTTTTGTAACAATGTTGTTGACTTGTCAACTATAGCTAGCTCCTCTATTTTTCCCCTCTTCATACTAAAGAGGCTTTATTTTATCCTCCTACCTCAATCCATTTTCACACTGGGATAGGTTTTATTGTGTTTCCTACTTCTTATTTCAAAAATGGAGCAATTATAATGTTCCAAGTAGCAGTGGCTAATTGGGAACATTACAGAAAATTTGTTATAAGTGTTCTTCTTTATTATTGTCTCATTTATTTTCTTTCTTGCTTCTCTAGTCATGATGGTTTTGTATGCAACACATTGAGCAGCTTTATGACCAAAATTATGACATGAGAAACATTGTCCATTAAAGAAGAAATTTCTACAATCATGGAACCTTCTATTGATGTTTACCTTTTGATTGATATTTCTGTTATCATTCATCCTTGAATTGAAGTGGTCATGATTTACCTGGGCTGGCTTTAGCTGCATTTAGATAGCTTGCTGCTGAAGACTGAGAAGATTCACTAATATATCCAAGACCTATCTTTACAAGAGGAGTGTGTTTCACCTTTATAATTTAATCTAAGGTTTCATATCCTTTATCAATTCTAAGATTTAAAGTTTTTACTTTCTCAATTTCCTTTCTTAGACTTACTATTTCGCATTGTAATTTCTCATTGTGCTTCTCTTTTTCTATAAGTTGATTCTTTAGAGTATCTATGGCTCTGTTTTTCTCTTCCAAACATATTTTGAGTTGATTGATTTCTTCAAGGAAATCATTTTCTTCTAAACCATCCATAAAAGTATCTTTAGCCTCACTAGTGTCATTTTAAAATTTCATGAGTAGTCTAATATCTTGATCAGATTCTCCTTCTTCACTATTTGATAGACCATCACTATCTTCATGAGTATAATAAATTTTTATATTGATAAAAAATTTCTTATTACCTTTTTCTAAATCCTTTCCCTTTTCATGATTAGCTTTATGAGGACATTTAGTAGCATAATGACCAACTCTTCCACATGCAAAACATTTGAAAGGAGGCTTACCTCTGAATCTTCCAGTGCCAAGTTGAATTTTCTTCACAAAATTTGTCTCATCTTCTTCTGACACATAACTTGATTCTTTTTGTTCTTCCATTTCCTTTCCTTTTGTAGTAGCTCTAATAGCAGCTTCTTTGACTTTAGATAGACCTCCTTTCCTCACTTCACAGGCAGTCAAAATCCCACGAAGTTGAACAATAGTAAGAGTTTTTAGATCATGCTTCTCTTCAATAGTAGTCACTTTTGACTCGAATTTAGGAGTTAGAGATCTTAAAACTTTTCTACTAGAGTGGTGTTGATGCAACGAGACCAAAATTCTGCCCAAGATGAGCTGGTCAACAATTTCATAGCTCGGATTTATATATCTCTGTTGGCCCACAAATACAATCGTGGGGTTAAATTAAATGCATTCGCTATACCTTCCGAACATTATATTAATAGTTCACACTTTACAACCAAATGACCTCGTAATAACATCTCGTCCCGAACCCCACATATATGTCAATGGACCAATCAAATGTGCGCGTCATACCTGGTTTAAACATCATGTATCTCCGTCACACGAAGACCGTCCGATGGCCTTCTCCCAAATCAATGGCCTGTACTCATTTCGCTCAGCGACCTCGTACTGACGTTAACGTGCAAAAAGTACGAGAAAGTGGTTTTTGAACAGTCCACTCCACCACATGTTGATTCCTCTATGGAATCGCTCCTCGACCTAGAAATACCGCCTCCGCACCAAAAGCGATGCGAAATGGGGCAATCCACTTTTGTGATTCCACTTCTGGTTTTGGTACAAGGTTGACCCGGGTTACATCGGGTTACGATCTCCTTTGCGTACGTTAACTCAGGGTTTAGTCCCGGGTTCCGGCTTCAACTAACAGTAAAACAAGGTTATCTCTTTATACGGAAACTTCACCAATATTAACCCGGATTATCTATAAAGACCACGCCTATGAGCGAGGTTAAATGCGCAGGGATTATTCAAATGAATTAAAATAAACAACCGACAGAGATAAGTGGAATTCATGCAGGAGTTCAATTATTCATGCACAGAGTTCATCACTTTGCAATTAAACAATCTCTTCACACTTAAGGATTCGAACTACTCTATGGTGAATGCACACAGAAACTATTTAATTGGAAGCAACTGTGAACAAATTTTACTGCAGAATCTCTCTTCTCCCTGCTCTCTCCCCCTATGCATCCAAGGATTCAATTTATATACATTATAGTGTGACTCTTCAGTTCCTCTATGAGGACTGTTTCAGAAAACCAAAAGCCTAATTACAATTACTCAAAAACTAAAGCATGACAGATGGACTAACCATTCGACTTCTACAACTCTATCTGCTCTAATAATACAATCAGCTAAGGTATTAACACCTAGCTGTACCAATTCAAATGTTTTCAAACCCTCCTAGCCACAACATGTGGACAAAACCTCCTACATTGTTGGCTAGTGTCTAATGCCCCTGCATCAGACTTCGAGGGCAATCTTCTTCATGGGCTCCTATCCATGAGCTCATCCACTGATCTGCCTATCTTTTGCAACATTTATTTAGTCATCCAAGTGGCATCTTCCTCTGGCTTATCCTTCCATTTGATAAAGTACTGAAATTACTCTCATCCTCTAGTCCTTCTGAATGATCTTTTATCCAATATATTCTCTGGTTGCAATGGCTGTGCTGGAGGTAGCTGCTCTTTCCACTCAATCTGTTCCTTATCTGTTGATCTTTCTTCTACACCATCATCTTCATACTTGTACAATTCTGTGACATTAAAAATGGGAGATATACCAACATCAGGTGGCAATTCAATCTCATAAGCATTTGCAGAAAACTTCCTAAGTATCTTGCATGGCCCAATCTTTTTGAACTTCATTTTATTATACTACTTCTTTGGGAATCTCTCCTTTCTCAAGTGTGCCAAAACCTGATCTCCTACTTCAAAATGAACCTCCTTTCTGCTCAAGTCTGTTCTACTTTTGTATTTGATGCTGCTGCCTCGTAATTGTTGCTTCACTTGTTCGTGTATGGCCTGGATCTTTGAAGCAAATTCCTCACCATCTGCACTCCTTATCTCTGCCTTTCCCAGATCTCTTAACTCTGATATTCCTCTGGGGTGCATTCCATAAAAAATGTGGAATGGGCTCTACCCTGTTCTCCTATTTGGTGAGTCATTATATGCATATTATGCTTGGGGGAAAATATGATCCCACTGCTTGGGATGCTCTCCTGCAAGACTTCTCAATAAATTTCCCAGACTTCTATTCACTACCTCAGTCTGTCCATCATTCTGGGGATGATAAGCTGAGCTGAAACTTAGTTTGGTGCCAATTTTCTTCCACAGTGTCCTCTAAAAGTGCCCCACAAATCTGGTGTCTCTGTCTGAAACAATGCTCCTGGGTAACCCATGCAATCTAAAAACTTCTTTGAAAAAAAAGTTAGCAACATGGGTGGCATCACTAGTTTTATAACATGGAATAAAATGTGCCATCTTGGAGAATATATCCACCACAAAAAAGACTGAATCATTCCCTCTCTGAGTCTTGGGAAATCCTAGAACAAAATCCATACTCACCATGTCCCAAGTCCTGTCTGGAATAGGCAAAGGAGTGTACAATCCTGCATTCTAGCTCATTTCTTTAGCATATTGACAAATCTTGTAGTTCTTCACAAAATTATCCACCTTTGTTCTCATCTTGGGCCAGAAATAAAAGTGACTCAGCTGCTCATAAGTCTTGTCAGTACCAAAGTGTCCAGCAAGTCCACCACTATGCTTCTCCTTGATCAAATTTTCTCTCATGGAACATTTTGGTACACACAGTTGGCTTCTTTTGAATAGTAAGTCCTCTTGCAGGAAATAATCCAGCCACTGGCTTCTATCTGTTAAGACAGGGTTACTACATGCCTCAAATGATTCTTTGAAATTTGGATCTGTTTTATACAATTCACTGATAAAATCAAATCCTACAACTTCAAAATTAGTTTCTTGCACAAGCATGTGTCTCCTACTCAAAGCATCAGCTACTTTATTGGCTTGGCCACTTATATGTTTCAAAACAAAATTAAAACTTTGGAGATACTCAACCCATTTAGCATGCTTATGTTTCAACTTGGGTTGCTGTACAATATACTGCAAAGCATGATTGTCAGAATACAATACAAATTCCCTGGACATCAAGTAATGTCTCCATTTCTTCAGTGCCTGAACAATTGCATAGAATTCCTTCTCATAAGAGGAATAATTTCTTCTGGTGTCATTCTATTTTTCACTAAAATATGCCACAGGCCTACCATCCCGACTCAACACAGCTCCAGTGGCCTCTCCACTAGCATCACATTTTACTTGAAATGGTTTAGTAAAATCAGGTAGAATCAAAACAGGCTTCTCTGTTATCTTTTGCTTCAAAATTTTAAAATTTCTTTCTGCTTCAGAAGTCCACTTAAATGGCTGTTTTCTCTTCTTTATTGTCTCAATTATGGGTGCATTAATCTTACTGAATTTTCTTATAAAATTTCTATAGAAACTAGCAAGTCCATGGAAACTTCTTACCTCAAAAACATTCCTGGGTGAAGGTCACTCCACAATTGCCTTAACCTTTTCTGGGTCCATCTTCAATCCTTCTGCAAAAACAACAAAACCCAAATACACCAAATCTTCTTTCATGAATGAGCATTTCTTCAAATTTATCAGCAGCTTCTCTTGGTGCAGCTTCTTCAAAACATGATTAAGATGCCTTAAATGTTCTTCTTTAGTTCTGCTGAAAACTAATATATCATCCAAATATACTATGAAAAATTTACCAATGAATTCCTTCAATACTTCATTCATAAGTCTCATGAAAGTGCTGGGTGCATTTGAAAACCCAAAAGGCATTACCATCCATTCATATAATCCTTCATTTGTCTTAAAGGCAGTTTTCCACTCATCACCCTCTCTTATTCTGATCTGATGATATCCACTCTTCAAAGCTATCTTTGAAAAATATTTAGCACCACTCAAACAATCCATTAAATCCTCAATTCTGGGCAAAGGAAATCTGTACCTGATTGTGATCTTATTAATTGCTCTGGAATCAGTACACATCCTCCAGCCTCCATCTTTCTTTGGGCTCAGTATTGCTAGTACTGCACACGGGCTCAAACTTTCTCTGATCAGTCCCTTGTCCACCAATTCCTATACTTGTCTCCTGATTTCCTCATTTTCCTTGGGAGTCATTCTGTAGGCTGCTTTATTTGGCAGATTTGAACCAGGGATAAAATCTATCTGATGGCTGATCTTCCTCACAGGTGGTAGCTCATCAGGTAAATCATCCACAACAATGTCATAGTAATCATCTAACATCTCTTGTATCTCTACTGGTAAATCAGAAATCTTCGTAGAAGTAAGAACTAATTTAGGTTTGCAAACTAAAGCAAAGCTTACCTCTTCTTCTTCTATCTGCTGCAAATATTCCTTCCCGCTCAGCAACAAGGTCTTTGGATCAATCACTCTGCCGGATGGCTCTCCTTCTTCCATGGGTATCAATGTATGACGTACCCCATCTTTGAAGAACTTGTAAGTGTTATTATTGCCATCATGTACTGCTACTCTGTCAAACTGCCAAGGTGTACCTAGCAGTATATGACACACATCCATGGGCATTACATCACACAAAATTTTGTCCTTGTATTTGCCCATTTGCAGCTCTATCTTGGACTATTCTTTCACAACTAGCTGGTTCCCTTTATGTAGCCAGGACACCCTATAGGGAGTTGGATGCTCCCTTGTCTTCAAATTCAACTTCTCTATCACCTCAGTGGAAATCAGATTGTCTATGCTGCCACTATCAATGACTAGCTGGCAGCATTTCCCTTGGACTTTGCAGATGCTCCTAAACAAATTATTCCTTTGTGCAGGCTCAGTGACTTCTTTAGCTTGCTTCAACAGGACCTTATTTACCACCAAGGATTCTCCCCTCTCTGGAAGAATTTCTTCTTCAATTTCTGCCTCTTCTCCATCCTAGGCAACAACAGCATTTCTTGGACCAGAACCCACATTCTCTGGACACTCATAGTGCTTATGTCCCACTCCCTGACATCTATAACACCTCAACTCTCTGCCTCTGCCTCTGTCTCCTCTTCCTCTTCCACTGTAAGAACCCCTTCTGCCCTTTGCATCATCCTCTGTAGATGCATTCTGAGGTGAGCTACTCTCAGCTCCGTTCCTGGGTGCAGGCTTTCCTCTACCACCCTAACTTCCCTTCCCATGGAAAGTACCTCTCTTCTTGGCAGACTGTTTCCTCAGGAGTTTCTCCTCTGCTTTCAAGGCCATCTGGTATGCCTCTTCCACTGTCATGGGAGACAAGAGACCAATCTCATATTAGATCTCCAGCTTGAGACCATTCACATATCTGGAAGTCTTCTCTGGTGTGTCTTGGAATTTCCCAGCCCTTATGCTTACTCTGTAGAATTCCTCTGTGTATTGTTTTACTGTCAGCAACCTCTGTCTCAGGTTCTGCATTTGCCTATACAATGTCAGATGGTAATCACTAGGCAAGAATTTACCTTTTAATTTAGCCATCATTCTGGTCCAGCTCTTTATAGGTTGCTTGCCAACTCTCCTCCTTTCTGCCTGCACTCCATCCCACCATAGTGCAGCATGTCCTTTCAGCTTTGTTACTGCAAACTTAACCTTCTTATCTTCACTTATTTCTTCATAATCGAAGCACTTTTTCATTTCATTTATCCAATCCACTAGCTCCTCTGGATTCAGTCCCCCCGCATAACTCGACACTTCAATTCTGGGCTTAACGTAGACCCCAGAATAGTTCTAAGGAGCCTCATGTCAGGAGGAATTTCAACATTTTCTTCAGCTTATTTTATCTCAGGTTCGCTGGTATCTTCAGGATCTTTGGTCTGTCTTCGCTCTATGACATCCATTTTGGCCTCAACCCTCTACAACATCCCCAACACCTCAGCGTTGGCAACAAGTCTTCTTCTGCCAGCACCTCTACCAACTCGGATTGCCATGTCAGTAAAACAGCTTCAGACAACAGCTATGATACCACAAATGATGCAACGGGACCAAAAGTCTGCCCAAGATGAGCTGGTCAACAATTTCGTAGCTCGGATTTATATATCTCCGCCGGCCCACAAATACAATCGCGGGGTTTAATTAAATGCATTCGCTATACCTTCCGAACATTATATTAATAGTTAACACTTTACAACCAAATGACTTTGTAATAACCTCTTGTCCCGGACCCCACATATATGTCAATGGACCAATCAAATGTGCGCGTCATACCTGGTTTAAACATCGTGTATCTCCGTCACACGAAGATCGTCTGATGGCCTTCTCGCAAATCAATGGCCTGTACTCATTTCACTCGGCGACCTCGTACTGACGTTAACGCGCGAAAAGTACGAGAAAGTGGTTTTTGAATGGTCCACTCCGCCACGTGTCGATTCCTCTATGGAATCGCTCCTCGACCCAGAAATACCGCCTCCGCACCAAAAGCAGTGCGAAATGGGGCAATCCACTTTTGCGATTCCACTTCCGGTTTTGGTACGAGGTTGACCCAGGTTACATCGGGTTACGATCTCCTTTGCGTATGCTAACTCAGGGTTTAGTCCCGGGTTCCAGCTTCAACTAATAGTAAAACAAGGTTATCTCTTTATACGGAAACTTCACCAATATTAACCCGGATTCTCTATATAGACGACGCCTACGAGTGGGATTAAATGCACAGGGATTATTCGAATGAATTAAAATAAGCAACCGACAGAGATAAGTGGAATTCATGCAAAGAGTTCATCACTTCGCAATTAAACAATCTCTTCACACTTAAGGATTCGAACTACTCTATGGTGAATGCGCACAGAAACTATTTAATTGGAAGCAACTGTGAACAAATTTTATTACAGAATCTCTCTTCTCCCTGCTCTCTCCCCCTATGCATCCGAGGATTCAATTTATATACATTATAGTGTGACTCTTCGGTTCCTCTATTAGGACCGTTTCAGAAAACCAAAAGCCTAATTACAATTATTCAAAAACTAAAACATGATAGATGGACTAACCATTCGACTTCTACAACTCTATCTGCTCTAATAATACAATCAGCTAAGGTATTGACACCTAGTTGTACCAATTCAAATGTTTTCAAACTCTCCTAGCCACAACATGTGGACAAAACCTCCTACATTGCTGGCTAGTGTCTAATGCCCCTGCATCAGGTGTCACTTATGATTTCACCCACATTTCTCATACGATTTACGATCTCATCCAGACGTAAAAAGAAACTAGCAATGCTTTCATCATTATACATTCTGAGTTTTTCATATTGAATTCTCAGAGTTTGGAGTTTAACACTTTTTACCTTGGCATCACCTTCATAGCTTAAAATGATTTTTTCCCATATCTCACTTGTTATATTTAACTACATAAATTTGACAAATTCTTATTCAGTTGGACTCCCCAATAATGCATTGACAACCTTTGCATTGGTTTCATAGTTCTTCCTTGCTGCTAGATCTACTAGAACTAAGGCTAAATATTTGTAATCACATTCAACTATAGCCCATACATATGCTTCAAGAGACTGAAGATAGGATCTTGTCCTTTTATTCCAGAAGATTAAATTATTTCCATTGAAGAGTGGAGGTATAATATATGTTGTCCCATCTTGATTGCTCATCTTAGATGATCTTCCTTATAGCAATTTTCAGAGGGACCTGCTCTGATACCAATTGTTGGGAAAAATACTTGGGGGGGGGGGGGGCATGAATCATTATTTACAAGAATCACAATCTTTTACTTTTCCTTTTAGTGATTTCTATACACAACTTTGATTAGCTCAACTAGCGTATGTATGCAACTATCATAACATAAACATGTGTATACCCAAATAAATTTATTGTTCAAATAAATATTCAGAAACATTCTTTAGCCTAGATCATCATTTATGCATCAAATAGTTAAGCAGTAAACATGTGCACTTATAACAGAATAAATCATCACACAAGAGAATCACACATGAACACCAAGATTTAAGGTGGAAAAAAAGTCGGGATAAAACCACCATTGTTGTCGTCTTGTCTTCAATATTTATTATATAGAAAACTTCTTACAATGTTGTACTGATGAAGACTCATATTAGTACACATGCATCCACCTGAAGAAGGCTACAACTTACAATGTTGTACTGATGAAGACTCATATTAGTGCACATGCATCCACCTGAAGAAGGCTACAACCTTCTCTGGTTCTCCAATTGCTACTGGAAGGGAGCTCCAACCCCCTGTTCTCATTTACCAGCCACTACTGTAAGGGAGCTACAACCCCCTGAACATAACACCAGCTTCTACTGGAAGGAAGCTTCTACTTCCATACTTAAGGCTTCAACCCTCAAACCCACTGCAAACCATGTTTCATAAATTTTCACACTGGATCCAACAACTTCAACACAACTCAATACATAGGTCAACACCAATAGCCATAACCCAATCTTTAAATAGATCAATGAGATCACTATAACCAGAACACAGTAATAAACCCAAACTTCTGAATTAACATGCAGAATCAATTTCAACCTTGATCATTCATCACACTAAATGCATACGCTACTTCACTTTACTGTAACCTATGTGTATACGCTCTTTTCTGCACACCAACCTATGTATAGATCTGTGTATACTGAATTTTTAGAATTTGATCAGACTCAACAAAAAATTTGAGCCATTTAGTCATAATTTTTTAGATTTACAGAACCCTTATTCAGTCAACATCATCCATCATATTTAATCACTCAGTCATTGATCATATTTGTACATAATCAACTAGTAGCATATAAAATATTCAAACAACCCATATCTACATGAAGACTTCATTGACAGACAACATAAATATACCAGAAATAAACAGATAACCTCTTCATCAAGCTTTAGAAAACCTTGACTTCCATACGTGCTTTTGCTGAAACCAACCTGCATGTATACACATTTTTACCATGACTAACCAACATATAGATCTGTAAATTGTTGTGAAACCAGCTCCAAAAATAAAATAAAAGAGATATCAATGCCTTAGAAATAAGCCACTTCGAGGGGGCAACCTCCAATACATTACACGATGAATAATTCATGGATGATCCAAATTACAAAACCTCCTTTCTATATATAGGATTCCATGGGGCCACAATGTAATCATAGTGGGCCACAATGTAATCCTAGCCGACCTAAAAATAATAATTTAAGGGCACAATAATAACAATATGGGGGTTACAAGGGTACAATAATAACAATAAGGGGGTTACACTAACAACAATAAGGGACTATACTAGTAATATAGGGACCTAACATAAATATTCAGGACTGTAGAAAGTTCAAGATCAACAAACTTACTCAGATCATACCCTTCACTTCAGAAAACATGTGCCAGATCACAGATCTAAACATCTCACAAACAAATCAAGAAAATACATAGTCATTTCAGGTCTAGAGATCCTGATCATTGTATTCATAGGTGCATCATAGTTTTAGATCTATAAATAAAATATAACCCATTCCATGTAGATATACTTTAGAGTGAAGTATTATCAAAATCCATACTCTTGCATGCCTTTGCACTATTTAAGAGCACAATAATAAAAATATGGGGGTTATAGGGGTACAATAATAACAATAAGGGGGTTACACTAACAACAATAAGGGACTATACTAGTAATATAGGGACCTAACATGCCCCTCTCCTTCAAAAAAGTGTTGTCCTCAACGCTTGAGTAGCTATGGGTGCTTCTGTATAAAATTCTCATCCTCCATGTAGAATCTTCAGTGGGTAAGTTCTTCCACTTGATGAAATACTATGAAATTGATCGATTTCATAGCTGTCGATTTCTTGTTTCCATGACCACTTCAGGTTCCAATATGATTTTCCCTTCCTCATCAAATTCAAGAAATATTGTTTGAACTAGAAGATTTTCACCTATAACCTTCTTTAAGCATGAAACATGGAAAATTGGATGCACTCATGAAGAAGCGGGAAGCTCCAATTTGTATGCCATAGTACCAATATTTTACAACACCTTGTAAGGACCATAGTACTTTGGCGATAATTTATTATCCTTCTTAGCTTTCTTGAGGGACATTTGTTTTTATGGTTGTAGTCGTAAAAATACCCAGTCTCCTACATCAAAACTTCTCTCGCTACGATGTTGATTTGCTTGTTGTTTCATTCGATTTTGTGCCAAATTCAGGTTATCCTTTAAGAGTTGGAGAACTTCTTGTTGATGCTCGATGTGATCTTCCACTACTTTAACCTGCAAATTTTCTCTTAAATATGATGTGATGGATGGTGGATGATATCCATAAAGTGCCATAAATGGGGTCATTTTTGCTGCAGTATAGAAGGAAGTGTCATATCACCATTCAGCGAGAGGTAACCACTTGACCCATTGTGTTTGTTTATCAGATACAAAACAACGAATATATCCTTCCAAACATTTATTTACTATCTCAGTTTGACCATCGGATTGAGGATGATAAGATGAGCTATGAGCTAATTGAGTACCCAAACAAGAAAATAAATATGTCCAAAAATTTCCGGTAAAAATGGGATCTCTGTCGCTCACAATAACCTTTGGGTTTCCATGTAGCTTTTAAATTGTTTCCATAAATTTAGTAGCAACTGTACTACCTTTAAATGGATGAGATAATGCACAAAATTGTGCATACTTGGTAAGTCTATAAACTACCACCATGATGACACTCTTTCCTTCGGACTTAGGTAAACCTGTGATAAAATCCATTGAAATCTCTTCCCAACGTTGGCTTGGAATGGACAAAGGTTGTAGAAGACTCGGGGTCTTAATTGTCTCAAATTTATTATTTTGGCAAACCAAACATTCCACCACAAACTTTTGAATATCAGATTTAAGGCCATCCCAAAAAAATTATTTCTTCACCCTGTGATAATTTTTTAAAAATCCTGAGTGTCATCCTAAAGGAGAAGTGTGCAATTCCAAAAGAATATTTTGTTTTAGTTGGGAATTCTTACAAATATATAAGTGATCTTTGTACCATAAGGAATAATTTTTCCAAGTAGATTTATCAGATGTACTAGGATCTTGCTGCAACTTTTGAATCAGTGTCCACACTTCTTTGTCCTTCTTCCATTCATCCCTTGCTTCAGTTATCCAATCTGGTTGGATAATAGAAATGGCAAAAAGAAATGCTTCCACCTCTTCATTCTTTCTTAAGAGTGCATCTGCAACAACATTTAGCTTCCCTTTTTTGCAGATTATTTCAAAGTCATAACCCAACATCTTTGTGACCCATTTTTGTTGCTCTTCTGAATATAGTATTTGTTCCAAAAAGTGTTTAAGACTATCATGAACAGTTTTTACCTTGAAGTGTCTTCCCATTAGGTAAGGTCACCATTTCTTTAGTGCATGCAGTATTGCTAACATTTCCTTCTCATAAATAGCTTTCTGTAAATACTTTCCTTTAATTGGGCGACTTTCAAAAGAAATGGGTCTTCCTTCTTGCATTAAAACAACATCGATTCCATTTCCTGAGGCATCACATTCCACAATAAAGGTTTTTGTGAAGTCTGGCGTAGCTAAGACCAGTGCTAGGCACATTACCTCTTTAAGATGTTCAAAGGCATTAGTTGCTTCAGGAGTCCATAAAAATGCATCTTTCTTCAATAATGTTGTTAGAGGTGCTGCTATTCTCCCATAAATTTTAACAAACTTGTGATAATACCCTGTTAACCCGAGAAATCCTCGGAACTGCTTAATGGTTGTGGGGAATTTCCATTCCTTAATGTATTTAGTTTTGTTAGGGTCTACCTTAACACCCTCGTGAGATACAATATGACCCAGATATTCCACCTCTTGTACTCCAAAGAAACATTTGGATGTTTTTGCATACAATTGTTTCTCTTGCAATAGTTTGAGCACCCTGTCAACATGTTGAACACGATCCTTCCAAGACCTGCTGTAGATTAGTATATCATCAAAAAATACTAGAAAAAATTTTCTAAGGAAGGGTTTGAAAATGAAATTCATCAATCCTTGAATTGTAGAAGGTGTATTGGTAAGGCCAAAAGGCATGACCAAAAATTCATAATGACCCTCATGAGTTCGAAATGTTTTTTTTGGAATATCTTCAGTCTTCATTCTAATTTGATGATATCCTGAACAAAGATCCAACTTGGTAAAATAAATTGCTCCATGTAATTCATCCAATAATTCATCAATCACAGGAATGGGAAATTTATCTTTAATGTCGAGCTTATTGAGCTCCCTATAATCTAGACACATGCGTGATGATCCATCCTTCTTGTGTACCAATACTAAAAGAGCAGAGAAATAACTTTGACTAGGTTGAATTATACCAGCCTCTAACATTTTTGCAATCATATGTTCAATTTCACTCTTTTGGACATAAGGATATCTATAAGGCCTGATGTTTGGAGGAATACTTCCGGGAATCAAATGAATAGCATGATCATGATCATGAATAGGTGGGAGTCCTTTGGGAATTTCAAACACCTTGGAATGATTTTCCAAGACTTTTTGGAGATCTGCAGAAATAGATGATTTTGATGTTGGAACTTCTAGTGAGCATAATTTTGCAATTTCGCCTCATTGTTATTTCTTTAGAAGCTTTTTCATGACATTAGATCTTATTATCTTTCCTGGCTTCCCTGCAATACCCCGTAATTCAACTTCCTTACCTTCTAAAAAAAAATTCAAGAAAATTTCTTGAAAATTAAAAGCTATTGTCCCCAAAGATTGTAACCATTGTACTCCTAGTACAACATCAGCACCTCCCATAGGAATCGAAAGAATTGGACTATTCAATACATATTCCCCCATGGTTAGCTTGATATTATGGCATTTTCCAGAGCAATTTATAGTTCCTCCATTTGCAACCATCACTTGACATTCTGGTGCTAGGTATAGGAAAAAATTCAATTCCTTGGCTACCTGACAATGAATAAAATTATGGGTAATACCTTAATAAATCAACACTATTACCTTTTTATTCTTGATATGTCCTTCTATCTTAAGAGTTTTAGGAGTGTTAATTCCTGCCAATGCATTAAATGATATGGTCAGACTCATTTCTTCCTCTTCTAGGGTTGGTTCCTGGTGTATACCCTCTTCTTTTGAAAATTCCTGTTCATTTTATTCTTCCTCTTCGCAATATATGTAAAATAATTTCTTCTCAACACACTCCTTTAGTGTATTTGCTATCACAACTGTAGCAAAGCCCTTTTGCTCTTTTTTCTTCCAATTTTTGTGGTGTCAACATTGTAGGTTGTGGAAATCTAGGGTAGCAACACTTCCCTCTTTATAGAAGTGAGTGGTAGGCTTCCTATTTGCCATAATTTTACATTAAATTTTTCTTGCCAACCTGAATGCCTTCTCCAATGAATTAGGTTCCAAAACACGAACTTCATGTTGGATGTTATCCTTTAAAGTACCTATGAAGAGATCAATCATGTGTTCCACTACAATATCAGTTACCCTTATATTCAATTTTTGGAAGTCCTCAATGTGCTCCCCCACTAGACACTTTTGTTTGAGATTTATCAATTGGCTAAAGAAGGTGTTTCTCTTTGTATCATCATAATGTGCTATCATTTCCTTCGTAAAAATGGACCAAGTGACAATTTTTTTACGAGAGCAAAGCCATTGATGCCATAAAAATGTATTTTGTTCTAAATGTAAAGTTTCGATGCGAACCTTTTGTGTGTTTTGCACATTATTGAGATCAAAACATTTCTCCATCTGTAGTATCCATGTTACAGGATCCTTTCCATCAAATTTCCTCATATCCATTTTTGGAATATGGTGGTTCTTCCTTCCAACATTAGAGTTCATAAAATCACGATTAACATTTATTTTTGTTCTCATCATGAGTTTCATATACTATCTTTTCACTATAAGGAAACATTTCTTGTATCAACTTTGTCAAACCTTCCATGTCTGCTTTTAGATCCTTCTTCATGTTTTCCATTTTTTCATCGATCTTAGCTTCCATGTCATCAATCTTAGATTCCATGCCAACTTCCATGCCATCCATCTTAGCTTCCATGCCATACATGTCATTCTTCAAACCATTCATCTTAGATTCCACACCTTTCTTCAAACCATCCATATTAGTTTCCACGCCTTTCTTCAAAACTTCCATGTCATTTTTCATTGCTCTTTGCGAGAGCGAAATTTGTTGCACTTGCTCTTGTAATTTTGATATGTCATGTTGCCATTCTTCGTCTTCATGAGTCATAGTAGAACCTTCTAAAGGATTAATGGGTGTTGAATTATTTTAGGGGCCATTTTAGAATCCAATACTGATATCTATTCTACAATATTCCCTTGGAATCAATTCAACTTGATTCTTAAAACAAGACTTAAGCAATTCGGAAAAAATACACACCTTTTACTTGATTTTGAGGAGCTCGATATTTAAATTGAATTGTCTCTATAATTACAGATCCTAAATATCTGAAATTTAGCCCTGTAGTAACCCTCTAAAGCTTCTTTCAAATTCCACAGGTCTGATCTGATTTGGATTCTTCAAGGAAAATTTATGTCCAATCTCCCACAATGACCCAATTATGGACTGTTTCAGTAGAGTGAACTTGTACGACTTGACACGTGTCACTGTTTCCTCATTTGGCTCTAAAATTGATAGATAGGAAAATACAATCCTTTTACTTACGATCACTATTTACAGCATTCCAATCCGATATTCAGAGAGAGAGTTATGAAGATTTTCCCATGATCAGCTCTTTGAGATGAAATTCAGAAGCCTGAAAATGCCCTAACTTTCACAGATCATATCTCCGCCAATATTATGAACCAAGATCTGAAATTATTCGACAATGTTCCTTAAGATTTTTTCTTTGAAATCTAAATTTTTTTTTTTTTGAAATGTATCACTGCTCTTCCATTATTGTGTTCATGTATTGTTGTATCTCCAATTTTTGGATATAATAAGATATTCCCAGTATTGCTGATTTCCCCTATTTTCGGATATTACAGCGGTATCAAAGAATAATCTTGGCTCATCCTATGAGTTCAGCCATAAGAAGAAGAGAAAGATCAGAATTATGGAGAGAATGAGATTAATCTCATCACTTTTCAGATCTAGAAATAACCTCTCCAAGGAGGTTAAGCAGATGAAAGAGGGAAGCTGCAGTGACACCTCTAGAAGGTTTCAAGAGGAGGAAGACCCCTAAACTTCCTATTCTCATAGAGAAAATAAGAAGCAGGAAGAGCACTTGGAACATGAGATCCTAAGTGGGTACCTAGCATAATACAAATATCAACCTAGAGCTTTCAAAGAGACTCTAGCCCTTCCTCAGTTTATCTAGATGGAAGAAGAAAGGAGGCCCTACAATAATAGGATGATAAGGGGAAATAGATTTCTATTTTCTACCTTTGATGGATCACCCACATGTACAGAAAAATCTTGGGTGATAAAGCTAGAAGCATTCTTCCTACTACATCCAGTAGTAGAAAGAGAGACTATTGAGATCTCAGCGATGCACCTGGAGGGTAAGGCAAACACTTGGTGGTTCAACCATGTGAGTCATGCAAGAGTGTCTACTTTTTTAGATTTCACTCAAAGGGTGATCAAAATATTTGATAGAGAGAGATCAAAGAAGGAGGATCCCTCACCACCACTTGAGGAGTCCTGTACCAGTGCTGTCACAATCATGGAGGGGCAACCATCTACTTCAGCAGTTGAAGGCACCATCACACTGGAGGAAGGAACTATTGCAGCCATCCAAGATGTTCCCAAGTGCCACCAAGGTATGCATGAATTTCCATTTTCTATAATTTCATAAAATATTATGGGAAACCTTGGAAATATGTCTTTACATGATCAAGGATCAAAACACACTGCTGATTTGGAGCAACAAGATTGCACTGCTCTGTGAAACCTTGGATTGATCAAGGGAGGAATGAACCATCATCCTCATGTGCCATTATTGAGTTGTATACCACACTTGAGTTTGGGGTTTAAAAAATTGGAGGATAAGATGAACCTTGTCCAAAACAATTTCATGCAAAATCGCATGTTCATATTTGGGTTGGAGTATGAGACAACCATTTCATCATTGGAGATATTAACAGTGCTTTCATGTAGCAACAGTCAGGAGTTTTTGCCTTCAACACACTTGAATCCTTATGGATTCAAGCTAGTCATTAGTGTGATATCTTCTCTAGGATATCTCCAAGGATATGCATTTCAAACTCCCATGAAATGCAAGAAGAAAAATATGATTTGGGACGACGGTAGTCCTCATTGGAGGAGTATTGAAGAGGAGCATGGTAGGATACATCCATGTGGGGATGAATGGATGTGGATAGAGAACAAGTGGTTGGTGAGCCACTTACATATCTATGACACAAGGCAACAGTAGGCATGTTGCATTGGCTACTCTTGGAAGAGTTTGGCCATCATATGACATATCCTTCTCCTAAGGGTGTGTGGGTGGAAGAAACTTGGTAGGACACTTGCATCATATGGCAACAAATATTTTGGGTGCATTATGTTGATATGATATTCTTAATGTCAATTAACTTATTTTCACCTCATGATTTGTATGATGGAGGGGTGAGGGGGAAAAAAGAGTTACTGTTGTTGTGGCTTCTCTTGGGAGAGTATGGGAAAAAAATTTTCCATACTCATCATGATATCTCCGAAGAAATGGATGACACATTCAAGCTGCAAAGAGGCTACCCTTCAACATTGGAGGATAAGGAGGGGCTTCCACATAGGAAGAAGATTTCCCCACATAGCAGCATGATGGTGGATGACTTTGGCATGTGGAATGTCAAGGGGAGAAGTCATGGAATGACAAGAGCCTTATCACTAAGGCCAACAACGCTGTCAATGGGAGTATTTTTCTTTTAATGGAGTGTTCCAAGGGGAGTATGCATCCTTTCTTGTTGCAGATTTTTATGAGAAGATTCTCAAGGGAGGACTCATCCATGTGTTGGGTGTGGAGCCTAATTATCTTGTTTACTTTGTATCACAACATTAGACCCCTGTACCTTAAATTGGGCAGCAACGCCGCCCATAAATTAATCACTTCAGTGGGGGGTCCAAGGGGGGCGGCAGCGACTTTATGGAGCCCCCCCTGGCGAGGGGGTTTCGGGGGCAGTGCCCCTAAAGCTAAAAACAGATGTAAAATTACCTTGTAAAATTATAGTAATTTCTAGTCAATCTAGGTCATTCATTAGGCAGATGATCTGACGGTAGAAGTTATGTTTAGTTTAGGGTTTTTTCCCCTAGAAGGCAACCCCTCTCTTTGTATGAGGGTATTGTATTGCAGCTGTGTATTATATATGTACTCTCTAAGCTGGAAATAGATAGGGAGACTGTGAGAGAGAACAGAGGATATTATAGTGGATCTGTTGTAGGTTTTGTCTCTTCATTTTGTTGGATAATAGAAAGGAAGGACTGGCTATTCGGGGTGGACGTAGCCCAAACTGGGTGAACCATGTATATCTGTGTCTCTCTTGTTTTATGTGTTTTGTGTGCTTGCATTTTCCACATATTTTATGTGTGTGCATTACTCTGTAATATATAATTTTCTAACAAATGGTATCAGAGCCGAAGGTATATTTGGCTGATAAACTCGTAGGAAAGAAGGGTTCTTGGTTCGAGTGGGAGCAATGGCAGAAGATGGTAAGTTTATGGTCAAGAAATTTAACGGCCAAAACTTCCCACTGTGGAAGGTGCGGATGGAATATTATCTGTATCAGAAATATCTATACCTACCATTGAGTGGAAAAACAAAGAAGCTGGCGGCCATGACAGACACAGAATGGAACATTCTCAATAGAAAGGCACTCAGTTAAGTTCTGTAGGGGTAAAATTTGATGATGAAGTTAGAGATCTGTTATTCTTGTGCTCATTGCTAGAGAGTTGGAATGGTTTAGTAATGGCCATTAGTAACTCTGTCTCTGGATCTAGTACTTTAAAGTTTGATGATGTTTTCGGTGCTATCCTTAGCGAGGAAATGCGACGGAAAAGCTCCAGTGAGACATCGGGTAATGCTTTGAGTGCAGAGTCTAGGGGAAGGAGAATGGAAAGAGGAAAGAGCTCAGGATATCGCAGTAAATCAAGGAAAGGCAGATCCAAGTCCAGATCGGGGATAGTGTGCTGGAAATGCGGAAAGAAAGGACACCTAAAGAAAGACTGTAGATCTCGGAAGGGAAAAGAAGGAGATGCGCAACAAGAAAACAATCATGAAGCAAATGTGACAGGTGATGTGTTACAAGATGCTTTGATTCTTTCTTTCGAAAATGTTACTGATTCTTGGGTTGTAGATTCAGGGGCTTCATTCCATGCCACACCTGATAAGAAATATTTTCATGACTATGTTAAAGGAGATTTTGGACAAGTTCGTTTGGGTGATGATAAACCCTGTAAAATTGTTGGAATGGGTAAGGTTCTTGTAAAACAGCAGAATGGAAACCAATGGCTACTAAATGAGGTAAGGCATGTTCCAGATCTAAAGAAAAATCTGATTTCAACAGGGCAGTTAGGCGGTGAAGGTTGTGTGACAACTTTCACAGATAAAGCTTGGAAGGTCACCAAAGGAGCCTTGGTAATAGCAAAAGGCGAAAAGGTTGGTGCATTGTATTTATGCAATGGTATTTCTAACTCTGTTAATGCTTTAAATTCCAAAGGAGCAGATGCAACATTATGGCATCATAGGTTCGGACACATGAGTGAGAAGGGGATGAAGATTCTTCACTCAAGAAATTTGTTGCCAGGTTTGAAGAATGTTGATTTGGATTTCTGTGAGAATTGCATTTATGGAAAACAAAAGAGAGTCAGATTTCTCAGAGTTGGGAAAGAAAAGAAGAGAGAAAAATTGGAGCTTGTGCATACAGATGTATGGGGACCTGCTCAGGTATCATCTCTCGGTGGCTCTCACTATTATGTTATGTTTATTGATGATGCAACTAGAAAAACTTGGATTTATTGTATTCAAAATAAATCTGATTTATTTGATACTTTCAGGAAATGGAAAGCTTTGGTTGAGATTGAGATAGGAAAGAAGTTGAAGTGTCTCAGTTCAGACAATGGAGGTGAATATTACAGCAAAGATTTTGATAGGTATTGTTCAGAGCATGGAATTCGTAGAGAGAAGACAGTTCCAAGAACACCACAAGAAAATGGTGTGTCAGAAAGGATGAATAGAACAATCATGGAGCGTGCAAGGTGCATGAGATAGCATTCAGGATTACCTTTACAATTTTGGGCAAATGCTGTAGATACTGTTGTTTATCTAATAAACAGAGGGCCTTCAAGTTCCTTGGATGGTGGTGTTATAGCATCATTTCTCACCTTCACATGATTCATGATTGCTTTGATGGTTTTGGGCACCCATTCCTACAGACTTTGACAAATTCACTTAAAAACAGTGTAAAATTCCCCATACGCGACTATGCCCGTACTTTTCCGCGTGTATACGCGAGTCCAGCTGCACTTTTCCGCGTATGCCATTAAAATTATGAAAAAATATATAAAAATTCCCTATTTTCGGGCTGGGTTGATGGTTACTCAGGTAGTTCAACCACCCCAGCACGTGGCCAACTGTTTCCAACTGTTGAAACTACTTGGATGGAGTATAAAAACCCCTCATGTGTATGGCCTAAGGGAGAGAGAGAATTTATTGATATTATACTCTGTTGGTATTCCCTATCCAAGTCTGATTCCCCGTGCCTCCTGCACTTTCCCAGTTCATTACGGGAAACCCTTGTTTCCTTGAGATGCTCATCTCCCTATATGTCATCTCGTATGCACCAGTTTGGAAGGAGTCTTGGCGAGCAAGGGCGGGACGGATCAGAGACGATGGTCGTGGAAGGATTCGGGTGATCTCTCCACTGATTACTTTTATACATCTTATTTATAATACGAAGTACCATCTTTTTCCCGTAATATACGTGTTAGTGTCTGCTTACATATATGAGAAAATTGTTATTTAAGCATTCATTATGATTTATCTGATGTTTTATATGAATTTCGCTAACATTTAGAGTAGATATATGCTGTACAACAAGTTCTTCGTGCTTGTTTCTTTTTGTCTTTTAGGTTAAGAAGGAAGGACGGTTGCTGGGGGTTTGGACCCTGCGGGATCTGCTTCAACCGTAGGACCTACGGGTAACTTCCTCATTCTACTCTATTTAGTTTTTCTGAACATGCATGGTTGTGTTGGTCCTTCTTAAGTAGCATGCCCCTGCTCTGTGGAAGTTGTAACCCAACGAACCTCTAGGGTGATTTTCCCTGAAACAGAACTGGCAACTCCACTGGGGATCACATTCTTGTGATTCCCCTGTTGGGTGGTTTCAGCTGTTTGGTAGGTTGCCAACAGTTTTAACTTTCATTTGCAGTCCAATTTACTTTTTCTCATTCAGTCTGAAGTCCTGGTTTCTTATCCAGGCTTGATCCTTTTTTTTTTTTCATTATTTACCTTTGCATACGTGCTTTTTTCTTCACACAGTCGCGTATACACGCAAGTTTGTCTAAAGGAAGTCGCGTATACGCGTGTTTCCTTTAGCACAGTCGCGTATGCACGCTTGTTGCTAAACTGTGAAGTCTAGGCAGATTTTGAATTTTTGGGTTTCTTGACTTTTTGGTCCTTTCTGGCTATGGAGACCTGTTCCTACAGTGTCTCTGTACTCTCTGGATTGTGAAGGAAGTGGTTTCTGGTCTTTTCTCTCCTTCGTTTGATTGAAAACTAGTCTTTTTGGCAAAGTGTTGTTTCTGGTGCTGGCACTTCTGGATTGAGTACCAAGATCGCTTTCTGAGCATTCTTGGTTGTTCTGCTTTATCAGAACAGAGGGCTCTTGCTCATTTACTCTTTCCTATCTTTGTGTTGTGCTTCGCATTACGATTTTTGCTCGTTTCTTGATTGGTTTTCTTGAGTTCAGTAGGCTAGGGCTTGTTGCAACTTTTGAAGAGTTTTTCTTGCTTTTTAGAAGTTTTTGTTTGCGAAGAGTTTATACTATTCTTCTAGGCTGAGTGTCTGAGTTTTCTTGTTTTATTTTGCTCTTATTGATCTTGCTACTAGTTAGCCTTATAAGGTTTGGAGCATTGTTGAAGTTTGTACTTGAAATTCAGTCTTGTTTGGTTTGGATTTTGATAGTTGTGCTTGGTCTTTTCGAGCTTTTTCTTTATAAAACTAAAAAGCTCAAAAAAAAAATTCTTTGCTTTTTGTTTTTTCATTTCAAAGGCTTAAAAAACATTTTGTCTTGTTAGTTGCTTTTGTTGTTGCATTTTTGTTTTCGTTTCGCCATATCTTTTGAAGCTTTTCTGAAGTTTCTTGCTTTTGGTTTTTGGCTTGATAATTGGAAGGGAGTTGTCATTCATTTCTTCTTCTTTGTTTTTAAGCGTTTTTGGTGTCTTCATATTAAGAGTTCTTGGTCTCGAGAACTAGCTTTCTGGAAAACCAAGAAGAGTTAAAACTGAAGGACGTTTTGGGAAATTTCACTCTGCTTTAGGAGATTTTGCATCTTAGGATTTGCATGCTTGTAGTGATTTGCATTAGGTGCATTTCAGCATTTAGTCAGTTTCATAGTTTTTGTGAGTGTGAGGTTGCTATTTGAAAAGAAAAATACAATTTTTAATCTCGTAGAACCTGTATAGAGATTTCTTTTCATCGAAAGACAATAGTGCATACGCATGTAGTTAAGTTTTTATTAATTTCTTTTTGCGTCAAAAAAACCATAAGTTTCATCTCCATATCCTTGTGACTTAACATATGACCCATTAAGGCAAGCGATTTAAACTAAAATCCAACTGAGGATTTTCTAAGTGTCATACACCAACTAGCTAGCTTGTAGGGCCTTGGATTAGGTGGTGGGAGTTAACTCTCAAGGCCGCTCAAACAAAACATAGAAGTTGATTAATTGAGCGAAATCCAACTCCGTTAGGTGGGCCAGGAAAGCTCTCCTCCGGGAAGAGAGTCAGCGCGAGGGGAAGTGAAGGTTGAGAGAGGATACCTACGATTAGATGAATCGACCTCAAAGACCATGACACCGACTTCGACACAAATTGGTGCCCATAGTTGCCACTCCTAGGTTCCACATAGGTGGCTTGCGGGGGGAATACCGTGGTACACGGGGGCAGACGATCACATCCATTTTGCGGTACTTGGGGGGGACAGTGGGCGAAGCTTGGGTGCTTGAGCCAGCAAAGGATTTCATTAGGAGGTCGGCGTAACTGTTTCCGATACCTTCGCTAGTTGTTCTGGGCCCTAATCATCCCAGACTGCTTTTGGGAGGTCCTATATTTCGCTTTCCTGTATTTTGGTGTCCGGTTCTCATCACTCGGAGCGAAAATACTTGGAGGCTGTTTGCTTGACTGTATCTCAAGGATTTTTATTTTAGTGAGTGCTCTTTGCTCCTAGCTTGCCTAGCTTTTCACTTTTTTGAGTCTAATTTAAAATCTATAAAAGTGGTTGATCAAGCGCCTCGACGATTGAGGAGAATCCGGGGTTATCTCCCGAGAGTCCAGAGCCTTCTTCGAGAAGGCGTAGGAGCGATTTAGCAGGTGGTTACCACCCTGTGGTGTCTGACGCAGTGGAGAGAGATCCTCCACAAAGGTCTGAAGGTTTCATAGCTGATTCGGGTGTCGGTTCCGAGAGGAGCGTTTCGCTCACCTCGCGAGTTTTATTTCCTCAGGAAGAATATTTTCAAATTGAAGACGTACCTGAGCCTCCGGTGACAGGTCCATCTCCTCTTCCTCCTGACTATCCATTCGTTGTTCAGTACATAGGACCTGAGTCTGAGAGACCGGAAGATCTTCCGTATCATTCATATCTTTCGATGGCCACGACTGGGAACGCGGCCTCTGCCGTGAGTGCTGCAGGCATTCAGACCCCTGCTTCTGTGGAAGGAGGGGGCACTATTGCTTTATCTTCGATTTCTTCTAGTGCTGCTGTGTTTGGCTCTGGTTTCACCCGCTTGTTGTTCCTGTTCTGATGTTACGTTCGGGGATGCCTCTTGTGGGGAATCTCTTTTCCTTTTCGTTGCCCTACCCCAGTACAGGATCCCTACACCTTCCATGTCTTCCATGGCTAGTGGATCAGCTTCTTTTCAAGGGTTCCCCTTCGGAACTGGACATATTCCTAGTTCGAATCCTTCTTTAGGGTCCTTTCCGTTTACTTCTCAGACCCAGAGTTTCAACCCTTGGTCTGGAGGTCAGAGTTCGACTACTTTTACAGGTTGGAACCCTGTATTCACTACAGCGGGGGCAGGGAATCAGTTTTACGCTGGTCACCAAGGGAATGCTTCTTTCCCTTCGTCGAGTGCTTATCAGAATTTTTCCCCTCTTTCTAATGCCTGGAACCCCTATCAGGGGCTTTCCTCTTCATTCAATACTTCAGGAGGGGGAACTGGTCCGGTCTTTGGTAACTCTGCGTTGGGAGGAGGTTCTTCTCCTTTTTCTACGAGTCCTTTTTGGCAACCTGGTGCCTTATCAAATCCAGGCTATTCTTTTCAGAATGTTGGGAATCTATCCCATCAAGGATGGAATCCTCAGGCTCCGCCTCGCTTACCTTTTCTGGCAACGTTGAATTGCCAGATCTGTCGAAGTTGACTAATGATCCGATTCGTTATAGTCCGGGGTGGCCTCTGGTCCCGACCAAACTTCCTTTAGATATTCCAAAATTTGAAGGTAAGAATGGGGAGGATCCGGCAGACCACATCACCACTTTCCACTTATGGTGTTCTTCGAACTCCCTGATCGATGATTCGATTAGGTTGAGATTATTTCAACGCACCCTAACTAGAAATGTCGCCAAATGGTATATCGAGCTCACTGGGGGCAGTTTTGCCACATTTGGAGAACTGGCTGTCACATTTCTAAACCATTTTCAGTTGCCTGTCCGATATGAGGCTGGGAAGGAACTCCTGGCTAATTTTAAGCAGGATGAGGCAACTCACATTTCTGATCACATTCAGGAATGGAGGAGAAGGAAGAGGCTTATCAAAGCTCATATTCCAAGTGAATTCCTTCTCGAATGGTTTCTCAAATCCCTGCAGTCAGACATTTCAAAAGATGTATCCCTATCTGGGGTATTTTCTGAGGAGCAGACCATTTTTAGAGCCCAACAACTAGACTTGATCTATTCTCAGTATGGGGTCCTTTATAAATATTTTCCCAATGCTCCTCGCTCCAAATTGGATTTATCGAAAACTAATCCTGCTCCGCATGGTGATGGGCTTGTCGGATCGATCAATAGTGGCGCAGCCGACTTGCTTTCTCAAGCTATAATGAGTTGTATTTACAATGTTGCTCCTTCTGAATACGGGTGTGCACCGCATGGAATTCGTAAGAGAAGACGAGTTCCAAGAACACCACGAAAATGGTGTGTCGAAAAAAGGATGAACGGGGTAAATCATGGAGCATACAAGTTGCATGAGATAGCATTCGGATGCCTTTACAATTTTGGGCAAATGTTTTGTAGATACTGTTGTTTATCTAATAAACGGATGGCCTTCAAGTTCCTTGGATGGTGGTATTCCAAAGGAAGCATGGACAGGTAAAAAGGTAAACGACTCCTTTTTAAATCCTTTTGGTTGTGAGGCTTTTGTCCATATTAATAAATAAAATAGAACAACTCTTGAGGAAAAATCAAAGAAATATACCTTTATTAGATATGGTGTTATTGATTTTGGTTATTGCTTATATGATTATGAAAATCACAAAATCATTAGGAGCAGAGATGTAATATTCAATGAAAATGTCTTGTATAAGAATTAGTTGCAGGAAAATAAATAGGAAAAATAAAACAAAGAATACATGGTTCTTGATGAGATCACAGAAAAATTAAAGGTGCCTTAAAATAATAATAATCAACAACCACAACAACAAAAAACACCACAACAGCAACAAGCACTTCAAACACATGAAAGTGGTGTCAGAAGATCTACCAGGATAAGTATACCCTGTTAACAATACTCTCCTTCATTATATTATTTATTGTTGACTGATTCTGGTGAACCCGAATGTTATGAAGAAGCAATGCAGGTTGAAACCAGGAAGAAGTGGGAGCTAGCCATGAAAGAAGAGATGTTTCCTTAATGCATAACTAGACTTGGGACTTAGTCAGGTTGCCTATAGGTAAAACTATATTGCAGAATAAATGGGTTTACAGGCTAAAGGAAGAAGATGGAGGAAAACAGAGGTACAAAGCTAGACTTGTGGTGAAGGGGTTTGCACAAAAGAAAAGTATTGATTTTGATGAAATATTTTCTCCTGTTGTTAAGATGACTTCAATCAGAACTATCCTTAAGAAGATCTTATATAACGGAAGATTTTATCTTGAAAAGTTAGATGTAAGTATTCTCCAACAAATTTGGAGAAGAATATACATGCAACAACTTGAGAGGATATGAGGTCAAAGGGAAGGAAAAATCAGTGAGCAGGTTAAAGAAGAGCTTGTATGGCTTAAAACAGGCTCCAAGGTAGTGGTATTTAAAATTTGACAGGTTTCTGTCTGAACAAGGATATACTACATGTCAGTTTGATCATTGTGTTTATCTAAAAAAGAAAAATGATGGAATCTATATTTATTTGTTATTGTATGTAGATGACATGCTTGTTGTAGGGTCTAACATGTAGGAAATAAATGTTCTCAAAACAAATTTGGCAAATTAATTTGCAATGAAGGATTTGTGAGCTGCAAAAGAAATCCTTGGTATGAGAATAACTGGAGACACGAAAAATTGCAAATTAACATTGTCTTAGAATGAGTACATACAAAAGGTGTTGAAAATATTTAATATGCACAATGCAAAACTAGTTAGTACACCTTTTGC
This sequence comes from Pinus albicaulis, assembly GCA_034641835.2. Taxonomy (NCBI): domain Eukaryota; kingdom Viridiplantae; phylum Streptophyta; class Pinopsida; order Pinales; family Pinaceae; genus Pinus; species Pinus albicaulis. The sequence continues at coordinate 183,057 of JAXQQM020067272.1, read as the reverse complement.
TATCCATTTCAAACTTAGTAAGGAGATGTGCCCAAAGACCCAAGAAGACATGGATTATATGTCTAAATTTCCATATGCATCAATAGTTGGAAGCTTAATGTATGAAATGGTCTGCACAAGGCCTGATATTGCACATGCAGTGGGAGTTGTAAGCAGGTATGTGAATAATCCAGGAAAAGAACATTGGATGGAAGTAAAATGGATTCTCAGATATTTGAGAGGTACCACAAATCAAGCATTATGTTTTGGTGGTTCAAACATTGCTCTACAGGGATATGTTGATGCAGATATGGTAGGTGATAGAGATAACAGGAGGAGAACTACAGGATATCCTTAATTACTATAGGTGGAACAAACATCATTGGGTTTTCAAAAATACAAAGTCATTGTTTCACTTTCAACTACGTGGGTATGTTGTTCTCACGAGGCTATTAAAGAAATGATTTGGTTACAAGGGTTTATGGATGAATTGGGTATGAAGGAGGAGATGGGAAGGTTATAGAGTGACATCCAGAGTGTCATTCATCTTTCAGAGAACTCAACATTTCATTCCGGGACTAAACACATACATCTCAAGTACCATTTCATACGGTCGGTATTGGGGATTGGAGGATTTGAAGGCGGAAAAGGCCACACCTAGCCAAAATCCCATGGAATATGCCTAACAAAAGTTGTAACCGAGGAAAAGCGAGAATGTGCTTCGTTCAATTGGTCTTCAAGGATGGCGATTAAGATGAGGAATAAACCCGGGTCAAGAGGTCATTGTCCGGCAAATGAAGCGGCGATTGGGTTGCTACAATCTTATGGTGCAGCTGGAGATTATTTGGGCGTCGATCTGCTGAATAACCCTTACTTTGTATCACGGCCCATTGGACCCCTGTTGCCTTAGAATTGGGCGGCAACACCACTCGTAAATTAATCGATCACGGTGGGGTTCTGGGGAGGCGGAAACAAATTGTCATTTTACTGGCAGAGAGATCTTCCGGGGGAAACACCCCAAAGCTAAAACGGATATAAAATTCCTTGTATAAGTATGAGCGTTCTAGTCAATTTGGGCCGTTCATTAGGCAGATGATCTAACGGTAGAAGTTATGTTTAGTTTAGGCTTTTTTGCCCTAGAAGGAAACCCCTCGCTTATATGAAGGTATTGTATTGCGGCTATGTATTGTATATGTATTCTCGGAGTGAGAAATAGATAGGGAGACTGTGAGAGAGAATAAAGGATATTACAATGGATCTGCTGTAGGTTTTGTCTCTTCATTTTGCTGGATAATACAAATGAAGGACTGGCTGTTTGGGGTGGATGTAGCCCTAACTGGGTGAACCATGTATATCTATGTCTCTTATTTTATGTGTTTTGTGCTTCGTATTTTCCACATATTTTATGTGTTTCATTGCTTTCTGTAATATATAATTTTCTAACACCATGGACCTCACTTTCAGCCTAATAATTATTGTGGTAAAAATGCATTTTGTACTTATTTTTCATTTCATGTAGTATTTTCATTATCTCACCATCAATATCTGAGGTCATTGATCCTCAGAGAAAAATTATTTACGGGTTCTACGATCATTTGGATAACATATGATGATAACCATTCTCTACATGACTTTGGACAAATTCGTTTTCAATATCATTGTACTCAACTGATATATAATGCTTCTTACTACCACAATTCTTCTTACTACCACGTAGTAGATAATCAAACATGTATATTTAGTAACTTGTTGAAGGACAACTTACCACTTGATGTTCCTGCGTCGACGGTTGGAAAGACTACGGCCTTCTATCCACGGAAGACCATTGGTACCATCCAAACTTGCATATAACCTTCAGAATTTTTCTGATTTGGATGCTAAATGGTGATGATGTGACATTGTAATTTTTATCACTCATATTTTCCTTGAAGTTGTTGGAAGAGGAAAGGGGTCCGAGGTAACCACAAACCAATATTTTAGGTACAGAATCTAGCCAATCTGTACCCAGAGAGGGCTCTCTCTGTAAAATTTAGCTTTGTTTTGGAAAATATTAGGCTAGTTATAAATTCCAGGGGTTTCGTTTGAATTTGGGTGGTGGAATTCGATAGCTGAGGGAAAGATTGAGTAGTTCAGGCCATTGGGCTATGGAGTCAAAAGATGGCTTCACTGGATTAAGTTTCTAGACAAAATATGGTTTTACAGGGCAAGATAATCAAACAGAGAACAATTATAAATCTTAAATGAATGGAACAGAATGTAAATGGAGGAAAGGAAATTAAGAATCTTTCAACACATCCATAAGAGGGAAAATTGAGTGATTATTAACAAAGAGCAATTAAGTATTCTTTATTAAATAACCAAAATTCTTAAAACTAGAAAACAGGAGCAATTAAGAATTCCTTGTTAAACCAATTTAGAAGAAAACAATTAGAATAACAATGATTAAAATCAGATTACACTTAAGCACTTTCTGATTTACTCCTTTTCATTGATCAAATATGGCTTCACTGGATTAAGTTTCTAAACAAAAGATGGTTTTACAAGGCAAGATAATCAAACAGAGAACAATTATAAATCTTAAGTGAATGAGATGGAATTAAAATGGATGAAGGCAACTAAGAATCTTTCAACACATTCAAAGAGGGAAATTGTGTGATTATTAATAAAGAGCATTTAAGTATTCTTCATTAAATAATCAAAATGCATAAACTAGTAAAACAGGAGCAATTAAGAATTCGCTGTTTAAAACCAGTTTAGAAGAAAAAATTTAGAATAAAAATGATTAAAACCAGATTACACTTAAGAAATTTCTGATTTACTCCTTTTCATTGATCATTCAGAAATGAAACACGGTGATATAATAAACAGATATAAAAACTTTAAAACACAAGAGAAAGATGACTTATTGATCCGTAGTCTGACACATGAATCCTGTAAAAATTCTTTAGCATCAATTCATCATCCAGCAAGCCACAAAGAAATTTCTCCAACAACACTTTATTCCAAAAAAGTCAATATTACAGCAAAGTATAAGAATCCACCCTTACTACTCCAATTGATGGAGTATTTATACAAAAAATTATACAAAATATCTCATAACAAATTGAGATATTATCTAGGATGACTAATAAGTATTTTACAAAAAAATAGAGACAAATGGTCTCGTAGATAGGAAAAAATGATAACTGATGTTGTGATGTTTCCTTCTTTTGAGAATGTGCTGGAGGTAGGCCCTATATCTTGGCTTGCTGCTATCCTCTTCAGTAATTCTATACTGGTGGTTTCGTTTCACTAATACTCTTTAACTGCTCTGATACACTTTGACCTTTATTCATCCTCTTATCCTTCTAATCATGACTTACTGCAGTACATAATAAAAAATTCAGGTAAGGATAATTTTTACAAAATTTCTAACAGTTCTTCCCACCATTTATATTTCGGAATCCTGGTCCTTTGTAGCTTTCAGAGAGTTTCATCAGTCTATGTATACCTAAAGAAAGTAGGTTGAGCAGGGAACAAATTCTTTACTTCATGCTCAAGATAAAATAAATTTTCTAATCTATCGTGAAGATTTTTTCCTGTAGGCAATACTGTTGTTGATGAACTAGTTGAGGCACTGGCCTGAGTGTGAGCATACTTGTCCAATTTCTCAACATAACTCTCAAGGTCCATCAATTTATCCTCTGAAACTAAAGGACTAGGCAATCCTTTATTCAACAAAATATCAAATCTTTTCCTGAAGGAAGTGATTTCTTCTTGCATGTCAGAGCATCTTCTTTCCAAATTCTGCATCAGAGTTCTTTTGGTAAAAACTTTCTTTATTTCCAAAATTGTGCCTGTCCTGTCTTGAATGCCAAATTCTTCAAGTTGCTGCTTGTTCTGAGTATTTAGAAAATGGATGAGTTCATTGGCTTCATCAAGCCTGTTTCCCAATTCTTCTCTTGCTCTTAGGACTTCTTCTATAGCCAATTTGACTAAATCATTTTGTTCTTGCATTATTTGAATTGAGGGCCAGACATATTTTATTGATTGGATGATGTTGTCCCAAAGAATTTCATTTGTTTCCTTAAAGGCTTCTCCAATGTGAGATCCTTTTCTAATTTATGGACCAAATTTTGTAATATGTTTACCTCTCTTGTTTTATCTGCAACATTCATCTTTGAGAGGTCATATTTTTGTTCCAAAGAGGTAAGTTGCACCTTTGTCCTCTATAGCTGAGTCACTTGGAGTTTCAATTCCTCCATTGATTTTTTTAATTCTTCTGGACTCAAATTGGAAGTATGCACCTATGGAAATTCTATTGGCTAACCTGTTGTAGTAGTATCTGCAATTACTTCTGTTGTAGATGCTAGGATACTAGGTCGCTTATCTTTCAATGTCGTTTTAAGCTCTTTCTCTGTTTCATTAAGTTGCTCATTCAATTTTAAGAGAAAGTCCATTAATTATTCTTCAGAATTTTTCTTTATAATCTCAGCAGTCTGAGGATGTCTTGAGGCTGGTAGCTTTAGCTGTTTTCTTAAAGCTGCAATATCATCATCTTTTTTCTTGATTAATGCTTCTATTCCCTTAACATCTTTGGGATTATGTCCCAATCCAATGATAATTTCCTTCAAAGTTTTAATCCTGTTGTCTTTAGCCTGAGAATAGGCTTTTTCAAGGCTTAATTGAGCATTTGTATCCTCCAAAGAATCCTGCAATTTCTGAGTCATCATTGATTTATCCGTCAGAGTAGAATAAATCATCTCACCTGTCTGTTTATGTAGCTCAATTTGATCTAAAGGATGAATATCCTTTGCTAATACTTCAAAATTGGTCCTGATGTAATCTGTAGCTGTCTGAGGTTGCTGCACTTTAGGTTTAAAGTGACTCATTAATATTTTTCCCTGCTGGATGTCATAAGCTGACATCAATCTTTGCTGATTCTTAGGAGCCATTTTCAGACATTTGTTATAAACTTGGAGTCTAAGAGGATCATTCTTGGCCTTGATATTTATGAATGTTATTTTAATGTCCCAAGCATCTTTCAATGGTGGTTTGAAGGATGACACTTTTTCACTTTGCTTCCTTTGCAGCTCTTTCCTCTGTAAAGTAGTTGATGTCCCACTATTTGCACCTGTTTGCTGACTACCCAATTTTTCTTCCCCTTGACTATCAAGGATTTCATGAACAGATTCCACTTCTAGAAGAGGGTTCAATTTTTGTCTTTTAGCATCTTGCTGTTCAGAAGATCCACCGACAGGTGTAGAAACTTTAGCATCTCTTTTCTTACCTTTTTCCACATTAAGAGGAGTTTGTAAAATTGAAATTTCTGGCTCATTGATCTGGGTAGGAGGAATTTGTATTTGACCCTGTTCTTTAGAAGTCTCAGGTTGCTCTGTCATTGTGAATTTTTCAAATAATTGTATGTCATGCTCCTTTTCTTTTCCTTTAGATTCTACTGTGGCTAATGCACTGATCTCCTATAACTTTTGTTGAGAAGTCCCTGCAGAAGAAGGACCAATACCTGGTATCTGTACCTGTCCAAAAGATTCTAGGTCAAGTATCTTTTCAAGGTCTTTCATTACATTTTCAACATTGACCTGCTCACTATCTTGTTCTACCAATGTTCCTTCCATCCATTCATCCATATTAGCATACTGTTCAATTTCTAGGATTCTTTGATGCATGTATGGTGATAGTTTGTTTTTAATTCTTCTGTAAAAAATAAAGCTATTTGGGTCATAAGGTACCCAATAGAAACTTTTTTTTTTAATTTAAGATAATCTTCTAATATCCTTTCAGCTTCCTTACCAGCATCTCTAGAGTTACAGACAAAGGGACCTAGCTGGATTTTAATCCTGAGTTGAGCTTTTTTCTTTGCATTACAAAAATGTACTATATCTGAGTTGATCATCTGCCTGAAATACTCTAATGAAAAGAGTCTCATTGGGAAATACTTGGGCAACTTGAATGGGCATAACTCACACCTATAAACTCTAATTTCTGTGTGATTCTGGTATAGGTACCAGACACCTATCCGGTATTGTTTTGAGAGCTGAAGAATTTTCTTGATTTCATTACTGAGCCTAGGAGGAGAGACTCCTGTCAACAAGGTGGTTGCTGGGTGTACAAAAATATCAATAAACTCATTATAGGAATAAGGAGAATCAGGGGAATTATGAGTGATGGCAGACCAAAAGATCACAGACCTAGGATTTCCTTTAGCATCAAGCTTTTTAACATGAAAAGGGAAAATTTCTGATTGGTAATAGAGCATGAGATGGTAAATAACAGAAGAATACTTGAACACTCTCTCATTCTCTAATCTCATGAATTGATCATGGATTTTGTCTGCAATGTAGGATGCAAAGTCATACTTGACAGCAGGGGGCTGTCCAGGGGTGAAAATAAACAACAATACTAGGGTTAATTGGTCAACATATTCACTAGTATTAAAGCCCATTATAAAGGATATCATGTTCAGAATAAGTCTACCATCATTAGTGAAAAAACTATACCCATAAGGGGGAGGGCCTTTGGGCTAATGTTCTGGAAACATGAAGGTATGGCAGAGGAGAGTTAATTCTTCATGGGATAATTTGGTAGATTTCTCAAGTAATTCTCCCATGGACAGGGGAGTGAGGACTTGATCAAGATGAAGTTGCAACATCTCGTTGATAGACTGAGCAGTTATGGGAAAAAGGATAGTCTGACTTGGGGACAAAACTGCTCTTAGATTTGGATCATAGTTTGCATGACAATAATGGATTATCTCAGGGAAAATGTGGACTGAGGGGAGAAGGTACATGGGAAGATTAGATTCCCACAATCCAAGAATGTTAGAACCTCTCAAGTAATTATCTCTGCAGTAGCAAAATATTCTAAGGGGATTTTCACTGAGAACCAAGTCTTTAATTTGGAAATCTCTGTCGACTAAAGGTAAATAATCCAAATCTCTGTGAGGGGCATTCAAGGGTGCGACATTTAAAGGCACGGGAACCTCCATTTCTGGTTCTTGTGGATTCATAAATGAATTCGGGGTTTTTGTGAAAAAACAAACACAATTACTAATTTGGGAATACAATTTGTAGTTCTGGGAATAAAAATATCAAATTGAAATTCTTTTCAGTCTTTAGTGTGGAATTAAAACCAAAACCAGGATTTTTTTACAGATTTTAGTGGGAAATTGGAGTAAATACCTGTTTATTGGAAATTAACAGTGGTTAAACAGGTGCTGGCTATGGTGGATAAACTCTGGATTACTTGACTAGCAAATTTCTTCAGCGAGGTAGTGGTCAGCACACTTTGACAGTTAAATTCGAAATTAGTTGCCCGGGAGACTGGTTACTGCATAGGATAATGAAAATGACATGGTCTATTTGTTTTATTCGCAAAGTCAAAAGGTTGGCAGGTTTTCGATTGATGACGTCAACAAGTACGGTAGATCCGTCACAGAGGGCAGGCGGTAAGCGGTTTCCATCGCACTGCTTTTGGGGAAAGGTGGTTTCGAGCGGATGGGCAGTGATTCCATACGATGAAAGACGCGTGGCATTGTACGATCCAAAAAACTGCTAGGCCATCGCGTGTTATTGTTCAAACGCAGATGGCTAGCGATATTGATATCAACCATAGATTTGAGATCTGTTGATCGAACGGTGGTCGAGGCATCGAGATGACAGGGGTTTAACAGGTGGTCCCAATGCAGTTTAAATGTTAATTAATCATATCGGGGATGATTTGATTGGAGGGTTAGGTTCTTAATTAACCAAGAGGGTTAATTAATTCCTTTTTAAAACACGAAAAAGTGATCAGGAATGATTTCCAAAGGATTTTCACCAGAGTTAAGAATTGGGGTATAAGATATATATCGGGATTTTAACTCAGGTTAGGGAGTTGGGCAAGAGGAAAATATACAAAGAGATGGGTTATTTTGAAGTTTGGTTTAAACTAAACTTCGGTTTATTTTTTGTTTTAAACACATATAAAATATGTTTAAAGGTTTTTTCATATATATTTTTTATTATATGGTAATTAAATCAGATTAATCTAATTGCCATAGGGGGTGGGATTAATATTAAAGATATATTTTAGTCAAAGGGAGTATAATGAGGGTGTTTTATTTAAACATATGGGGATTAAATACTTTGACTAAAATTATAATAAATGGGTTTTTTGGGTATTTTATAAAGAAGGAGTTATATATAATAGGAGAAGGTTATTCTCATAGGGATTTAAATAATAAATTAGAAATTAATATGACAAATGAGCTAAATCGCTAAGTGTAAAACATTATAATAATGTATTTAACTTATGGTTGCATGAAAAGGGTTTTTATGGAATATTGCATGATTTTCCTAAGTAAAATGGGATTTTACTTTAGGAAAAGATTTTTTAGAGGTGAATGACTGTCATGATGAATGATTTTTAAGTACTTAGGTTTTTCCAATTATTGGGCCGAGGGTCCAGTCCCTACAAAATTCAAGGAAATTCCTTGAGCCCCTCTAATTTTCAAATACCTTAATGCTTATGGGAAATTAGTGAAATGTTTAGGAAAAATGAGAAGGGAACTTAATAATTTGACTTTGTCTTATTTGAAATTCTTACAATGTATTGTATGCCTTTGCACTTGTGATGAAAGTAAAAGATTTAACACATCTAAAGCCATCATTCATCACATGTAATTCTGCAACACTATCTACTGCCACCTTACCTTTGCCCTACCATTTCCTTTATTGGTGCACTTGGTAACCGACCCTTATCACACTTTTCTTGCATATGAAAAATCTATCTAGCTCTAACCTTATTACATCCAGGGCTGGATTATTTGTTGAGCTCCTTTTATTTACTCTACCTATCTACTTATCTTGCAAAGATTAAACGAGTTTGATGGGATTTTATTCTCTATCTCTAAAGCATAAAATTGAAAGATATTGAACTAGACAGAAAACTGGCTTGTTTGACTATTCATCAATTGTGGCATAAGATACAAGATGCACACAATTTGTTTTATTACATCGAGCAAAAAGTAGAGCAGCATTTATGTTTACCTTTTCTAGCAGCCTTTCTTTGGTATGAGTTCATTTCTTTCACTTTTTTGGCCATTTTATTCTTTTCACCCTTTGATTTTTCTTTTAGGGTATACCCTCTTTACATTTTATAAATTTTTTTATTTTTTGAGAATATGGAAAACCTTTGCAACAAGAAAATGTATGAACATATTATATAAATATTAATTCAATCTTGAAATACTGTACCTGTGGTATAGGGCTTTAACGGTAATGTTCCAATTTTTGCAATAAAGTATTTGGAACATTAATCTCGCTTTTATTTTAATAAAAGGAATAAAATGGGTGAGGGAACCCATGTAGCAACTTAATAAACACTCCTAAGGTGAAAAAAGTCACTTAAGTGGCTTAAGATAGCAGCCCCAAGTGTGAAAAGGGCCAAAGGCAAGTGAGCTAGACCATGGTTGGCCAAAGTCAACAACATACCCTAAGAGGGGAAGCTTGCACAAGAAGATTGTGTAGTTGGAGTGGAGGGAAAATTTAAATAAGGGAAACCCTAATGTGAGTGGGGTCCATGCATACATTGCATAAAAGATGAAGCAAAGCCATTGTGGAGAGTATTCTTGGAGATTATTGAAGATATAATTCAAATTTGAAGCTCTCTTCAACTTGTTGCTATTTATCACAAGAGGGATTCATGTTTAGGAATGCCCTTCTCTTCCATGGGAGGCCATGGAGAGATTATTCTTCATCTTCCTCACATCATGGCTTGAGGCCAAAGCAGTCATTTGCAGCTACTGTGTTATTCTTGCAGCAAGAGAATGCTGGAGTTGCTGGTGTTGCAGTGAGGGACATTCATCATCACCCATTTCCGGAGCTATTTTGTAGAGGAGGAGCTCACTCTTTCTCTAGAAGATTAGTGAAGGAGATCCCAGAGCTTCTATTGTAGATTTTGGCATTAGGCCATTGTTTCATCTCATTCCCAGTGTAGACCCTTCCTCTTACAGTGTTATTTTCAGAGAGGCTTTGCAGGAGGAGTTCACATGGTGCACTAGAGAGTGAAATCTTCAATGAGGGGATTAGCCTTTCACTTTGGAGATCATTGGGGGAGGTATCATTGTTTATTGCAGCATCTACATCCTTCTCCATTCATGTATTATTATTGAGTTGCAACAGCTACACTGCAACTCCAACATTTTTCTATTTCATGTATTTTAGCCAATCCCTTGGAGGATTGTTGTGTTATTGTTTCTTGGGTTGAGACCTTGCTCCCCCTTCCTTATTTGAGCTCATATTGTCATATCATCTTGTATATTTCAGTTTTTAGTCATTTTCCCTTATAAACTGCGTAGTTATAGAGTTGTTGGGTTATGTAGCAGAGTGTTTTCTCCATTTCATGTACATTTTCCTTTGAGGGTGATTTGAGCTCACCTTGAGCAGTCTTTTCCTCAAGGAGTTTATATATCTTTTGCTGCTACAGATTTTATATCAGATTTACACTCTTCTCACATTTCATGAGTAAATATATTTCATTGATGTTGTTGCTTGTTATAGTTCAGATGTTGTTGTAGCTCATCCTTTGAGCAAGATCTTCCTGAAGGAAGAATTATTTGCATAGCTATATGCAGAGTCTGAGAAATGGCCAGGAAGCCTCCGGTTCTCATCCTCTCTTAATAGGTGACATAACTGGTAAAATCCCTCTCAGTCCATCTCTGAAATAGCCTTGTTCATATTTCCGACAAAAGGATTTCTTCAGTGGTGTAAAAGCTGCTGATTTCCATTTCGGAACATTACAGTGGTATCAGAGCTTCGAACTTGGCTCAGCTTGTGGAGTTCGAATTTCAGAGAAGAAGAGGTCAAAATGATGCAGAATATGAGATTAATCTCATCAGTTTTGGGTCCAGCAGGAAACTCTCCAAGGAGGTTAAGGAGACAGAAGAGGAGAAGAAGAAGGACCATGCACTTCCTATTCTCACAGAAGAGCAGAGAAGAAGCATGGAGAACACTTGGAATTCGAGTTCTAAGTGATTATCTTGCTGAATATGGAGCAAACCCTAGAGTATTCCAAGAGACTCTATCTTTTCACAACTTGTTCAACAAAAAGAGGAAAGAACTTGGTGGTTCAGACATGAGAGGAATGCAAGGGTTTCTACTCTTGCTAATTTTCTCAGATCTTGATCAGAAGATTTGGCCATAGGAGGGAGGAGCCCTCACCACTATAGGCACATGACAGTGCTATTAAATTCATGGAGGAGCAGCCTCCACCTTCAGCTATTGAGGCAGCCAGCACACTTGAGGAAGTGACTCTTGCAGCAACACAAGATTCTTCCAAAATATCTCCAAGGGATGCATGAGTTGCATCTATCATTGAGTATTTTACATTATTGCATGCCAATTTTCTTGAGGAGGGAGCCATTTTGGAGGAGAAAAACCCTCATTATCCTCATGCACTATTGATGAGCCATGCATCGCATGTGAGGGTGGGGTTTTGAATTTTTTTTATGGAGGAGATTTCATTTCAATTTCCCATCAAATGCAAAAGGAGAAATCTGTTTTGGGGCAATGGTAGCTCTTATGAAAGAGGTACCAAGTGGCAGGATACTTACACCAAAGAGCAGAGCTTTATGGATTATATATGCCCAATGGAAATGTGGGGAATCCATAACCCATAGGTCCCAGGATATTTTCACACTCATTGCACTTGATGGACTAAGGGGAGAGTATGGGTGCATCATGATGGGGTGGCATTTCTCTTACCACTCATTATGTTCCCATTTCAGATTGAGAATGGTGGAAGTATAGGGTAGCAGCAAACATTCTTGTTGCTCAGATTTTGTTTGAATGTTACGGAAGCAAGAGGAGGCACTAGCATAGTGCAAGAGGATTGCTCTTTGACCTTGGATTCCAAGTAGCACCTTCTTCATGGGAGGAGCTCTACATTTTCAGCAACATGATGGGAGGAGTCTTTGGCAAGGTTCATGTCAAAGAGGGGAGCTTTGAGATGACAGTGGCCCTACTCCAAAGGCCAGCAGCACTGTCACTTGAGAGCTTGAGTTACTTTTTGGAGTGACTTTCAAACCACTTCACAAGTAATGTACTCTGGAGGCATGTAGGTGATGAGCATGAAGGAGTAATGGAGGAGAGCACTCTTTACCACATTTTGACTCTCTTGGCTTGGTTGCACAAGCACAAGAAGAAAGGTCTACGTGCAAAAATTTTGGGTTCTCTTTTCATGCATGCTACTTCATATTATTTAGTGATGGAGGAATCCACTTGGGAGGGCATCCTAATGGAGGTATATCAACTTATGATTAGATGCATAGCCCAAGAGATGAAGAGAGGATTGGCACAACCACTTCCCTACTATGTTGCAGTAAGGGAGAACTGTCACTTGAGTCACTTTCAGCTCAAAGTCCAAAGTGCAAAATGAGGGAGGTAACCATTTTTTTTATGTCTTATGCTCTCTTATTCTTATGACCAGCATGTTATATCAAGGATGATCCTTCCTTCTTTCACATTATGTTTAGCTATACTTATATTCTATTGCAGCAAGAAAGATGGCCATCTTATGGGTGGTTTGTGGGGGAAAGCCACATAGTTTTGGTGTGCACCTTTGGCACCAAATTTTGTTTTCATGATCACATATTGCAGGATGAATGTGGCAGAAAACAAGTGGCTGAAAATACACTTGTTACTTTCTATTTTGAGGCAGGCCAATGATGCCCTGCGCTGGTTCCATGCATGGAGCTATATTTCACCTCCTTGCTCTCATAAGTTTATGCTTCCATGTGTTGTTGGTGGAACGTTGTTCAGAGGAAGCATTGTTTTGGAGGAGGGAAATAAATTGAAGATGCCCATTGGGAGTATGATTCTCCCTAATTTTCATGTTGTATGTTTTAAGAGAAGCAATGGGCAACCCATGATTTCCAAGCTTCATCTCTTTCCTTCATATGGGAGGAGTTATTTGGAGAGTTCGAAATTTTGGAGGAGGCATTTCATGGTTTGTAAGATTGATGGGGTGGCTTGGGTCTCTCATGGAGAACATTTCATTTTAGCCATATATTAGCAACAGCCCCATATGTATCATGAGGAGAGAGAGACTCATTTGGTGGATGTGCCCTTTGGGAAAGAAGACCTCCATTATTTTTCAACACATGCTCCAAGGGGAGTATGGAAGATGATATGGTCACCATGTGCAGTCATGTGTTTTTCCATGAGGTGAACCATATGATTGTTTGGATGCCATGTGTGGATGAATTATAGCTCATCACATATTATATGATCTGGGTCAGCTTGATTTGCAACATTAGAGGAAAGGTTCTTGGGGATCTAGACTTCATCTTGCCTCTTGAAGGCAACAATATTGCAGCCCAAGTTCATATTTCACTCCACATTCACCATGAGTGAAGATGAGGACAGCGTGGGGTAGGCTATGAAGTTTACCAAGTTTAGAAATTCAGCCCACCTATTTCTCATGAGCACAAGGTGGAGGAGTACTTTCAGGAGTTGCCTAGTTGGAGGGTGACTCATTTTGCTTGATTTCTTGAGGATGGAGGATCTACAGGAGAATATTTCAGACTCCATGCCTTGAGTGGAGGAATTTTTTGCAGTTCATCCTTGTTATTGCTTGAGGACAAGCAAGTTTTGGGAGGGGAGGACTGTAATGTTCCAAATTTTGCAATAAAGTATTTGGAACATTAATCTTGCTTTTATTTTAATAAAAGGAATAAAATGGGTGAGGGAACCCATGTAGCAACTTAATAAACACTCCTAAGGTGAAAAAAGTCACTTAAGTGGCTTAAGATAGCAGCCCCAAGTGTGAAAAGGGCCAAAGGCAAGTGAGCTAGACCATGGTTGACCAAAGTCAACAATGTACCCTAAGAGAGGAAGCTTGCACAAGAAGATTGTGTAGTTGGAGTGGAGGGAAATTTGAAATGAGGGAAACCCTAATGTGAGTGGGGTCCATGCATACATTGCATAAAAGATGAAGTAGAGCCATTGTGGAGAGTATTCTTGGAAATTCTTGAAGATATAATTCGAAGTTGAAGCTCTCTTCAACTTGTTGCTGTTTATCACAAGAGGGATTCATGTTTAGGAATGCCCTTCTCTTCCATGGAAGGCCATGGAGAGATTGTTATTCATCTTCCTCACATCATGGCTTGAGGCCAAAGTATTCATTTACAGCTACTGCGTTATTCTTGCAACAAGAGAACGCTGGAGTTGCTGGGGTTGCAGTGAGGGACATTCATCATCACCCATTTTCGGAGCTATTTTGTAGAGGAGCTCACTCTTTCTCTAGGATATCAGTGAAGGAGATGTCGGAGCTTCTATTGCAGATTTTGGCATTGGGCCATTGTTTCATATCATTTCCAGTGCAGTCCCTTCCTCTTACAGTGTTATTTTCAGAGAGGGTTTGCAGGAGGAGTTCACATGGTGCACTAGAGAGTGCAATCTTCAGTGAGGGGAGTAGCCTTTCACTTTGGATATCATTGGGGGAGGTATCATTTTTTATTGCAGCATCTACATCCTTCTCCATTCATGTATTATTATTGAGTTGTAGCATCTACACTGCAACTCCATCATTTTTCTATTTCATGTATTTTAGCCAATCCCTTCGAGGATTGTTGTGTTATTGTTTCTTGGGTTGAGATCTTGCTCTCCCTTCCTTATTTGAGCTCATATTATCATATCATCTTGTATATTTCAGTTTGCAGTAATTTTCCCTTATAGACTGTGCAGTTATAGAGTTGTTGGGTTATGTAGCAGAGTGTTTTCTCCATTTCATGTACATTTTCCTTTGAGGCTGATTTGAGCTCACCTTGAGAAGTATTTTCCTCAAGGAGTTTATATATATTTTGTTGCTACAGATTTTATATCAGATTTACACTCTTCTCACATTTCATGAGTAAATATATTTCATTGTTGATGTTGCTTGTTAGAGTTCAGATGTTGCTATAGCTCATCCTTTGAGCAAGATCTTCCTAAAGGAAGAAATATTTGCATAGCTATAGGAAGAGTCTGAGAAAGGGCCAGGAAGCCTCTGGTTCTCATCCTCTCTTAAGAGGTGACATAACTGGTAAAATCCCTCTCATTCCATCTCTGAAATAGCCTTGTTCATATTTCTGACAAAAGGATTTATTCAGTGGTGTAAAAGCTTCTGGTTTCCATTTCGGAACATTACAGCCATTCATTTTGAATGGGATGATTTGGGATAGCATGATTCATGACATGGGAGAAAGGATCTTTGGAGATCTAATATTCTACTTGCCACTTGAGGGAAACCTAATTGCAGCCCAAGATCAACATATAATCTACACTCATCATGAGTGGAGAGATAGACAGCGTGGGGTAGGCCATTTTGTCTACCATGTTCATTTATTCAGCACATCTACATTGCAGGAGCCCAAGGTGGAAGAGATCTTTCATGATTTGCCATGTTGGAGGGTTACTCATTTTGTATTGATGATAGCTTGGGGATGGAGGTTTCATATGGGGATGGTACATCCCAATATATATCAGAACTCATGCCTCAAGGAGGCCTTTAGACAACCCATTTTTGCCTCCATTGATGTTTTGTTTCTACATGATGATAGCTATTTTGGATGCTCACCAAAGGCTACTTTTCATACTTGGGAGGGGCAACTTGGAGATGGATTGATGAGACAAAATCTTGATCTTAGGAGGATTTTATCATATGAGGATGCCACAGGGAGAGAAGAGGAAGCCTTTCAATTCTATCCTTGCAGTTTCTTGAGGACAAGCAACATTTGGGAGGGGAGGATTGTAATATTCTAAAATTAGCATGCAGCTAATTGGAATAATGATTTTTGCTTATGACACCTAGGAGGTGAATAAATGGGTAAGGAGGCCCATGCATAGGAATAAAATCCCCCATAGTGTGAAAGGGATCATTAGAATAGTAGGATTTTTCACCCTCATGTGTAAAAAGGGGCAAATGCATGTGGACAAGGTCAAGTTTGACCAAGTCAACAGTGTTACCATGGAGGGAGTGGTTCACTTTGAAAGACAACACAGTATGAATGGGAGAGAGATTCCTTAGTGGAGGAAAACCTAATGTATGGGGCCCAAGGTAAGAAGGCTCACATTTTTTTAAAGGGGGGGAAAGGCATCCATAGCAAGACATGTCATGTATTATTTATTTTATGGTCTGGAAGACTATTTTGCATTCTCTTTCTGTTTAGCAAAGTTGTAGTGCTACTTAGCACTAGGCATTCCTATTTAGTAATTCCTTCTCCTTTCAAGAGAGGCCTCTTGAGGGAGTTTTTTCTTCATTTCTCCACATTCAGTATTCAGGCCAAGCATCCTCCTTCAGCTACAATGCAGTTTCTGTTTAGAGCTGGGTTGTGTTGTAGGGTGTTGCAGTGGAGGTTCCTCAGCACCACTTCCTGAGCTTATTTTTCAGAGGAGGAAGCTTTCATTCCTTTGGGAGATTGGTTGGGAAGCCCTTGGATCATATTTCAAATCTTGGCACTTGGCCAACCTATCTTCTTGCACCTACAACGCAGTATCCCTCAGTGACTGCATTATTTTTAGTGAGTATTTGTTGTATGGGTTTGCAGGTTGTTTAGAGGGTGAGATATTCGGTGTCAGGATCATCCTTTCACTTGGAAGATCCATTGGAGGAGGTTTTCTCATCTTGTACATCATCTTCGACCATCTCCATCCAGTTCTTGAGTTGTAGTTGCTAATTATCCTTAGGACTACAACTCCGACCTTTTTTCCATTTTGCATATTTCAGGAAATCCTTCTGGGATTGTCATGGAATTGTGTTTGGGAGCTTAGATCCTCACTCCCAACATTGTATGAGCTCTATATTTCCATATTTGTGTATTAACACTTCCCATCAACAGTTCCTCTAATAAAACTGTGTTATCATAGCCTTGGGCATTTTCTATGTAGCAATGATCTTGATTTTTTCCATGTACATGTTTATTGAGGCTTGTATTGCCTAGCTTGAGTGATTATTTCCTCAAGATATTGTATGCATTTTCTGCTATGATCTTAATATGATACCTATTTAGATCTTCTTACATCCTATGTGTTGATGTATCACTGCTTTTTCATTATTGTGTTCATGTATTGATGTATCTCCAATTTTGGGATATTATAAGATATTCCCAGTATTGTTGATTTTCCCTATTTTGGGATATTACAATCAAATTCAGTCTCAACCACAGCTTGGTATGTCCCACCCTAGTTATTTTAATGTTCTCAAATTTAAAAAGGAGCTAATTAGAACATTAATTTTTCCTATATCAGTTAGGAGGTGAATAAATGGGTAAGGAGGCCCATGATTAGGAATAAAATCCATCATAATGTGAAATGGATCATCAGAATAACCATATTTTGCACCCTCAAGTGTGAAAAGGGGAAAATACATGAGGACAAGGTTAGGTTTGACCAAGTCAACAACATTTCTATAGGAGGAGTGGATCACTTTGAAAGACAACACAGTGTGAATGAGGAAGAGGTCATTTGGTGGAGGAAACCCTAATGTGTGGGGGGCAAGGCAAGGAGGCTTTAATTTGTATAAAGGGAGGACAAGGAAGCTATAGAGGGATATTTTATTGAATATAGAATTTTTTTTCTTAGACTCTTTGTGCATTCTCCTACTGTTTAGCAGAGTTGCACTGTTGGTTAGAACAAAATATTTCCTGTTTAGGAATCCTTATCCCTTCTTGAGAGGCCTCTTGAGGGATTTTACTTCATTTCTCCACATTCAGGCTCAAGGCCAAGCCACCTCCTTCAGCTACAACATTATTCCTGTAGCAGGAAACATTGTGTTGCAGGGTATTGCAGTGGAGGGTTCCACAACACCATTTCCTTGGCTCATATATCAAAGGAGGGAGATTCTATTCCTCTGGGAGGTTAGTGAGGAATATTTCAGAGCTTATTGCACATATTTGGCATCAGGCCAAGCACTTCCCATCTCCTACAGCGCAGTCCATCTCCTTGACTACGTTATTTCTGAGTGTATTTGCAGTAGGGGATTGCACCACTATTTTGGAGGGTGAGATCTTTAGGGATTGGATCAGCCTTTAACCTGAGATATCCATTGGATGAGATCTATTCATCATATGTAGCATCATTAGCTATCTCCATCCACTTCCATTTCTTGAGTTGTAGCTTCTACCCTGCAACTCTGGCATGTCTGCAGTTTTGCATATTTCAGCCAATCCTTCCAGGATTGACTTGAAATAGTCTTTGGGAGATTATATCTTCTCTCCCATTATGGTATGAGCCATATGCTTGTATATCTATGTATTTACATATGTTAGAAGCATTTTTTCTTTGTAAAACTATGTTGTCATAGCCTTGGGCATTCCTGTGTAACAGTGTTTCATCATATTTTATGTACATGTTTCTTGAGGCTGATTTTGCCTATCTTGAGTAGCTCTTTCCTCAAGATCTTGTATAAATTTTTCTACTATGATCTAATATGATGGATATTGAGATCTTCTGGCATTCTATTTGTTAATGTATCACTTCTACTCCATTGTTATGTTTACATATTGCTGGATCTCCAATTTGGGAATATTATAAGATATTCCTAACATTGTAGATTTTCCCTATTTTGGGATATTATAGTGGTATCAAATCATGATCTTTGGCTCAGCCTGTGAGTTTCAGCCATAAGAATATAGAAGAGATCAAGATGATGAAGAGGATGAGCTTGCTCTCATCATTTTTCAGATCCAGGAAGGACCTCTCCAAGGAGGTTAAGAAGATGAAAGAAGGAGAAGAGGAAGAACCATGCACTTCCTACTCTTACAGAGAAGAAAACATGAAGCATGAAGAGCACTTGGAATCTGAAGTTCTAAGTGAATACCTTGCTGAGTACTGAGATAAACCTAGAGCCTTTAAAGAGACACTAGCTTTACCAAAATTTATTCAGCTGGAAGAAGAAATAAAACCCCACAGCTACGGGATGATGAGAGGCAATAGATTTCTATTGTCCACCTTTGATTGATCACTCACATGACATGCAGCAGAGGCTTGGGTGATGAAGCTAGAGGCTTTATTCCTACTACATCCTATAGTAGACATAAAGGCTGTAGAAATTGCAGCATTGCACCTTGAAGGTGAAGAAAATATTTGGTGGTTCACCATTTGAGCCATGCAAGGGTTTCTACTCTTGCTAAATTTTCTCAAAGGATGATCAGGAGATTTGGAAAAAGGAGGGAGGAGCCCTCACCACCAGTTGAGGATGCATGTACCAATGATTTTGTAACCATGGAGGAGCAACCTTCATCTTCAGTAGTTTGGGAAGCCAACACATATGAAGAGGAAACTCTTGCAGCCCTACAAGGAGCTTCCACATTTCACCGAGGTATGCTTAAACGTCCATCTCTTTTCATTTTAGCAAACATTATGGATGGTTCCACATCACTGCATATTTTTGACTTAGAGCAGCAGAATTGCATTGCGTTGTACAAGAGCAGTGATGAAGAAAAGAGGAATCATTCCTCATGGGAGAATTCAAAGGGAAGCTTCATTCAGGAAGCCATGAAGGGAGCAGTAAGAAGGAGTATACATCTAGAGATAAGAAACTATTTCTCCTCTCTAGATGACACTCTCTCAATGAGCATGCCACATCTCAAAGAGATAATTATACTTGCAGAAGATCCAAGGCCTCTTTGGTTTTGGAAGGCCATGCATGATGAGGAGATATCATGGAGAGATTTCATCGGAGGTGCACTTCAACACATCAGGGAGTGCAAAGTTCTTCAACAGTTTGAGGAGGTTCTTCCCTTCTCACACTTGGATCTTCATGGATTCAAGAAGGAACAGATAGATGATGGAGGACATATTAGGATGGATAACATATCTCATGCTTGTGTTGGACATTTCTTAAGCCTTACACATCATGATGGGAGGTTTTTTCCTACCACCTATTTGGGTCCTTATGGGATCAAATTGATCCTTGAGAAGAATGCATTTCAACATCCCATGAAATGCAAGGAAAAAAAAATGATTTGGGAGGATGGTATCCCTCATGGGAGGAGTACCAAGATGGAGGATGGAAGGAGGCATCCACAAGTGGTTGAGTGGATGTGGATGGGGAGCAAGAAGCTGGTGAGCTACTTGCAAATTTATGATACTAGGCAACAGGAGGCTTGGTTGCGTTGGTTACTCTTGAAGGAGTTTGGCCATCACTTGGCATATGCTCTTTCTAAGGATAAGTGGATGGAAAATATGTGGCAGAATGCTTGCATCATTGAGCAGAAAAGCTTATGGATGCATGATGTTGATGTGACATTCATATCATTCATTATCTCTTCATCACATGACTTGTATGATGAGAGCATGAGGAGGCAGCAAACACTTTTGTTGTTGGGGTTGTTCTTGAGAGAGCAAGGGCAGATTTTCTCTCACATGTTATATGATGTTCCAGGAGTAGGAGATGGCACTATAATTTTGAAAATGGGCTACTCCTTGGCCTTAGAAGAACAGGAAGTACTTCCATTTTGGGAGGAATTTCCTAATTGCAGCAACATTGTTGGAGAAGTCTTTGACAATCATCATGTCAAAGAATCGAGCTATGGGTTGGTAGGAGCCTATTTGCATAGGACAACAACGTTGTTCCTTTGGAGCATGAACTTATTCATGTATTCATGCATCACTTTACTTTCAGCACATGGTGAGAATGTTGTTTTTGCATCTACTGATTATGTAACACAATATTTGCATCTTCTTACCATTTTCATACAGTGCATTGATCCACAAGGGGGCAAGTTTATTGTTGAGCCCCATGAGCAAGATTTTTCCAGCTATTATGATGGAGACAACCATCCTTTTTTTAACCATTGGAAAGTGTTTGATTATTTCTTGTATGCTCAGTTGGCACACACACTCATTTACTATTCACTAGTAGATGTGATGATTCACACAACTAGCCATTTTCCAACACACCACTTGCCATACTATTTTCTGAAGTTGCAATGGGAGAGACTGTGCTATGTCTACTTGAGACATTGTTTTTATCATGCAACATCATGTCCCATCATGTGAAAAATTCAGTAAAATTCTCATTTGGATACTCTATGATGATCATGTCCTATTCATCATGGATGTGATGTTTTGGGCCAGCTTGTTTTTCAATATTGGAGAGGACATCCTTGAATTATTGTTCTTCATTTTTCCACTTGAGGGAAATAATTTTGTAGCCCAGGATTAGCACATACTCTACACTTATCATGAGTGGAGAGAAGGATAGCTTGGGGTAGACTACCTTGTCTGCCATGATCATAATTTCAGCCCACCTACTTTTCATGAGCCAAAGGTGGAGGAAGACTTTCAAGAGTTGCCATGTTGGAGGGTAACTCATTTTGTTTGGATGATTGGTTCGGGATGGGAGATTCATATTGGGATGGAAGATCTCAATTCATTTCAGCCTCATGCCTCAAGAAGTCCCTTTATTTTTATCCTTGCAGTTGCTTTAGGACAAGCAACATTTGGGAGGGGAGGATTGTAATCCAAATTTAGCAAGGAACTAATTGTAACATTAATTTTTCCTATATCAGCTAGGAGGTGAATAAATGGGTAAGGAGGCTCATGAGTAGGAATAAAATCCCTTATAATGTGAAAGGGATCGTTATAATAACCATATTTTTCACCCTCAAGTGTGAAAAGGGGCAAATGCATGAGGACAAGGTCAGGTTTGACCATGTCAACAACGTTGCCATAGGAGGAGTGGATCACTTTGAAAGACAACACAGTGTGAATGAGGAAGAGGTCATTTGGTGGAGGAAACCCTAATGTTTGGGGGACAAGTCAAGGAGGCTTTCATTTGTATAAATGTAGGACAAGGCAGCCATAGAGGGATATGTTATTGAATATACAATTTGTCTTCTTAGACTCTTTGTGCATTCTCCTACTGTTTAGAAAAGTTGCAGTGCTACTTAGCACAAATGATTTCCTGTTTAGGAATCTTTCTCCCTTCTTGAGAGGTCTCTTGAGGGATTTTACTTCATTTCTCCACATTCAGGCTCAAGGCCAAGCCACCTCCTTCAGCTACAGTGTTATTCCTATAGCATGAAACGTTGTGTTGTAGGGTGTTGCAGTGGAGGGTTCCAAAACACCATTTTCTTGGCTCATCTTTCAGAGGAGGGAGCTTCTATTCCTCTGGGAGGTTATTGAGGAAGATTTCAGAGCTTATTTCACATATTTGGCATCAATCCAAGCACTTCCCATCTCCTACAGCGCAGTCCACCTCCTTGACTATGTTATTTCTTAGTGTATTTTTTGTAGGGGATTGCACCACTATTTTGGAGGGTGAGATATTTAGGGATTGGATCAGCCTTTAACCTGAGAGATCCATTGGATGAGATCTATCCATCATATTCAGCATCATCATCTATCTCCATCCATTTCCAGTTCTTGAGTTGTAGCTGCTACCCTGCAACTCTGGCATTTCTGCAGTTTTGCATATTTCAGCCAATCCTTCCAGAATTGACTTGAAATAGTCTTTGGGAGATTATATCTTCTCTCCAATTGTTTTAAGAGCCATACACTTGTATATATATGTATTGAAATATGTTAGCAGCAATTTTTCATTATAAAACTATGCTTTCATAGCCTTGGGAATTCTTGCGTAGCAGTGTTTCATCATATTTTATATACATGTTTCTTGAGACTGATTTTGCCTATCTTGAGTAGCCCTTTCCTCAAGATCTTGTATAAATTTTGATGCTATGATATAATATGATGGCTATTAAGATCTTCTGGAATTATATGTGTTAATATATCACTACTACTCCATTGTTATGTTTACATATTGCTGGATCTCCAATTTGGGAATATTATAAGATATTCCTAACATTGTAGATTTTCCCTATTTTGGGATATTACAATTATCCCAGAGGAATTAAAATCCCAAAAACACAGGCTATCCTAGGATATCCTGGATATCCTACTCCAGGTATTGGACTTATCCCTCAAGGTTATCAATTTTCGCAACAGGATCCGAACCAAAATTTACCATTCAATGCAACTTTAGATTTATGGAATTTGTCTCAGCTAACGAATGATCATGTTTACTATTACCAATTATAGCCAATAAATCCAACTAAATTTCACAGTGACATTTCAAAATTTGAAGGGAAATCATGAGAAGACCCATCAAACCATGTCATGACAAATCATCTTTTGTGCCCATAAAATTCATTGATCGATGAATCCATTAGATTACAGCTTTTCCAATGAACTTTAACCAGTTCAGCAGAAAAATGGTATATTGAGTTACTATGAGCCTCTTTTCATAACTTCAATGCATTTTCCACTGCATTATTAACAAACATTTAGGTATTTATACATTATGATACTCGTACCAAAATTTATACTCTTTGAAACAATCTGCGTCTACTTACATTTCCGATCATATACATGAATGGAGAAGTAGACATTGTTTAGTTAAGGTTTTTATTCCAGATCATATTTTTGTTGAGTGGTTTACAAAATTATTACCTCCAGTCATTAATGACGATGTATCCAAGGGAGATGTTGTAACTAAAGAGCAGTTAATTTCTCGTGCCCATTATATAGACATTTTTTACACACAGTCTAGCACTTTGTATGATAAAATTCTGGATTTTCCTCGCCCTAGTCTAATAACCTCAACTCCTTTAGTATCTCAAGTCATTGATGGTGTGATTGTTTTTGTTATCCATTAATCTAAGAGTAAAAAGAAGAATTCCAAAACTAATCAAATTGTGACTTTACCAGATTCACCCAAAGAAAATCCTTCTCCAGAAGTACTTCTAATATTAAAGTCATAGATTCCTCTACTGGAAAGAATAAATTTAATGGAGGTAAAAATAAAGGAAAAGGTAAAGTGAAACAAAAGGCTTCTCCAAAATAGAAATTAGAAAAAAAACAAACCATTTGACAAAAATAAAAATCCTCATTATCCATGTCTAATTGTAATGAATAGCATTACAACAAGGAGTGCCCTCAAGTGCCCTCATCATGCTAAGGTTACTAAATTTGTTAAAGGTTCACCCACCCCTATTGTTTTGAAGGATCCATTTCTTTACGAAGATATTAATATGGTTTCATACAACCCTTATTCTTCTTCCACATTAGTGGATATCATGATGATTTCCTCACAGGTTATGGTAGCCACAAGATCTAAGGATTAGATATCTAAGGGTCATGTCGTAGATGGAAAAGATACTAGTTCACCTAGTCAATCTTCCACATCAATTCCTCCTCCTTATGAACCATTACAAATTGAAAAACATAATTATGGCATGGTGATTCAACCGCTTCTAAATTTATTCTCCGAAAGTCAGTTTTTAATCCTCATGCAAGAGTTTCTCATAATTACAACATTGTTAAAGAGCTATCTATGTCTCCTTCAACAATGTTAGCCCTTGAAGTCTTGTAGACTTGTCTAGCACAAAGGAAATTTGGATTGTTAGAAATAGGAGCTATTGATCCCTGGGATTCTAATCTCGTTGTCTTTATCTTGAGAGTCATGTACCTAGACTTCCGCATCAACTGACATTTCAAATACCAGTTTTCTTCAAAACTAAATGAGTCTTTCGCAAGGTAATTAACTAAGGAGCTTCTACATGTAACATATCTATTTTTTGTTTGAAAGCCTTGGGTTTTTCAAATGTAAATTAGTCTCCCACAAATTTGAAAGCCTTTTATGGAAGTGATTTTCGTCCATATGGAATTTTAAACGATCTACCTATAGAGTTATAAGGTAATTTGATTGCAATTAAAGTTGAAGTTGTTGATGCTCATCTTGATTATAAATTTTATTGGGTTGGATTCTGACCTATGCTATGTCGGCAGTGGTCTTGTAATTTTTTCATATGATAATGTTTCCCCATAAAGGAAAAATCATAAAATTAGACCAATTGTCTTACTACACTTCGGGCCCTAATTCTACAGATAGTATACCCTTTTTGGAAAAACAATTAAACTGTATGCAGATGTTGGGGTAGGTTTGCTTAAGGATTCATCACTCATGAGAAATTTTGCACTCCCTCCACCAAATTTTCCTCATAATGTTTCCAAGGTTAATATGATCACATCAAGCACAATGAAATCTTGTGATCCTTGGATTATGCCTTTAGAGTCTAAATTGACCTCGTGTGGAAGTAAGATACCTTTGATCCCATTTGAATCAACTTATCAGGCATTCCAATAATTTTCCAACCCACCATCATCCAAAATTGATCGAGTGAATTCGATCATTGATGATTATTCTCATTTGCAATGTTAGTACAATTATCATTTCTTGATCCCTTCGATAATGATTTTCCAAATGACAAAAGTATCATGGAAATTGTTAGGCCTCCGTAGTTTGCAAGATTGGAAAGAACAAACGCTGCAGAGCCTACATCAAAACCACTTTGGAATCCTAGGATCTAGCCCTCCTGGATTCAGAGAGGGATCTCTCTTTATAACTGTTTTCAAAGATATGATCTTTAAGGCTTATGATATGATATTAGGCTAGTTATAAAGCACAAGGGTTTTTGTTTGTTTGGTTGGGATTAATATCATTAAAATGAAGGAAGTCTTTTGAAGGGTAGAGTTGTGATTAGGTTGAAAATGGTCCAGCTAATACGATAAGTAAGAAACAATGTCAATCCATTGGGCTATGGAGTCATAAAAGGATTTAATTGGACAGCAAGTTTCAAGAGTGGTCTATGGGGCAAGTCATCTATGTCAATAGATCTCTTTAAGTTGATTTATGGAATGAAACATTAAGAAGTGGTGAAAGAAGCAAACATATAAGAAAACAAGAGAAACTTAAGATCAAGTAAGGAATTTTAACCCAGCCTTCTTTCAGTATACTCAAAAGAAAACATAGAATATCTTAAGATCAAATAAGGACTTTTAACCTAGTCTGATTTCAGCATATTCCAAAAGAAACATTTAAGATAAAAAAAATAATAGCTTAAGATCAATTAAGGACTTTTAACCTAGCATACTTTCAGCATACTCAAAAGAAAACATAGAATAGCTTAAGATCAAATAAGGACTTTTAACCTGGTCTGCTTTCAACATATTCCAAAAGAAACATTTAAGATAAAACAAAGAATAGCTTAAGATCAAGTAAGGAATTTTAACCTAGCTTGCTTTTGAAATACTTTCAAGGGATATTTTCAAAGCAACTGTTGGAGAAGAAATTAGAGGACAGGGCTAACGATAAACTTCTCTAATTCAAATTTAGTTAGCAAACTTTGTAAGAAAATTCAAGGACAGAATCTCAAGTTTTACTTAGCAAGACAAGGGCTCGCCAACATTCCTTGACTGATTACACTCTATTGAATTATCCTCAAATACACAATTAGCAAAAAACATAAAGATAAAGATTTATCAGTGAGATTTAGGGTACTTAACAGTAAATCCTAATCTATATTTGTTGTTCTTTATCAGAGGAAATGGACAGTATGGAAAACATGAAAAAATAAAAATTTACAATAAGAAAAACATCACCATTGACATAGACCAGGATCCCATAAATCAGCTTGTATTTTATGTTCAAACCAATTACAATCTTCAAGTCCAGTGGGTCTTTACAGCTTCAGACTTCTCGTCTCAGCTTATCTTTCTTCTATTACAAAACAGAGCTTCAGCAGCTTCAAAGCTATTTACACTCAATGAGTATTCAAAGACCAACCCCAATATTGTCTTCTGGAGAAGTATTTATAGAATAATGAGGAGGTGGAGTGAAAGAAAGGTCTATATGTTCAATTAATATAGATTAAGTGTTTCTTGGCCTTTGAAGGGCCAAATGGAGAAGTTTTCAAATGTTTTAACTTTGATAATTGATTATTACATTAAAGTTCATCAACTTTAGTCACTTTGTTGACTTTGGGGGCTCTTGGTAGGCTGGCAATTAATTATGAGATGTCTTTAGAAATATCTCTGACTGTGTAATTAATATGCACTCTTTTAGGTGAAATCAGCTGGTAGGTGGCAGTTTGAGGAGTAATAGCCTCAAAGATGTGGAATTTGGAGGATTTCTTTATTGATTTGTCTATTTTAATACCTTAAAACATTGTTTTAACTGTGATTTTGTGTTTTATGAATTTATAATCATCTTCTAAGCCTTTAAATTGTATCTGCTAACTGTATCTACCTTTAAACTATGTTTTAATACTAAAACAGCAGGATTAAACCTTTAATCCTTCAAACGTATGCATTAATCCTTTTAACTTTGACTGTTCACTGGCTTTCCCTTTTTCTTTGTGATTTGGATTTAGAGATAGAAAAATTTGGCTCTGTCCCTTTGTGAGCTGTGGACAAGGTTTCTACTTCAAAAACCATCATAGAACCTGCAAAAAACAACAAAATACGTTACAAAAACCTGCGATGGAGGGTTTTGATTTCTTAGGAGGCTGGCAGAGCGGAGGAGTAGTGCAGAGGGAACAAAATATGCATTCAGAGGAGAAGAGGACGGTTTCATGGAGAAAATCCCATAAAAACAGGTTTAAAACTGTATATAGCACGAAATTATAGATTGGCGGTTTTCGAAATACCACTGGTGGTTTTCACGTTACCCTGGGGTGGTAAATAGTTTTCACTCAATTGAACATGATCCAATTGAAATGGGACGCATGGCCTTTGTAAAACCAGCGGTATCACGCGATTTTGGATTGTTAAACCTTGGATGGTAAAATCACGGATATGCGATCCGCATCGTCGGAGGAAGAGGAGTAGATCCGACAGTGGAGATTTGGCGTGAAGAAAAGTTGCATGGAGGGAGTTGAAGTGGGGGAAAGGTGTCAGGAGGGGATTGGGAGAGGGGATTGGTTAGTGGGAGGTCGGTCCAGAGGGAGGATTAATGTCAGGAGGATGGGGGAATGCAGAGAAAAGGAAATGACCGTTGGATCAATAAGATCGACGGTCAAGATTGCTTGGGAGGAATACATAGTGCGGGGAGATTTCAAAGGGAAAATGGATTTTACAAAGGGTGTGGGGTTTAATAATAGTTAAGGGGAGGGACTAAAATAATGGGGAAGGGAAGGGTTTAGTGAAGGAGTATGGGACCGAGGGTGGGCTAAGGGGGCTAATCGCATCGGGGGTTTGACGTAACACAAGATAAGGGAGAAGGAGAAAGGGAAATGTCGATGGCACAATGACAATGGGGGCTAGGAACCATGGAGCTAGGACATGGTTATGTGGAGGGGTAAGTGACCAGGGGCCAAGAGAAAGGTGCTTATCACGTTGGGATATCGCATCAGGGGAAGGCAAAAGAAATGGGAGATGAAAATTTGTAAGGGCCGATGCGATGTAACATGTTACGATGCTATAGGAATTTGCGATGCGATAAGCATGAGCATCAGGTCATGGGGCTTGATCATATGATGGAGAAAGAGCTGGGGGCTAAGCCGAAAGGGGCTAAAGCCTGTTTATAAAAGAAAAGGTGTTTTTTTAGGCAAAAAGAAAGTTTTTCAGGGGTTTTTAAGGTTTTGATAGGCAAAATAGGACAATCTAAACCATAAAACAGGATTTTTATGAGTTTAAAAGGGATTTTGAAGGTTTGTGAAGTGAAAATATCAAGGAAAAGGAATTTTTGAACAAGGGACACAAAGGGGCTGCAAGAAGTCACAAATTTTGAAGGAAATTTTTTTCTTGAAGAACATAAGACTTGTTTTAGCCATCATTTTCTAAAACAAAATTTACTGATGGCTAACAGTGGCTCCACTTGGGGATGGTAGCTCCTTGGAGGTGTCAAGAACTTTAGATTTTATCTCTGGGATTGCAGACCTATGCCTTGATCCATTGAACACCATTTTTCTTCTTTGATCATGTTGTTTTAATAGATGTTTAGTACTTACATCAAACATAATGATTTATTTCCCAAAAAACTACCTACACAGCCTACTTCCTAACATTTTTTCTTTAGAAGGTGCATTTGGACTTGCAAACCTTAAACATCGACATTTTATTCTTTTTAAAGCAGAAAAAAGCTAATCTAAATTGACCCTTATTTCTTCCATGAGTTCAGATTAAGCAGTTGAACTCATTAATTCTCTACCTAAGCTACTATCTTCCAGGATTAAACTATCTGGAAAATTTTATTCTCTATTTTCTAAAACAGAAATTTAAATCATAGCCAAATTGGGATTAGACTGTCTGATTTTCCATGGTGTCTATGGCTATATGTACAAGCTGCACATAGAATTTATTTGCAGAAAATTTTAAACAAAATTGTGAAGGCTTAAGATCTGAAAAACAAAAGACATCCTTCACTCTTTTTTTAGCTCTAATTTTGATCTTTTTAGAGTTTTTCTCTTTTCTTTTAGTTCATATTTTGAGCAAAGTAGAACCAATTCCTCTTCAAACTTGACAGGTTCAGGATTTAAGCTTGTTTGAACCATTTTTTTTCTATCCTAATCTAATCTACTGATAAGCCAAGATTAAACAATTTGGCAAATATGATTCACTAACCTATCAGTATTAAATTGAAATCTATCTAGTCATGGTTAGGCGTATGACTAAATAGCAGTGTTCTTTTTGGTAGTGGCATTTAAGCTTGCACACTTTCAGACTTCTCTTTTTTGGTATGGGATTGTACCTTTCTTCTTTTATTTCTACCCTCTTTTTCTCTTTTCTATTGTTTTTGTATTTCTCTTTTTTTAAATTCAAAAAGTAATGTTATATACAATGAAACAAAAAGCTCTGAAATTTTAAAATAAATTGGCTAACAGAAATAATGTTTGAGCATCTTACCATTGACAGGACCTCCAAAAAATTCAGCTCCATCGAATTCTTGTAAAAAAAATGCATTGTTCCCTATAGTAGATTGAATAAGATAAGGGCCTTGCCATAAATTATAAAATTTTCCATGTTTACCCTTATCTTCTCTCTTTGAATCCCATTTTAAAAATTTATCACCAATTTTAAAATCACTTGCCTTGGTTCTTTTGTCAAACAAATTCTTGATATTTTCTTGTAGTTGTTGTGCTCTGATGTATACCTCCTCCCTGGTTTTTTGTAGATGTATAGTCTGATTTATTCTTCTTGTCATATCATTATCTTCAGACTGTACTTCTTGGATCAGCTTCATGACTGGCACTCCTAAACTTGTTGGAAATATTGCATCAGTTCCATAAACTAGCTGGTAAGGAGACATCCCAATTGACTTCTTAACTGTCAATCTGTCTGCCCATAATGCATGTACTAGCTTATTGTGCCATGATTTTTTTTTATCTTCCAGCAACTTCTTGATAATGTTTACCAAAATTTTATTTGAGGACTCTGCCAACCCATTACCTTGAGGGTAATATGTTGTAGAATGACCCAATATAATTTGATATTTATAACAGAACTCTACCATCTTTTTAGATCCAAATGCAGCAGCATTTTCAGTTATGATCTTCCTAGGGCAGCGAAATTTAGACAGTATATGGTTTTCAAGAAATGAAATGATGACTGAATCTATGGCATTCCTAGATGGGATGGCTTCTATCCACTTGGTAAAATAGTCTGTTGCTGTGAGGATACATCTATGTTGGGTAGATGAGACAGGATGTATTTCCCCAATGAATTCTATACCCCACTGCTGAAAAGGAGCTTCAATAGTGATTAGTTGTAGAGGTAAAGGAAAAAAAATTCTTTTGCCTTAAAAAATTTGGCATTTGTAACAGGCAGTAATCATTTTGTGGACATATTGAAAGAGAGTGGGCCAATAGTAACTAGCTCTAAGGATTTTATTAGTAGTTGACTTCCAGTTGAGGTGGCCTCCACATTCTCCTTCATGAAACTCATGCTTGATCTTTTCTGCATCATTCTCAAGCAAACATTTAAGCAATAATCCACTAGCATTTTTCCAATATAAACATTTATCTAAAATGCAGTAATTTACAGCTTTCAACTTTAAGAATCTTGCCTTTTGTTAGAGTCGGACTTTGCAGCCCTCCGTCAGAGATCATTTCTCTATTTGCATTTCATTGTTTAGGTGTCTCATTCTGTTCTTTCATCTGCATTTCGTTAGGAGCATGCCATTAACTGACGGAAGGGTTTGGTTCTCTTGTTTTCCCTCATGATTGTACCTGCTGGGTTGGTTAAAACTCCTCAAAATCCATCAGAGTTCAGTTCATGTCATTTACAGTCATAAATGATTATTTTGGTCAAAAAGAGTCTTGTAGTTTTTGATTCTAGGGGTCAGTATTTTGACATGTTTAATAAATGCCCGCAAGCCATGAGGATGGTTTTCAAAGAAGTTCTCAGTCCAAATTTCATCATCAAACATATTCAAAGGCATTTCTTGTTCAAAACTCTGTTTTGAATAAGAAATTGTCGAATTCATGTTTTGTAATAATCTTGTATTTTCCGTTTTGAAGATTTCAAAGCATGCTCTGGTTTTCCTTTGCCAAATATCAACACCAATATGCCTGCAAAAATCAAATAATTTCATCAGTCCAAATTCAAAAATTCAGTGAAAAAGCAGAAGACAGAGGTTTCATTAAATGACAAAGTGCCAAAATAGAAAAAAATTACAAAGTGGGTTTTTGGAGGAAGCAAAAATGAAAGCCATCACCTGCAAGATATTTCAAAAAGTCCTATAAACCATTTTCATCAAGAAACATTCATAAATCTTCATAGAAAAGTCGAAATTTGAGGTTGAAGAGCAAACTGGCATTTTAAAAGGGTCGTGACTGTGTGTTATCATTGCGTGCGGTGCATACAAAGGAGGCACGGCGCATAGAATGCGCACGGCGCACTGGGCGAAAGTTGGTAGTGTATTTTTGTACAGACACGGTGCACCAAACCAGCGTGGCACACTGGGTGTGCGCGCGGCGCGTTGAGCCATCAAGCCCGAAATCCGTCCAAACTCTGCAATTTTTCAAAATCAAACAATTTTTTCCGCTCCAAGTAAGTTTGTCCAAGTTTGTTCAACGATTTTAAGCTATGGTGCTGTGGTTTAGGTGCAAAGTGATTAGTGTTTGAATGGTGAAATATTTGACCCTATATCCACATCCAAATTTGATCCAAGGGTTAAAGGGAGGTGTTTCAAAACGTGAAATTTGATGCTTCAATTCTCATTTCATTAATATGTATGCTCTTGCCATTTACTATCATTGGTGTCACTGCTAGTTTTGTCACATTATACACCACAGTCTCACAGTCTCTCTCCTATTCCATCACTGTTGTCACTGTTATTATCATATCATTGTCTCACTGCTATTATCATTGTTGTTATAGCACAGTCCCATTGTTATTCCTCTATCCCATATCCCTATACCCTTTGATCCCCATGTGAAATCCCTAACCCTATCACTTGTTACCTCCTTCCCTTCATTGATTAAAATTTAATTTCCACAAGTTTCAATGGCTGTTTTCATGTCTTTGACTATACTTTTTCCATTTTAATAACTCTTGTTTCTATCACATTACAAGTCCCATCACTATCACCCATTCCCATACCATTTGTAAAGGTGTGTAATCTCAACATTTTCCAAAGCAGTGAGTAAATGTTTGTCTTTTCCAAAGTCACTTGACAGTTCATTGTGTTCACTTTGACACTTCCTTGCAGCCTTTCCATTTTATGTGACACATTTGGGCATTGAAACAAATACACCAATTTGCTCATTTTCTAAACAACCAAGCATACAGTTGACAAACACATTTCAGCATCATGTCAAAGACAGATTCACCATATGAGCAGGAGTACAAGAAGGATAGTGACTCTACAGTAGAAATTAATGTGCCAAGGAGATCTCACAAAAGTGGCAAGCATGTTAGGGAAGAACCCACTTCTTTGACACAATTTTAGGCTTGCCCACTTGCAATGGATTGTTTTCAGCGTCAGTC
This sequence comes from Pinus albicaulis, assembly GCA_034641835.2. Lineage (NCBI taxonomy): Eukaryota > Viridiplantae > Streptophyta > Pinopsida > Pinales > Pinaceae > Pinus > Pinus albicaulis. The sequence goes on along the minus strand of JAXQQM020067272.1, from coordinate 150,289 downwards.
ATGTTTCCAGTATTGTGAGATGATTGCCCGAACTCAGCATCATCATGAGTTAGCTCGCCTACTTTTCCTTCATTTGCATAATGGTCGTGTAAGCCTTGCTGAAGTGAATTTCACTCTGTCACCCGAGACTATTTCTGAGGCGACCGGGGTACCAAACATCGGGGAAGAGTGGAATAAGCGGCAGCAGTTGGATAGGGCATATTATGAGCCTTACATCAGACCCGGATATCTGAGGCAGCTGAGCAGGGTATTTCCTTTCCAGTTTCTGAAAGATGAGTACGCACCATTGATGAAGCTTATCATTAGGTACTTCAGTTGTGAAGGGCGCTTTCCACGCTTGTATGCGTATCACATCCGGCTGTTGATGCATTTCACGAGAGTGTGGTTGATGAGCATTCCATACTTCATGTACCATAACATAGAGCGGATGACATTCCTTGTACAAAAGAAGACCCCAACACAGTAGCATAACAGCATTTACCATTACGCGCTCATCAAAATCATGTTGGTACATCAGCTCGCACAGCAAGGCATTGCATGGGATGAGTTCATTTCCCGTGATTTCTTTGTAGCGCCACAGCCTCCTAAGGTTGTTCATGATGAGGGAGAGCCTTCACACCAATTTGATGTTCCTGAGTTTGAGCCTATCAGTGCTCTAGCATATGTGACATATCAGAGAGGCCATCGAGCCTTATTTGCAGCATCTCGACGAGTACTATCTCCACCCACGGTGGAAGGGGTCTCGTTGACTTCATCAGCAGCGCGAGTACTATCTCCACTTGATGTGGAAGGGGTCTCACCTTAGACATCAGCATAGGTACAGGTTCAGGACAGAGGCAAGAGGCCTATGCACGATGAGGGCCCTTCAGGAGACCAAGACACTGATTTTATACTCATCGATGTTGATGCGAGCTCTCCTAGCTCAAAGCTCAAAGAGATCATCCAGGAACAAAAGGCGGAGATTGATAATTTGACCATGAAGTTGCAGAGATCTCAGTGGGTTATACATTATTTGGAGTAGCGCAATAAACAACTGGAGGATCAGCATACACTTGTAGAGTTGCGGCAAATCCGGGAAGACCGTGCATTGGTCCGGAAGAGACCAGGTGATATGACACCGGTTGAGCGAGAGACCTACCTCACGCATGTTAACATTCATTTGGAGAAGCTCTTAGCGAAGGCCAACAGAGACAAAGACATGGTCAGACATATGAAGAATCACTATTGGGCCCGCACGCATGTTTGCAGAGCAAAAATGAAGATCCTGAAGGCAAGGTTGAGCAAGGCACTGAAACATCGGAAGAGGTCGGATCCACTCCGAATCTTGGCCGAAGCTTCCTTGGCTAAGCATGAGACATGATGGGAGACCTTCACTCCAAATTTCAGCAAATTTGGAGAATATTTTGTCATTTTGAAAATTTTGGTTGCAAAACAGGTTTTTCCGCCCGACGCGTCGCGCCACCCGACGCGCGCTTATGATTGGGACATCTTCTGTAGGAAAAATTTTCATTTTTGGATTTTTCATGATATATTATGTATGTTAAAGAATGGCCGAAGCATTTCATCACATTTTGGGCTGCCTAAAGGGCCAAAAACACCATGAAAATCACCTTTCTACCACCTTTTTCACCAGCAGGAAGTAGTCTTGGGAAAATGAAGTTTTGGAGGGACAAATGAGCTCCAAATTGAAAAATTCCACTTGGGTTGGATAGCATACATCTAGGGCTTTCCAAAGAGCTATCATGAGCTCAATTTGGACTTTAGGAAGTTCTCCAAAATCAGGTCCAAAGTAGCGCGGTGCATAGAGATTTGGAGCGCGGTGCATAGAGGAATTCAGCCTATTTTTCACCTTCCAGCTCAGGAATTCGGCCAGTTTTTACTAGTTTTACTTTTTCATGAGAGGATTGATTTATATTGATGTAATTTGGTAACCATGATGTAATTTTGGCATATATTTACTTGTTCTAGATGATTCATTCACCTAAAAGTGAAAATCAAGTGAATGGATCAGTTTCCTAGCTTATAGAGGCAAGTTGTTTGGCTGCCTAGATTTTAGCTCCTTGTTTAGAATTGGTTCAAACTGCTCCTAGAAGCATGAGATCGACCCCTAGAGGCATGGGAAGGGGTTAGAATTGTCTATTTATTGTATTTTCTAAGACATTTTCAGGGTTGGACTCTTGGGAAAAGTTTGGCACTCCATTGTACATCCATATTTCAGTTTTTGGCAAAGGAAAGACCAGAGTTTTGCAGCACTTGTTGGGATCCTTGTGGCTTCTGAGTTTTGATGATGTTTCTTCTCATGTTATTTTTAGTTTATTAATTTTATATGTATTCCATCTTTCTCTATGCTTCTGAATTAAACAAATGAATATTCGAGGTAGAATTCATTGATTTGCTGGTGCTCTGCCTTAGACTTTTGTTTAGTTTTATATGTTTTTGTCAGTTTGAAGAGGATCCTTGTACTCTCTTGCCCTCTTCAGCTCCTCAAAAGTCTTTTCCATCCATTCATTCAATCTTTAGACATCAAATCCATTGCCTACCCTGCCCCAACTTGAACTCTGCAATATCTGGCCTCATCCCCAAGCCCAAAATTGTTTTTCCCCTTTTTCAACAAAAACCCCTAAAAATCAAAATCAAACCATCCTATTTGTTTATCTAGCCTAAGATCAATTGTTTTTATCGTCATCTCAGCCCCTTTGAAAATTTTTCATTGAGATTGACCTGGAGAGAGCCCTCTCCTATCCTCGTAGGGCTAGCTACGAGGCTGAGCGTGGTTTGGTGTTGTCCTTCTTCTGCCTTAGTTCAGCCTAATGTGGATTTGGGAACTAACATAGTGGTGACCATACTGGGGAAAAATGGTTTGCTTGTTGATGTTATTTGTTTCATAAGTTACAGATGGAGTCTGGAGTCATGCCAGGTAACTTTCAAAACGCTTTTGCTTTGCATTAGCGGAAGTAGATAAACGTTGCTTCAGTCGATCTGTGGTTTAGCTTGTGAACGTGACATTTCTCTTGTGTTCTACCCCAGTACATTATATCGTTCCAAAATTTTGGATGATTGAGTCTAGAATTCGACAGGCTGAATAGATCGTTTTTTCCTTTGATTTTTGAGTAGATCAATACACTGGCTTCCAAAAGACATACTAGATCAAATCCTGATCCTAATCCGCCTCCAGTATATGAGAATCCCAACTTGATTCCAAGAATTTTCCGTCGAGAAGCTCCCGTGTTTCCTCTGTTCAAATCTCATTCATACCCTACTGTATTTGAATACATCGAAGACATTGAGTTTGATGATCAGTTCGAGTTATCCTTGTTCAAAACCAAATCTGAAAGTGCTACTAGTTCTACCGTCATAAATCCCGAGTTCATTAAATATCTTGAGGTTGAACAAGCTAATCGATCCATTGATAATTACATTCTGAACCTTCAGAACTCTATTGTCGCAATGAATATTCCTGAGTTTATTGAATCTTCTTCTGAAACTCTTGGTCCATCAGTAATTACTTCTGATTCACAAGTTCATGCTGAGCCTTCTTTTATTCTTACTATTCTAGTGCAACCATTTATATCTGATCAGCAATCTGCAGTAGTTCCTCCTCCATCTCCGCCGCATACACCTCGAACACCTACTGCTCCTATTCCACCTGTTCTTCCAAGACAGATCATAAATCCACCAAGAGCCATGGCTGCTAGATTCGCACCTCTTGTTTTGCCCGCAAATTTGGATCCTATGCTCGCTGATTATTAGAGTAAAATTCCTTTGTTTGATGGTACTCCTCAAAATGTGCCCGCTCAGCAGCATATTGTTAGAATGACAGACTTTTTGGACCTGCATGAAATTGATGAAGAGAATGTCTCCATGAGATTTTTTGTCCAAACTTTTGGAGGCGAGGTACGCAAGTGGTTCAGAGCCTTACAGCCCGAAAGTATTAATACATTAGAAGACCTTCATAGACAGTTTCTAGATCGGTGGGAGATGAAGAAATATCCGTTTCAAATCACTTCTGAGTATACTAGCATCAAGCGTAATCCTGGTGAGTCCGTCCAAGACTATATTATCAGATTTAATGTGGTTTATAATGCAATTCCTGATGACTTGAGGCCTTCTAAGAAGTCAGCTTTGTTAAAATTCCTGGATGGTTTTGATCCGGATATGGCCTATTCATTACGAGATAGAGATCTGCCTACTTTAGAGGACATGCAGAAGATTTCTGTGAGTGTTGAGGGAAATTTGAATGATAAGAGAGCTAGACTGAAAGCAGAGAAGAAATTTGTGATAAAAGAAGAAGCTTCTACATCCACAGATAAGATACTTCGCGAAATGGGAAAGATGTTCGAAAGGCTCACTATTGATAAGCCCGAACCACAAGTTTAGAATCCTAACTTCCGTGGTCAGCAACAGCCCCAATTCAGGATTAAGCAATGAGAACAGCGAGCGCAAGAGCCACCAGTCCAGCAGCAAGTAAAGACCCCTCTTCAGCAGAATTTTGTTGGTCAGGATTCAGACGATGAAGATGATGTAGTAGGAGAGAAAAATCATTTCTTTACTCCTGATGATTTTCCCATTTATATCACCGAAGATAATGAATATGCAGAAAGTTCAGCAGTACAAAGAGATGAGGATTTTATCCTAGCTAATGATGCAGCCCTTGAGGAGGAGTCGGATGAGTATCAGAGAGGATACATGAATGCATTGTCAGCCCAGCAGAAGCAATATTCTCTTAGGAATAGAGATGTACCATTCAATCCAATTCAGAAGAGGAAGAAAGTTTCAGCGCCCAAAAATGACTCACATGTTGCACAAAAGAAAGCAAAAGAGGTAGTTGATCCTGCTTCCAATAAGTCATCATCAGCAGAAAAATCAAATCAGCCAATCACATCGAAAGAGAAGGTCGAAAAGAAAGATGTTCCAGCAAAATAGATCGAAAAGACTTCAGCTTTTAGTTTGGAGAATGAAATCTCGAAATTGAAGGTATCTATTCCCTTGACTAAACTAATGAAGAACAGCAGTTATAAAGGTCAGGTTTCTAGAATTTTGAATTTCGATCCCATGTTTGACATGGTGAATATTGAAGATGATTAACCAGAACTGATATTTGGACCAGCTTTAGATGGTGAGTCTCCGGACAGCGAGGTACCTCCTTTTTATATCAGTCTTCGGTTGAATGATTTTGTGTTGCATAACGCCATGTTCGATTCCGGTGCTTCCCATAACCTTATGCCGAAATCAATCATGGAGAAGTTGGGTCTAGACATTACCAGGAAGTACCATGATCTTTATTCATTTGATTCTAGCAGAGTGAGATGTATTGGGCTAATTAAATACTTGGTTGTAAGTTTGGACCAGATTCCTACAACGAATGTTTTGATGGACGTTGTTGTAGCAGACATTCCTCCGAGATTTGGTATGTTTCTTTCCAGATCTTGGGGAGAAAAATTGAAAGGGACACTACAGTTAGATTTCTCCTATGCGACGATTCCTGTGTTTGGTCAAATGAGAAAGTTGTACCAGGAACAAAAAATGAAGTATATGATTACCACTAAGGAGAAACCAGTTAATCATCCACTTAATTATGTACATACAGATCTAGAGTATTTTGTTTTGTTTGCTGATAGTTTTAATGATGTAAATAGTCACTTGGTTCAAGCAGAAGATATCCCAGAGATTACCGATAATTTCAGAGAATTTATGCAGAAAGAAAGGCAGCTACCGGAAAGTACAGTTGAGCAATCAGCTAAAGATAGTGGACAGCAAGCAGAAAAAACAGAGCTATCGCAATTTCAGCACTTAGAGGATGATGAAGAGGGTCTATGAACCATGGATTTCGATGGTTTAGTGGGCAATGATGGTGCTGGGATTGGTATTTGGGTACGCAGCCCTTTTTCAGCTCCTAATAAGGTACCGAGCAATGTACGGGTATGTTCTTACAAGTTGGCATTTGATTGTTCGAACAATGAGGCTGAGTATGAAGCTCTGATTGCTGGCTTAAATATTCTTAGAAAGCTGAATGCTAAAAGAATTACGGTCTATGGCGACTCCGAATTGGTGATTAAGCAGGTAAAGGGTGAGTATCAAACGAAACATCCCCAAATGCGGGCTTACCGGAATGTTGTCCTCGATATTTTGAAACAGTTTTCAGATTATACCTTGACTTGTATTCCTCGCATTCAAAATCGAATTGCTGATGCGCTTTCCAAGGCAGCTAGTAACTTGAAGATCCCAATGAATTCAAGCAATAAATTCGAAATTCATGTGAAGCACCGTCCTACCGTACCGGATAATCAAAGATGTTGGCAATTTTTCCAAGATGATGATGAGATTAATGATTTCCTACAGAGTAAAGGTAAGTTCAAAGATACCTCAATTGATGTAGAATTTGATGATGGTGATGATGTTCAAGTTAACCAAATGGAAGTGTTACAGCTGAAAGATAACATTATTCCTAAAGGTTTGATACCTTTAGAAGAACTCTTCAATCAGGATGATGTGGCTAAGAAACCAACTTTATGACCGACTGAAAAAGGAGTGGAGGATGTCAATATTGGGACAGCTGAAAATCCCAAAATGGTAAAGTTATCCAAGTCATTGTCACCGGAGGTAAGGGCTAAATATGTGAATTTGTTGTCTTCATTTGCTGATGCTTTCGCTTGGGATTACTCATATTTAAAGACATATGACACTAATATCATCCAACATACTATCCCAATCAAGCCTAATCAGAAGCCTTTCAGACAAAAGCTAAGAAGAATCAATCCGAAATTGCTACCATCGATTGAGAAGGAGGTAAATAGGCTGTACAAAGCAGGAATCATTGTTCCTATCAGATTTTCTGATTGGATTTCAAATTTAGTGCCAATGAGGGAAAAGACAGGTGATATTAGATTGTGTATTGATTTTAGAAATTTGAACAAGGTGTCATTGAAGGACAATTATCCATTGCCTAAGATGGATCATATATTGCAGTGAGTAGTGGGTGCATCTCGGATGTCACTACTTGACGGTTATTTTGGATATAACCAAATCTTGGTTCATGAGGATGACCGCGAAAAAACAGCCTTCACTAATCCATGGGGGACATTTCACTATGCCAAGATGCCATTTGGTTTGAAGAATGCTGGTGCAACTTTCCAACGGGCGATGGACATGGCTTTTGTGAATGAAAATGATGTTTTTCTTGTTATATACCTTGATGATTTGACTGTCTTCTCAAATTCAGATGAAGAGCATATGTATCACTTGAAAGTTGTTTTTCAGAAGTGCAGAAAATATGGTGTCTCGCTTAATCCTAAAAAGAGCTTATTCGCCATGGATGAAGGTAAGTTACTTGGTCACATTATTTCCAAAGATGGCATCTGTATTGATCTGGCACGTATTGAAGCAATCCAGCGAATTGACCCTCCCAGGAACAAGAAAGAGATTCAGTCTTTTAACGGTAAGATGAACTTTTTGCATCGTTTTGTCCCTAACCTTGCTGAGCATTTGAGAGAAATAACAAATATGTTGAAAAAGGACAGCCAAGTGAAGTGGACGGAAGATGCGGTAAAGTCCTTTGATTTGGTGAAGTTGGCACTATCTTCAGCTCTGGTGTTAATCAGCCCGGATTACACCCAAGATTTCATTTTTTTTTCCTTTGCTTCAGAACATACCATGGTAGCCGTGTTAATACAGAAGAGAGATGGACATGAGAAGCCCATAGCCTTTTTTAGTCGAACTATTAGAGATGCAGCCCTGAAATACAACATCATTGAGAAACAGGCTCTAGCACTGGTAAAGGCATTGAAGGATTTCCGGGTATACATTTTTCATTCCCATATTTTAGCTTATGTTCCTAACGCTGCTGTGAAAGATGTTTTAGTACAGACTGATCCGGAAGGAAGACGTGGTAAGTGGATCGTAGCTTTGCTGGAATATGATGTGGAAATAAGGCCCACGAAGCTGATCAAGGGACAGGGGCAGGGGCTGGCGAAACTTATGGTTGAATCCAATTTGCACGCATTAGACATAAATCTAATTGCTACTATGTCTAATGAAGATGAGGAGAATGCGCCACTTCAGGTATCGAAAATGATGTTTGTTGATTCCCCATGGTATTCAGATATCATCTATGTTCTTCAAAATTTGTCATCACCGCCCGGCATGACTCGAAACAAAGGTAGGACTTTGAAACTGAAGGCTGCAAAATTTTGTGTTTTGAATTCTGCACTTTATTGGAAGGATCCAGGTGGTGTGTTATTGAATTGTTTGGTGAAGGAAGAAGCGGAGAAGGTAATGGAAGATTTCCACAAAGGAGATTGCGGCGGTCACCATTTTTGGAAGACAACTGCCAATAAGATTTTGAGAGCTGGGTACTATTGGCCCACGTTGTTTGCTGATGTCTATAAAACAGTCAAAGGCTGCCATGAGTGCCATATTTTTGAAGGAAGACAGAAATTATAGCCATTTCCACTCAAGCCTGTTGAGGTAAGCGCCCCTTTCCAGCAATGGGGTTTGGATTTCATCGGGTAAATCCATCCTCCTTCTTCAGGACAGCATATATGGATTCTAACAGCCACCGATTACTTTACAAAATGGATCGAAGCAGTGCCCACATGACAAGCCATCGATTCGGTAATTATTTCTTTCCTTGAGAACAACATTTTGTCCCGTTTTGGTTGCCCGAGTAAATTGATCACAGATAATGCAGCGGCTTTTAAGTCAAGAAAGATGATTGAGTTTTGTGCAAAGTATAAAATCATTTTGGGGCATTCAACCGCCTACCATCTGCAAGGTAATGGTTTGGCGGAATATTCCAATAAGTCTCTAGTCAATATCATCAAGAAGTTGTTGGACATCAATAAGAAGAGTTGGCATAAGAAGCCGGTGAATGCGTTATGGGCTGATCGGGTAAGTCAAAAGAAGTCAATTGGTATGTCTCCTTTCAAGTTGGTTTATGGAGTAGATACAGTTTTTCCAACTTCACTTGCTGTTCCGGTAGTCAGGCTTCTTCAGGAGGCTGATAGTGAAGAAAGCCATATGAAGAGAAGGATAAACCAGATGATTCATTTACAGCAAACAAGGGAAGAGGTATTTCAGAATACATTCAAGTTGCAGGAAAAAATCAAAAAGATCTATGACAGGAAAGCGAAGGCAAATAAATTTCAGTTGGAGGAAGTGGTACTGAAGTGGGATGCTAAGAATGAAGATAAAGGTAAACACGGTAAGTTTGAAAACCTTTGGAAAGGTCCATTCAAGATTGCAGCATATCGAGGTCAGAACGCCTTTTTGTTGAAGGAGATGAATGGTGAAGACTGCCCAGGAGGGCCGGTCAATGGTTGGCTGCTCAAGCGCTACCATTTATAAGATGTTTTCTACTGATCATTGTCATTGTACATATCATGTTTTTCAAATTCATTGTAAGTGTGCACTGTAGTATTTTCTTCAATATGGGGCCCGAAGCAAAGGCTATAATCCTGAAGAGGGATTTCAGTTTTGTTTCAGTCATTTGAGTCTGTCTGTTTCAGTCATTTCTGTTTCAAGAGTTGAGTCAGTTTAAATTAAAATTTCAGTCAAATAAATTTAGTCAATAGTTTTGAGTTGTTTTATCAATAATGGACTCCATGGCCCAATGGACAAAGGCACTGGTCTGCTCTCCCAAAGATCTACCGTTCTTGGTACCTTCGAGGAGCTACCATCTCCATTGGAGCCAATGTTAGAGTCAGACTTTGCAGCCCTCCGTCAGAGATCATTTCTCTATTTGCATTTCATTGTTTAGGTGTCTCATTCCGTTCTTTCATCTGCATTTCGTTAGGAGCATGCCATTAACTGATGGAAGGGTTTGGTTCTCTTTTTTTCCCTCATGCTTGTACCTGTTGGGTTGGTTAAAACTCCTCAAAATCCATCAGAGTTCAGTTCATGTCATTTACAGTCATAAATGATTATTTTGGTCAAAAAGAGTCTTGTATTTTTTGAGTCTAGGGGTCAGTATTTTGACATGTTTAATAAATGCCCGCAGACCATGAGGATGGTTTTCAAAGAATTTCTCAGTCCAAATTTCATCATCAAACATATTCGAAGGCATTTCTTGTTCAAAACTCTGTTTTGAATAAGAAATTGTCGAATTCATGTTTTGTAATAATCATGTATTTTTCGTTTTGAAGATTTCAAAGAAGGCTCTGGTTTTCCTTTGCCAAATATCAATGCCAATATCCCTGCAAAATCAAATAATTTCACCAGTCCAAACTCAGAAATTCAGTAAAAAATCAGAAGATAGAGGTTTCATTAAATGACAAAGTGCCAAAATAGAAAAACATTACAAAGTGGGTTTTTGGAGGAAGCAAAAATGAAAGCCATCACTTGCAAGATATTGATCAAAGTCCTATAAACCATTTTCATCAAGAAACATTCATAAATCTTCATAGAAAAGTCAAAATTTGAGGTTGAAAAGCAAACTGGCATTTTAAAAGGGTCGTGACTGTGTGTTATCATTGCGCGCGGTGCATACAAAGGAGGCGCAGCGCACTGGGTGAAAGTTGGCAGTGTATTTTTGTACAGACACGGCGCACCAAACCAGCGTGGCGCACTGGGTGTGCATGCGGCGCTTTGAGCCATCAAGCCCGAAATCCGTCCAAACTCTACAATTTTTCAAAATCAAACAATTTTTTCCGCTCCAAGTAAGTTTGTCCAAGTTTGTTCAACGATTTTAAGCTATGGCGCTGTGGTTTAGGAGCAAAGTGATTAGTGTTTGAATGGTGAAATATTTGACCCTATATCCACATCCAAATTCGCTCCAAGGTTTAAAGGGAGGTGTTTCAAAACGTGAAATTTGATGCTTCAATTCTCATTTCATTAATATGTATGCTCTTTCCATTTACTGTCATTGGTGTCACTGCTTGCTTTGTCACATTATACACCACAGTCTCACAGTCTCTCTCCTATTCCATTACTGTTGTCACTGTTATTATCATATCATTGTCTCACTTCTATTATCATTGTTGTTATAGCACAGTCCCGTTGTTATTCCTCTATCCCATATCCCTATACCCTTTGATCCCCATGTGAAATCCCTAACCCTACACTTGTTACCTCCTTCCCTTCATTGATTAAAATTTAAATTTCCACAAGTTTCAATGGTTGTTTTCATGTCTTTGACTGTACTTTTTCCATTTTAATAACTCTTGTTTCTATCACATTACAAGTCCCATCACTATCACCCATTCCCATACCATTTGTAAAGGTGTGTAATCTCAACATTTTCCAAAGCAGTGAGTAAATGTTTGTCCTTTCCAAAGTCACTTGACAGTTCATTGTGTTCACTTTGACACTTCCTTGCAGCCTTTCCATTTTATGTGACACATTTGGGCATTGAAACAAATACACCAATTTTCTCATTTTCTAAACAACCAAGCATACAGTTGACAAACACATTTCAGCATCATGTCAGAGACAGATTCACCATATGAGCAGGAGTACGAGCAGGATAGTGACTCTACAGCAGAACTTAATGTGCCAAGGAGATCTCACAAAAGTGGCAGGCATGTCAGGGAAGAACCCACTTCTTTGACACAATTGCAGGCTTTCCCTCTTGCAATGGATTGTTTTCAACGTCAGTCATGTTTCCAGTATTGTGAGATGATTGCCCGAACTTAGCATCATCATGAGTTAGCTCACCTATTTGTCCTTAATTTTCATAATGGTCGTGTAAGCCTTGCTGGAGTGAATTTCACTCTGTCACCCGAGACTATTTCTGAGGAGACCGGGATACCAAACATCGGGGAAGAGTGGAATAAGCGGCAGCAGTTGGAAAGGGAATATTATGAGCCTTACATCAGACCCGTATATCTGAGGCAGCTGAGCAGGGTATTTAATTTCCGGTTTCTGAAAGATGAGTACGCACCATTGATGAAACTTATCATTAGGTACTTCAGTTGTGAAGGGCGCTTTTCATTCTTGTATGCGTATCACATCCGGCTGTTGATGCATTTCACGAGAGTGCGGTTGATGAGAATTCCATACTTCATGTACCATAACATAGAGTGGATGACATTCCTTGTACATAAGAAGACCCCATCGCAGTAGCAAAACAACATTTACCATTACGTGCTCATCAAAATCATGGTGGTACATCAGCTCGCACAGCAGGGCATCGCATGGGATGAGTTCATTTCCCGTGATTTCTTTGCAGCGCCACAGCCTCTTGAGGTTGTTCATGATGAGGGAGAGCCTTCACACCAGTTTGATGTTCCTGATTTTGAACCTATCAGTGCTCCAGCGTATGTGACATATCAGAGAGGCCATCGAGCCTTATTTGCAGCATCTCGACAGGTACTATCTCCACCCGGGGTGGAAGGGGTCTCGTTGACTTCATCAACAGCGCGAGTACTATCTCCACTTGATGTGGAAGGGGTCTTGACTTTGACATCAGCACAGGTACAGGTTCAGGATAGAGGCAAGATGCCTATGCATGATGAGGGCCCTTCAGGAGACCAAGACACTGATTTTATACTCATCAATGTTGATGCGAGCTCTCCTAACTCAAAGCTCAAAGAGATCATCCAGGAACAAAAGGCGGAGATTGATACTTTGACCGTGAAGTTACAGAGATCTCAGTGGGTTATACATTATTTGGAGCAGCGCAATAAACAACTGGAGGATCAGCATACACTTGTAGAGTTGCGGAAAATCCGGGAAGACCGTGCATTGGCCCGGAAGAGACCAGGTGATATGACACCAGTTAAGCGAGGGACCTGACTCACGCATGTTAACATTCATTTGGAGAAGCTCTTGGCGAAGGCCAATAGAAACAAAGACATGCTCATACATATGAAGAATCACTATTGGGCCCGCACGCACGTTTGCAGAGCAAAAATGAAGATCCTGAAGGCAAGGTTGAGCAAGGCACTGAAACGTCGGAAGAGGCCGGATCCACTCCAGATCTTGGCTGAAGCTTCCTTGGCTGAGCATGAGACATGATGGGAGACCTTCACTCCAAATTTCAGCAAATTTGGAGAAGATTTTGTCATTTTGAAAATTTTGGTTGCAAAACAGGTTTTTCCGCCCGAGGCGTCGCACCACCCGACGCGCGCTTATGATTGGGACATCTTCTGGAGGAAAAATTTGCATTTTTGGATTTTTCATGATATATTATGTATTTTCATGAATGGGCAAAGCATTTCATCACATTCTGGGCTTCCTAAAGGGCCAAAAACACCATGAAACTCACCTTTCTGCCACATTTTGCACCAGCAGGAAGTAGTCTTGGAAAAATGAATTTTTGGAGGGGAAAATGAGCTCCAAATTAAAAAATTCCACTTGGGTTGGATAGTAGACATCCAGGGCTTTCCAACAAGCTATCAGGTCCAAAGTAGCATGGAACATAGAGCTTTGGAGCGCGGCGCATAGAGGAATTCAGCCTATTTTTCACCTTCTAGCTCAGGAATTCTGCCAGTTTTGACTAGTTTTACTTTTTCATGAGAGTATTGATCTATATTGATGTAATTTGGTAACCATGATGTAATTTTGGCATCTATTTACTTGTTCTAGATGATTCATTCACCTAAAAGTTAAAATCAAGTGAATGGATCAGTTTCCTATGTTATAAAGGCAAGTTGTTTGGCTGCCTAGATTTTAGCTCCTTGTTTAGAATTGGTTCAAACTGCTCCTAGAAGCATGAACTCGACCCCTAGAGGCATGGGAAGGGGTTAGAATTTTCTATTTATTGTATTTTCTAAGACATTTTCAAGGTTGGACTCTTGGGAAAATTTTGGCACTCCATTGTACATCCATATTTCAGTTTTTGGCAAAGGAAAGACCAGAGTTTTGCAACACTTGTTGGGATCCTTGTGGTTTCTGAGTTTTGATGATGTTTCTTCTCATGTTATTTTAATTTCATTAATGTTATATGTATGCCATATTTCTCTATGCTTCTGAATTAAACAAATGAGTATTCGAGGTAGAATTCATTGATTTGTTGGTGCTCTGCCTTAGACTTTTGTTTAGTTTTATATGTTTTTGTCAGTTTGAAGAGGATCCTTGTACTCTCTTGCCCTCTTCAGCTCCTCAGCAGTCTTTTCCATCCATTCATTCGATATTTAGACATCAAAGCCATTGCCTACCCTGCCCCAACTTGAACTTTGCAAGATCTGGCCTCATCCCCAAGCCCAAAATTGTTTTTCCCCTTTTTCAACAAAAACCCCTAAAAATCGAAATCAAACCCTCCTATTTGTTTATCTAGCCTAAGATCAGTTGTTGGTATCGTCATCTCAGCCCCTTTGAACATTTTTCATTGAGATCAACCCGGAGAGAGCCCTCTCCTGTCCTCGTAGGGCTAGCTATGAGGCTAAGCGTGGTTTGGTGTTGTCCTTCTTCTGCCTTATTTCAGCCTAAGGTGGATTTGGAACTAACACCTTTTTTTTAGAAAAACCAGGAGGGACATTTAGATTGAGCAAAACATACAAAATATCAGCATACCAAGAGGAATTTAAAAAATTATCTTCAAGAATTGGAGTTGTCAAATCCTCTTGTTCATCTAATGCTTTAAACATGTTTATATCAAGAGCTTGAAAGTTGGATTCGGCCATAAGTTTTGCTAGTCCTTAACCTTTTATGAGCTTAGTGGGTTTGATTTCTAAGTCATATTCTAAATTATAGCAATCCACTTTCCTCTTTTGCCATCTAGATCTTGGGTCAATATGTCTTTCACAATTGAATGAGGCACAAATGTTATGATGTGGGAATGTAAAATGTAAACTCTGAAGTCTTTCAAGGCTTTGACCAAGCCAAAGGCTTGTTTTTCCATTATGTTATACTTTAGAGGTGCATCTCTTAATGCCTTGCTGAAAAATGCAATTGGCTGCTCTTGTCCATTCATGTTTTTCTATAATAGGACTGCAACTATTGTGTGTTCTGATGAAAATGAAAAAATGAAGAAATCCTTTGAAAAATCAGGACTAATGAGAGCTAGTGTTTTGGTAAGTGCTTGTTTTACCAACTCAAATGATTTCTTTTCTTCTAAGGTCCATTTAACTCATTCTTATCTTTTAAGCATGTTTTTCATGTTTCTAAGGAGTTCAGCTAGATTGGGTATGAACCTCCTCAAGAAAGTAATCTTTCCAATGAAAGATTGAAGTTCCTTGATGTTTCTGGGATGGTTGATTTGCAATATACCATCAATTCTCTTTGGATCTATCCTTATTCCTTCTTCAGATATGATATGTCCAAGAAGTTTACCTTCTTAGAGACCAAACAATGTTTTCTTTGGATTTAAGGATAACCCAAATTTTCTGCATTTTTCAAAGACTTCTCTCAAATGAATTAGGTGTTCTTCATCTGTTTTAGAATAGACAGTGATTTCATCTAATTAAATCACTATGAAGTAACCTATTTCTTCTGAAAATGCAATATCCATGGCTCTCTGAAATGTGGCACCAGCATTCATTAAACCAAATGGAATTTTCAAATACATGAAATTACCCCAAGGTGTAGTAAAGGTTGTTTTAAGTTGATTATCAGGATGTACCAATATTAAATTGTAACCTGAGAAGCCATATAGCAAATAAATTCTTCTAAAACCAACTACCCTTTGTAAGATATGATCCATTTTAGGCAAAGGATAGTTGTCCTTTAATGGGGCTTTGTTTAAGTTTCTAAAATCAATGCAAAGCCTTATTTCCCCTGTTTTCTTCCTAAAATATACAAGATTAGACACCCACTCTGAGTATCTAACAGGGACTATAACTCTAGCATCATACATTTTTCTAATTTCTTTCTCTACCAAAGGTAATTGAACAGGGTTAATTTTGCGCAATTTTTGTTTAAAATGTTTTTGGTTTTCTTTGATGGGTATCTTATGCTGGATTATTTTTGTATCATATGATTTCAAATATTCATAACTCCATGCAATCGCATCATAAAATTCTTTAAACAGCTCAATATATTTTAGTTTTATGTGAGTTGGCAGTGTTTTGGATAATTTGATCATTTTGGGCTTTTCCTCACTGCCTACGTTGCATTCTTCTATTTCAGTTTCAATAGGTTACAGTTTTGGCTTTTTAGCAGCATCATTCAAGTCAAACAATTCCTCTAATGGGACCAGTCCTCTTGGCAAGCTGTGATATTTATATTGCAGCACTTCTAACTCGTTATTTTCTAAATCTGTGCCATTCTTTGTTTTATGATTGGATTCATAGGTTAACATATTTATTTCAGCAATCTTGGGAGATTTTTCTTCTTCAACAAGTGGGTTTTCTTCAATAGGACAGTCTTGTTCATAATCTAAATCTGAGTTTGATGTTTTAAATTCATTTTTGGACTGTAGGAAGTCTTCTATTTGTTTATCGCTATCAAAAACTTGCCAGTATTTTTCATTATCTAGGACAGCTGGTCTATATTTGATTTGGGTGGTGCATTGTTTGGTTTCGTAGGGTGTAAGACAAGTTCTAGCAGCAAAGGCTAATCCATTGGCAAGGATATTTTTGTTTCTTGGGACAAAGGTAAGTTGGAATTCATCAAATTCTTTTAACAAGTCCATGGCATCATCTCTATCAGCTCTAAGCCTGGGATGTTTAGCACTATATTCCCCATTTACTTGTTTGATTATCAATTATGCATCTTCGTGAACTTTTATTCTTTTGGCCCCTAAATTCTTCAATAAATGCAGGCCTAAAATGAAAGCCTCATACTCTGCTATATTTTTTGTACATTGAAATTTTAATCTATAGGAATGTCCCTCAGCATGATTTGTTTCCGTGTTATGCACCCATATGCCTGCTCCTGCACCATCTTTAGAGCAAGATCCATCAAAACCCATACTCGGAAGAGGATTTTTTTTAGATTTTTCATTTATTTCATTGTTGTCCTCTCTGTTTAGTTTATTACAGCAGTCATTGTGATTATCCTGTGGGTTTTCTCTATGCTGAATTTTGTTATCTTTCTCAAAATTTTCAGTGTTTTGATGATTTGTTCTTTGATTTCCGATCTGCACTATGTACATGGTTGTTTTGAACATTAAGACCTATAATCTGTTTTTTGTAATTTCCTGAGTTTGCAAACTATTTTTTGGTTTTCTCCTCATCTTCCTTTTCATCTGTAGCTGCCTCTATGTTTGAATGTGGAGTGATTACTACATGGGTTGATGTTTCATTAATTAACTCTTGCTCATTAGGAATATCATCAATATAAAGAATAAATGAGTCAAGGTTAGTGTGTATGGAATAAAGAGGAGAATTCATTGGTCTTTCCTGGTTACTCACCATGTATTTCATGTGTGTTTCCCTATAGAGTCTTCTAGGTTGACTGAAGACAAGGATGGTGGCATAAGTCATATCCATCTGCATAGTGCCTTGTAACTGAGCACCCCATGATCTTGAAAGGAGGATGCCATATTTGGGGGGTATATTAGCCACTACAATGTCCATCACTAATCTCTTGGCTGGTATTTGGGCTAAGTTAACACACAGATCCTTTATAAGGACTAGGCATCTTACTCTGCTTGAATCAAAGGAATATAAATCTTTATAAGGTCTAGTTACCTCAAGGCCTATCTTTTCCATGATTACTTTAGGCATAAGTTGTGTGATGCTCCTGAATCAAGCATGGCATTGTGCAGAATTTTATCATGAATGTTCAAAATGATGTAGAATGGAGGGGTAGTTCCTTCTTGAAATTTTCCTTCAATTTTGGGTCCAAATATGAGCTCTGGGTTATCATCATTTAAGTTAACTATGTCATGAACATCTTCTATGCTCAAAGCTTTCAAAACTTGACATCTATATACATTTTGAGTGACTAACTCAGTGAGTGGGACAAGAATTTTAATTTTGGCAATTTCACTCTCTAGGTTGAAGGGAATCTGATTTTTCGAAAAGTTTAATTCAGCCTTCTTAGTCACTGTTTCATCAGCAAAATCAGCTTGCTGATTTTTATTATTTACAGCAGTTAAAATGGTTTTTTTAGGAGCATTAGATGAAATACTAATGCTTCTAGGGTTACCATTTTATTTTTCATTGAATTGGTTGTTTTTCCCTTTGTTTAAATCAGAACTTTCAGCCACTGTTTTACAATTTTCTACTGTCTTTTTAGAAGCATTTTCAGGGCTGTTTTTTGCAGAATTTTCAGAGTTTTTCTTCTTGGGAGTTTCTTGATTTTTCTGAATTCTTAGGTTATATTTTTTACGTGACCCTATGATGGAGTTTTCAAAGTCTGGTTCATAGTATTCTGTTTCTGGTATTTTGTCATCATGGGGTGTATATAGACCTTGTTTTCTTTCATAAATGAGATCAGAATCCTCATTTCTTACTCCCAACATGTTCATGTGCTCATCCTCTATTTTGTCATTTATTTCTTCATCCTCGTTGACATAATTTTCTTGAAAATGAGGTCTAATCTGTTGATCAACATCTCTTTGTCTATTTTGAGGTTGATTTC
Source organism: Pinus albicaulis (assembly GCA_034641835.2). NCBI lineage: Eukaryota > Viridiplantae > Streptophyta > Pinopsida > Pinales > Pinaceae > Pinus > Pinus albicaulis. The sequence continues at coordinate 131,887 of JAXQQM020067272.1, read as the reverse complement.
TCCTAAAGTTATGATTTTGGTTTTGGGGTTGATTTCTTTTTTGAGGAGCTAATTGATTTTCCCTAGATTGAGCTCTCTCAAGCATGCTCATTATCTCCATCATCTTCTCCATCATTATTTCCAGTTTTGATTCAGATGTGGAAGGTGCAGTATCTTCCCTATAGGATACCCTCTTCTCAGTTTTCATTATGGCTCTCTTTTCAATCAAATTTGTTTCCACACTAAGAGCTCCTTTCTACGTGTCTTCTAAAGTTAAGGGGTCCCTTTCTCTCAGTTGATAAGCCATTTCAGGATCAAATCCTTCAGGTAATTTGGCCAAATCTAAGCCTTGTGGAGGTTTTAAATTTAGGGGAAGTGCATTATAAACACTATTAAATCTAGTACAATAATCTTCCACACTTTCCCCAGTATTTCTCTTGAGGTTGTTATAATCTGAAAGTATTTGAAGAGGGTTATTTCTAACTTGCCATTTGTTTATGAATGTTTGATGGAAAGCTTGGAGATCATTAATACTCTGGGGGTTTAAGCCTTTGAATCATTTTCTTGCTTCTCCCCCTAAACTTTGAGAAAATAATATAAGTTTAATGGTCTCATAATCTATCTCATTTTTGTCAAAATAGTCATTCATTTTATCCACATGTATTTGAGCAGTAATAGTACCACTAGCATCATATAATGGAATCTTAGACTAATAGTCTTGTGGAAAATTGGCTAAGGGTAAAGGAAGAACTAGTGGAGCATACCATGCTGCCATGATAGGATGTTGTGGAAAAAATGGGGGGTTTACAAGTGGAGGGTTTATGAAAGGAGGAGGAGGATGGAATGGAGTAGTCTGAATAGGGGGTGTATGGATAATAGTAGTACTTGGACCAGTAAAATACTATTGAGTAGATCTACGATGAGAAAAACCAAAGTTATGAATGGAATGAAGGTTAGGAGGAGTGGTTTCTCTACTACCAGGATGTTCACCACTATGTTGGGGTGAGTATGGAGACTCAAAGTCTATCTGATCTATATCACTAAGTGACTTAGTTTTGAATGGGTTTCTTAAGTAAACTTGTGTATTTTGTAGAGCTAAGGGGTTTCAGGGACGGAATTAGCTCTATGAATTGGTCTAACAATAGTTGGAGTCTTGGATTTAGGAGATTTCCTAAGGATACTTTCTGGATTATCAACTATCTCAGGAGGATTTGCGTCAGGATAGGCTCTAGTGTATATTCTTCTAGAAGCCACTATGTAGTGTTTTTAGACCCAATTATGAGAAAATTTCAGCCAAATATGACAGTCTTTAAGAGGTTAACTAATCTTTTCAAAGAAAACTCAATCTTCAAAGTCTTCTTAACTAAGTTTCTATGATGTTATGGTTAATTTTTTCTCAGTGGAGTCTTAGGAAAAAACAAAGGGGTCAGAAGGCCTACTGAATACAAATGGAGTCACCAGGTGAAGTATTTTTACTTGTTTTCAAGGTTTGGTTGTTGTTCACCATCAACAATCAATAATAACCAGTCTTGGTGACACTTGATTCATTTAGAAATAAGGGTTAGTTGAGTTGTGAAGTTATCTATTACTCAATAATCTACCCAGTATGGTCGCCACTCTATTAGGCCTCCATAGTTTTCAAGAATGGCAAGAACAAACGCTGCAAAGCCTACATCAAAACCACTTTGGAATCCTAGGATCTAGCCCTCCTGGATTCAGAGAGGGATCTCTCTTTATAAGTTTTTTCAAAGATATGATCTTTAAGACTTATGATATGATATTAGGCTAGATAAAGCACAACGGTTTTTGTTTGTTTCGTTGGGATGAATATCATTAAAATGAAGGAAATATTTTGAAGGGCAAAGTTGTGAGTAGGTTGAAAATGGTTCAGCTGATAGGATAAGTAAGAAACAATGTCAATCCATTGGGCTATGGAGTCATAAAAGGATTTAATTGGAAAACAAGTTTCAAGAGTGGTCTATGGGGCAAGTCATTTATGTCAATAGATCTCTTTAAGTTTATTTATGGAATGAAACATTAAGAAGTGGTGAAAGAAGAAAACATATAAGAAAACAAGAGCAACTTAAGATCAAGTAAGGACTTTTAACCCAGCCTACTTTCAGCATACTCAAAAGAAAATAGAGAATAGCTTAATATCAAATAAGGACTTTTAACCTGGTCTGCTTTCAGCATATTCCAAAAGAAACATTTAAGATAAAACAAAGAATAGCTTAATATCAAGTAAGGAATTTTAACCTAGCATGCTTTCAGCATACTCAAAAGAAAACATAAAATAGCTTAAGATCAAATAAGGACTTTTAACCTAGTCTGCTTTCAACATATTCCAAAAGAAATATTTAAGATAAAACAAAGAATAGCTTAAGATCAAGTAAGGAATTTTAACCTAGCCTGCTTTTGACATACATTCAAGGGATATTTTCAAAGCAACTGTTGGAGAAGAAATTAGAGGACAGGGCTAACCATAAAATTCTCTAATTCAACTTTAGTTATCAAACTTTGTAAGAACATTCAAGGACAAAATCTCAAGTTTTACTTAGCAAGACAAGGGCTCACCAACATTCCTTGATTGATTACACTCTATTGAATTATCCTCAAATACACAATTAGAAAAAAACATAAAGATAAAGATTTATCATTGAGATTTAGGGTACTTGATAGTAAATCCTAATCTATATTTGTTGTTCTTTGTCAAAGGAAATGGACAATATGGAAAACATGAAAAAATAACAATTTACAATAAGAAAAACATCACCATTGACATAGACCAGGATCCCATAAATCATCTTGTATTTGATGTTCAAACCAATTACAATCTTCAAGTCCAGTGGGTCTTTACAGCTTCAGACTTCTTGTCTCAACTTATCTTTCTTCTATTACAAAACAGAGCTTCAGCAGCTTCAAAGATATTTACACTCAATGAGTATTCAAAGACCAACCCCAATATTGTCTTCTGGAGAAGTATTTATAGAATAATGAGGAGGTGGAGTGAAAGAAAGGTCTATCAGTTCAATTAATACAGAGTAAGTGTTTCTTAGCCTTTGAAGGGAAAAATGGAGAAGTTTTCAAATGTTTTAACTCAGATAATTTATTATTACATTAAATTTCATCAACTTTAGTCACTTTGTTGACTTTGGGGGCTCTTAGTAGGCTGGCAATTAATTCTAAGTTGTCTTTAGAAATATCTATGACTGTGTAATTAATATGCACTCTTTTAGGTGAAATCAGCTGGTAGGTGGCAGTTTGAGGAGTAATAGCCTCAAAGATGTGGAATTCAGAGGCTTTCTTTATTGATTTGTCTATCTTAATGCCTTAAAACACTGCTTTAACTATGATTTTGTGTTGTATTCCTTTATAATCTTCTTCTGAGCCTTTAAACTGTATATGCTGACTGTATCCACCTTTAAACTATGTTTTAATACTAAAACAGTAGGATTAAACCTTTAAACCTTCAAACTTATGCATTAATCATTTTAACTTTGATTGTTCACTGGCTTTCCCTTTTTCTTCGTGATTTGTTTTTAGAGATAGAAAACTTTGGCTCTATCCCTTTGTGAGCTGTGGATAGGGTTTCTGCTTCAAAAACCATCATATAACCTACAAAAAACAACAAAATACGTTACAAAAACCTGCGATGGAGGGTTTTGATTGCATATGAGGCTGGCGGAGCAGAGGAGCAGTGCAGAGTGAACGGAATATGCAAGCGGAGGAGCGGAGGATGGTTTCATAGAGAAAAACCCATAAAAATAGGTTTAAAACTGTATATGGCATGAAATTATAGATTGGCAGTTTTCAAAATACCACTGGTGGTTTTCACATGACCCTCGGGTGGTAAATGGTTTTCACTCAATCGAACGTGATTCAATTGAAATGGGACATGTGGCCTTTGTAAAACTGGCGGTATCGCGCAATTTTTTATTGTTAAACCTCGGATGGTAAAATCACGCGGGGGAGTTGAAGTGGGGGATAGGTGTCAAGAGGGGATTGGGAGAGGGGATTGGTTAGTGGGAGGTGGGTCCAGAGGGAGAATCAATGTCAGGAGGATGGGGGAATGCAGAGAAAAGGCGATGACCGTTAGATCAATAAGATCGACAATCAAGATCGCTTGGGAGGAATACACAGCGCAGGGAGATTTCAAAGGGAAAATGGATTTTAAAAAGGGCGCAGGGTTAATAATAGGTAAGGGGAGGGGATAAAATAATGGGGAAGGGAAGGGTTCAGTGAAGGGGTATGGGACCGAAGGTGGGGTAAGGGGGCTAATCACATCAGGGGTTTGACGTAACACAAGATAAGGGAGAAGGAGAAAAGGAAATGCCAATGGCACACTGGCGATGGGGGCTAGGAACCACAGAGCTAGGACATAGTTATGTGGAGGGGTACGTGACCAGGGGCCAAGAGAAAGGTGCTTATCGTGTTGGGATATCACATCGGGGGAAGGAAAAAGAAATGGGAGATGAAAATCTGTAAGGGACGATGCGATGTAACATGTTACGATGTGATAGGAATTTGCGATGCGATAAGCGCTAGCATTAGGTCATGGGGCTCGATCATATGATGGAGAAAGAGATGGGGGCTACGCCGAAAGCGGCTAAAGCCTGTTTATAAAAAAGGTGCTTTTTTAGGAAAAAAGAAAGTTTTTTAGGGGTTTTTGAGGTTTCGATAGGCAAAATAGGGAAATTTAAACCATAAAACAGGATTTTTATGAGTTTAAAAGGGATTTTGAAGGTTTTTGAAGTGAAAATATCAAGGAAAAGGACTTTTTGGACAAGGGACACAAAGGGGCTGCAAGAGTCACAAATTTTGAAGGAAATTTGTTTCTTGAAGACCATAAGACTTGTTTTAGCCATCATTTGCTGAAACAAAATTTACTAATGGCTAATAGAAATAATGACATTGGATGAAATTCCATGGGACTATTATCATCATCGTTCATATTTTATGCCTTGCCTTAATAAAATCGAGTATATTTTTTCATCTATGTTTTCATATGAGATTGTGGATAGTCTTCAATGTCCTATGTTAATCCTTCATTCTGAATCTGAAACAAATTTAGGAAACATATCTACAATTGTACCAATCAACATCTCATTTAAACCTGAAATTATTGAGAACATTCACATAGGTGCTTCATGCTCCCTTGATGAAATTGAGACGTATAAGGCCCTATTTCAGGAATTCCGAGAGATTTTTTCCTGGTGCTATGCAGAAATGCCAGGAATTTAACCTAGCATTGTAATTCATTAAATAAAAACTTACCCGGATGCCAAACCTATTAGACAGAGATTATGTCCAGTGCATCCATGAAAAACGACTGCTATAAAAGCTTAAGCTGAAAAATTAATTAGAGCGGGTTTCATTTATCTTGTTCCCTTGAATGGTTGGGTGTCCAATATTGTTCCAGTTAACAAGAATCAAGGGACCATTAAATTATTTTTCGACTATAGAGATATCAATAAATATTTTCCAATGTACAATTATCCTACCCCTTATATTGATCAAATCGTTGATGACTATGCTGGAAACGATATTTTCTCTTTCATGGACAAATTTTCCGGATACAATAAAAAAACGTACTCCCTATTGGTCAACATAAAACTGCATTAATTTTTCCTTTGGGAATATTTGATTATTGGAAACTCCCATTTGGATTGAAGAATGTTAGCGAAAATTTTCAAAGAAAAATGTCTTGCATGTTTCATGATATCAAACATATTGTACATCCCTACTTGGATATCTTACCATCTCACTCACTGAGATGACAAGATTATCAAATGTATCTGAGAGAAATTTTCATTAGATGTAGGAATTACAATATTTGTATAAATCCCCACAAATGTGTTTTCTTGGGTATAATTGGGTCGATTGTTGGGATTTATCATGTCAAAGGAAGGCATTTGTGTCGATCTACTTAAGGTAGAGGCCATTGTCAATTTTCCTCCTCATTCCAATATCCACCAACTCCAAAGTTTACAAGGGAAAGCAAACTTTTTACGAAGATTCATACCTAGCTATGCCAAACTAACTAAAGGTTTTACTTGGTTGTTGAAAAATTGAATCCCATTTCTCTAGGAATGAGCTTGCTTAAAAATATTTTGATGCACTGAAAAACACATTAACCCATACATCATTGTTATGTCCACCTAATTATCATCAAGACTAATTTTTGTATTTAGTTGCATCTGATGCCACTATTGGCTGTTTCTAGCTCAAGAAGATGAATCCAATGATGAACATGTGATATATTATCTGAGTAGGAATCTCATGAAAACTAAGATCAAATATGCACATGTGGAGAAATTGGACTTTGTAGCCATTCAAGTTTTCCAACGTTTTCATCACTATATACTCTTAAGAAAAACAACCATGATCTCTGGTTGCAACCCTATTATGTACATTCTTACTAGACAGTTGTTAGGGGGAAAATACTATAAATTGATAGTTATTCTACAAGATTTTGATTTAGAATTTGAAAAATCTAAGTCTAAGAAATCATTGGTCTTTGTTGAGTTATTGTGTGATTTTCCCCATGCTGAGACAGAAACCATCAAAGAGGATTATCTTCCAAATGAATCCCTCTTTCTTATCAGTACTTTAGATCCCTGGTATGGAGATACCATTATATATCTTAAAACTCATAATTTTTTACCTGATTTGTCTCGAACTGATCATGGTTGAATCTAGTACCAATCCCAGCAATATACTATTCTTGGCGATACACTTTATCATCATGGTGTTGATTCCATTTTTTGATTTTTTTTGACTCACAAGGATTCAGCCAAGAAGGCATTAAATGACTTACATTATAGAGATTTTGATGGTCATACGTCAGGGTTTTCCACTACCAAAAAGATATTGCACGCTAATTATTTTTGTCCGTCTATGTTTAAATATTAGTGCCATAATTTCCAAGTTTACCATCGCAGAATGTGTGTGCCTCCAACTCCTCTTCACCCAATCATAATTTTTGGCCCATTTACTAAATGGGGCATTTATTTTGTTACATGTAACCCTCACTTAGTCGGGGGGCATGGGTATATCATCCTAGTGGTAGATTATTTTACAAAATGGGCCGAGGTGATGCCTAAATATAAGGACGATGGCGATACTATAACCATTTTCATATTAAACCATGTGATTACTAGGTTCAATGTTCCATAAGCTATCATTATGAACCATAGCAGCCACTTTCAAAACTTTATGATGAATGAAATTTTTGCACGGCTAAGCTTGCGCCATGACATCTCTACCCCTTATTATCCGCAAGTGAATGGCCAAGTAGAAGTTGTTAAGAAGGTTTTTAACACTATGATCAAACAAATTTTTAGCGTTCATAAATGAAATTGGCATACTATGCTTTTTTCAGCCTTTTGGGCATATCATACCTCCATGAAAAAATTGACTAGCTTTACTCCCGTCCAACTTGTTTACGGTTTGGAGGCAGTTTTGTCGATTGAATGTGAAATTTCATAGCTCAAATGGACCATTGAGTTCTTACCAGCTACCTCTGCTAAGGAAGAGAATTTTTTGTACTTAGCATGACTACATGAGACTCGTCGTGATGCTACACTGGCAAGTGAGGCTCATAAGAAACAAATTAAGGCTCAATTTGACTAGAACGTGAATCCTAATTCATATTTGGAAGGTGGCCTAGTCTTGTTCTATGATCAAGTGCATGATAAACTAGGTAATGGTAAATTTGAACCCATGTGGGATGGTAATTACATTATGAAACATGTATTATCTAAAGGGGCCTATGAACTAGTTGATTATGACAATGTTTCTTTGGGAGAGCCTAGGAATGGTCTTTACCTAAAGAAATATTATGCGTGATTCATTTCAGGAATATTTTGTACATTACTTGTATCATATTTTTATGAGTGTGTGCAATATATTTAACATTTTTTATGATTTCCGACTACTTCTCCTGCTTATCTTGTGTTACACTTGATTTGGATATGTCAACGTTCCCTTAGACTTACATTGTCTTTGTGATGATGTTAATCGTAGTACTAATAATCTCTCTTCTATGGCTTGGGTTATTTACTCACCCACTGATGAGTTAGTTTCTATTCATGGGATATGCCTTGGTCGAATGACAAATAACGTAGTAGAGTATGTTATGAAACCAACTCATAAAATAGAAGAAAAAAGAGATAAATTCCTTAGAAATTAGCCACTTCAAGGGGGAAACCTCATTTACATTACATAAATGAACAATTATTGGATGAAAAAAATGACAAAACCTCCTTTATATATATAGGAGTCCATGGGGTCACAATATAATCCTAGCTGACCTAATAGTAATAATGTAAGGGCACAACAATAAAAATAGTGGGATATTATGGGGCACAATAATAACAAAATGGGGACTACATGGGTACAAAAATAACAATAAGCGAGTTATAATAACAACAATAATGGACTACATTGGTAATATAGGCCCCTAACATGTCCCTCTCCTTCAAAAAATTGTTGTCCTCAATCCTTGAGTAGTTTTGGATGTTTTTTTATAGAATTCTCATCCTCCCATGTGGAATCTTCAGTGGGCAAGTTCTTCCACTTGATGAGATACTCTGAAATTGATTGATTTTGTAGCTATCGAGTTCTTATTTCTATGACTGCTTCAGGTTCCAATATGATTTTTCCTTCCTCATCAAGTTTTTGAAATCTTGTTTGAACTAGAATTTTGTCACCTATAACCTTCTTTAAGCATGAAACATGGAAAACTAGGTGCACCCGGGAAGATGTCGAAGGCTCTAATTTGTATGCCATAGTACCAATATTTTGCAACATCTTGTAAGGACCGTAGTACTTTGGCGTTAATTTTTTATCCTTCTTAGCTTGCTTGAGGGAGATTTGTTTGTATAGTTGTAGCCAAAAAAATACCGAGTCACCTACATCGAAACTTCTCTCGCTGCGATGTTGATCTGCTTGTTGTTTCATTCGATTCTGTGCCAAATTTAGGTTATCCTTTAAGAGTTTGAGAACTTGTTGTTGATGCTCGATGTGATCTTCCACTACTTGAACCTTAGAATTTTCTCTTAAATATTATGTGATGGATGGAGAATGATATCCATAAAGTTCCATAAATGGGGTCATTTTCTCTGTAGTGTGGAAGGAATAATTATACCACCATTCAGCCAAAGGTAACCAATTGACCCATTGTGTTTGTTTATCAGATACAAAGCAAGGAAGATATCCTTCCAAACATTTGTTCACTATCTCAGTTTTCCAGCCAGATTGAGGATGATAAGATGAGCTATGAGCTATTTGAGTACCCAAAAAATAAAATAATTTCATCCAAACATTTCCAGTGAAAATGGTATATCTATCACTAATAATAATCTTTGGCTTTCCATGTATCTTTTGAAATGTTTCCATAAATGCAGTAGCAACTGTCGTCGCTTTAAATGGATGCGATAATGCACAAAAGTGTGCATACTTGGTAAGTATATCAACTACCACCATGATGACACTCTTTCCTTCAGACTTAGGTAAACCTATGATAAAATCCATTAAAACATCCTCCCAACATTGATTTGGAATGGATAAAGGTTGTAGAAGACCCGAGGTCTTAATTGTCTCAACTTTATTTTTCTGGCAAACAAAACATTCCGCCATAAAATTTTGAATATCATATTTAAGGCCAACCCAAAAAAATTCTTTCTTCACCCTGTGGTTTGTTTTTAAAAATCCCGAGTGTCCTCCTAAGGGGGAAGTGTGCAATTCCAAAAGAATATTTTATTTTAGTTTGGAATTCTTACAAAGATATAAGTGATCTTTGTACCATAAGGAATCATTTTTCCAACTAAACATATTAGATGTATTGGGATATTGCTGCAATTTTTGAATGAGTGTCCATACTTCTTCGTCATTCTTTCATTCCTCCCTTTCTTCGGTTATCCAATCGGGTTGGATAATAGAAATGGCACAAAGCAATGCTTCCACATCCTCATCATTTCTTAAGAGTGCATCTGCAACAACATTTAACTTCCCTTTTTTGTAGATGATTTCAAATTCATAACCCAACATCTTTGTGACTCATTTTTGTTGCTCTTCTAAAGATAGTCTTTGTTCGAAAAATTATTTAAGACTATCATGATTAAATTTTACCTTAAAGTGTCTTCCCATTAAGTAAGGTCACCATTTATTTAGTGCATGTAGTATTTCTAGCATTTCCCTCTCATAAATAACTTTATGTAAATACTTTCCATTGATTGGATGACTTTCAAAAGTAATGGGTCTTCCTTCTTGCATTTAAAAAGTACCAATTCCATTTCCTGAGGCATCACATTCCGCAATAAAGGTTTTTTTGAATTGTGGCGTAGCTAAGACCCGTGCTTGGCACATTTCCTCTTTAAGATGTTAAAAGGCCTTAGTTGCTTCAGGAGTCCATGAAAATGCATCTTTCTTCAATAATGTTGTTATAGGTGCTTCTATTCTCCCATAATTATTAACAAACTTGCGATAATACCCTCTTAACTCGAGAATTTAGAATTTAGGCCAATTTTTACAGAATTTCAATCTGATGCTCAGAGAGATAGTTATGATGATTTTCCCAAGGTCGCCTCTTTGAGATGAAATTCATGAGCCTGCAAAAACCCTAAATTCCTCAGTATTTCCTTGAAAATGGGTTTTATTTTTAGCATCTGAAACTTCGTAGAAAAAAAGTTATAGTGAAAATTCCACGATGACCTGTTTCAAGCAACAAAACCCCAGAATCCAAATATCTCATGCCAAATGTTATGAAACCAACTCACAAAATAGAATAAAGAGAGATAAATGACTTAGAAATCAGCCACTTTAAGGGGGAAAACTCATTTACATTACATAAATGAACAACTCTTGGATGACACAAATGAGAAAACATCCTTTCTATATATAGGAGTCCATGGGTTGAGAATGTAATCTAGCTGACCTAAAAATAATTATGTAAATTCACAACAATAGCAATAGTGGGTTATTGTGGGGCACAATAATAACAAAATGGGGACTACATGGGTGCAACAATAACAATAAGGGGGCTATACTAAAAAAAATAAGGGGATACACTATTAATATAGGGCCCTAACAGAGTATAGTGTAGTGATTGAACTATTATCTGATGTCATTTCATTTGGAATTTGTCATTTGATCATTAAATTAGATTCACATCTCACAGTATTACATTTAAATGGTGTCAATACAGTAGGAATTTCAAAAATGCTAAGAATTTTTTTACGGGTCCGTCTCTTGGAAATACAGTTTAATTACATGAAATATCAACATATTCCGAGAAATTTAAACACATTAACTGATGCATTAGAAAAACATGTGTTAAATAGACATTTGCGACATTTGTAAACAAAAACAATATTCATCCACATATTTAACAAGATAAACGGAGATAATAAGTAGTAGTCTCCATTAGATAAAATAGTCTGTAAAAGTGTTTTACAAAAAATGTAATCCAAAGACATGAGGCCTCATGGCCTTTATTACCCACATGTTAAGAATGCAGTAAGATGATGGAGCTTAGTGAAATGAAGTTGCCTTCACTAAGTGGGCCCGCAGGCAAATTCTGGCGCAAAGTCTATTTTTAGACTATGTCTATTTTTAGACATATGGAGCATGGTTCGGGGATTCCAGTTTGAGACTATTGGAGCATTGGTCATGTTGGTAAAAATAGATGAGACTCTATTTTTTAGGTCAAAGAGGTCGAAGTCTATTTTTAGACTGCCTCTCCTAAAAATAGGGAAGTCAAATAACTATTATTATAATATTTGGACATAAACAACATTTACCTCTCTTAGACCTTCGGTTTGAAGCTCTGATAGCTCATCTACTATCATCGAGAGGAATTACGCTATTCCCGAGGGTTTGATGGCATCATGCATGGTTGACTTCAGTTAGGACTTCAGTGGCAGAATTTTGGTGGAGTTAATGAGACAGCTAGTGGAGTTGTGTTCTGTTTATTTTAGTTGAACTAGTTGAGATTAGTTTAACTAGCTAATCAATTAGTTATGAGTGGAGTGAATTAAATATTATTTAATTCATTTATTAGTAACTCATTATTCAAATCAAGAACACATCAGTTCACTACAGTGCATGATCAGTTCAGTGGAGACCAGTGAAAGAGGTAGATGAAAGGGTGGAGTTAGCTATCAGTGGCGACATCAGTTGTGCATGAGATTTGCACCACACTTGGAGGATTTTTCCATGAAAATTTCATAGTCAAGCCAAGGAGATTCAAACCTTGGATCTCTATATAGACAGGCCTGGATTTTGCAATAGAGGCAAGGCAATTGGCGGTGAGTTTTGAACCAGTAACCTGTTCAAAACTGAGCTAGATTGTGGGTAACTGTATGAGAAAGTACTGAGTACTTGTGAGGAGTATTGTACTGAGTTTGTTACTTGATTTCTCCATTATAATATACACAATAGTTGTGGGGTTTTCAGCTATAAGCTTTCCCCATACATACTGTATTAATGTGTATGATGATTTGATGTGTTATCGCTTGATTTATTTTTCCGCATGTGTGATGATCTGAGTGGAAGAGATTATGTGTTGCATATAAATTCGAATTGTATGTGATCAGGATAGTCTCGGTGGATAATTAATCATTATTCAGCAAATTTATACATGGTATCAGAGCTATTGAAGCAGAGATTGATCATCACAATGATTACAAACTTATTTCGGTAGACAGAGTCTGCATGCGGGCCAGGTAGCCTCCGGATTCATCTTTCTTCGGAAAGTGAAAGGTCTGGTAAATTCCCCTTGCAGTCAATCTCTGTGCTAGAAATAATTTGTTCTCACAGATCTAGAGCGGTTGAGCTTTGAGGTGGAATTTGAAATTTTGCAGCAGTTTTGTTTTCTTGGTGCCGGTGTTGAAAATGTCTTTCAACGGTTTGCGACTCGAATATGCTCTTGAAGGCAGTTCGAATTATGTTGCATGGAAGGATCGCATGGAGGCAGTGTTAGAAGATAATGGACTGAAGGAGTTCGTAGATACGGATGTCCAAAAGCCCAATGATCCTGCTGAAGTCGAAGCATGGCAAAAGAAGACGGCGAAATGTCGAAGGATCCTGTTGGAGGGCGTCAAGGATCATATTGTATCCAGCCTGCATGGAAAGGCTTCTCCATATTTAATGTGGAAAGCTTTGACGGATCTATTCCAGAGTAAGAGCGACCAAAGGAAGCTGGCGCTCAAAGATAAGCTCGGGAACATCAAGATGGAGAAGGGCGACAGTATCGCCAAATACCTCACTAAGTTCACTCAATGCAGATGGAGCTGGGCGGTGGGGGTGATCACGAAGACGGTGACATGGTCGACTCGGTTTCCTCTTGGTCTTCCAAGGCTTGCACTCATATCATCATAGTGTCAATGGCTCGGAGGGCCTTTGAGATGGGAGCGCTTTTTTGCCGTATCCTTACAAGAGGAGATATGAGGATCATTTTAGATGGATTCTTCATTTCAAAGGAGTCGAAGCAGAAGCTAATTGTGCTTTGGTGTCCAAAGCAAAGAAGGGGAAGGGTAAGAAACCTTCCAATTCCGGTGCAAAGGGCAAGAAGAAGGATATGGCGAAAGTGAAGTGTTTTCACTGCCATGATCACGGACATTATGCTACCAATTGTCCAAAGAAGAAGAAGAACAAGCAAGCGAGAAGATCTGCAGATGGAGAAGCATTGGCTTCACAGTTCGAGCTTTAATTTTCACTGATTGCATGCTTGATTTCAAGTGTGATGGGATCGGTGTGGTTCTTGGACAGCGGTGCGTCATTTCATATGACGGGAGATCGGGAGTTGTTCTCAGATCTGGAGGACAAGGATTTGGGTGTGCACATCGAGATGGGCGATGATGGTAGATACAATGCGACCGGTATCGGTACCATATCCTTTGAGAGGGAGTCTGGTAAACCATTCGTATTGAAGGAAGTATTGCATGTTCCAGGATTGATGAAGAACCTAATCTCTGTGGCGATGTTGGAAGACAAGGGGTATGATGTGGTCTTCAGCGAGGGAAAGGCTTTCCTGCGCAGTAAGACAACTGGAGAAACCCGGAAGATAGGGGGTTCTTACCAAGAACCTTATCACTGTAGTAGTATGGTCGTTGTACCATGGCATGCAAGTATGAGAAGTGGTGAGCCGGGATGATGAGGGCGAACCGTGGCATGGGTGATTGGGCCATCTTCACCATGAGCTGAAGATCTTGCTGAAGAGATTTCACCGGGCTTCGGGATGTTGGCCCTCAAGGCATTTCGTACTGCCAGCAAAGGGGCACTTAAAGTGGCCAAAGAAAGCTAATTTTCTACTTAGAAGGATAGTCGCGCCACGACGATCCTTGAGAGAGTTCACACAGACGTGTGTGGTCCTTTCTCAGTTGCTTCGACAGCAAAGCACAAGCATTATGTGATCTTTGTTGATGATTTCTCTCGAAAGTGCTGGATCTTCTTCATGCAGAAGAAGAGCGATACATTCGCGAAGTTCTGTGAGTTTAAAGCACCGGTCGAGAAGGAGTCGGGGAAGAAGGTGATTGCTCTAAGGAGTGATAACGGTGGTGAATTCATCTTGGCTGAATTCAAGGAGTTCTGCAGCGCAGAAGGGATTCGGAGAGAGCTCATCGCACCCTATAACCCACAGCAGAACGGGGTGGCTGAGCGAAAGAACAGAACGATCGTGGGTGCTGCACGGGTGATGTTGCATGATCAGGGCCTACCCCTTCACTTGTGGGCTGAGGCATGCAATACAGCAGTGTATGTGCAGAACCGTTGTCTTCACAAGGTTCTTGGCATGAGTACACCAGAGAAGGCTTATTCTGGCAAGAGGCCTGATATTTCCCATTTGTGGATTTTTGGTTCTCCTGTCTACATGCATGTGATGAAGGATGCGAGAAGGAAGTTGGATCCAACTGCTGAAGTTGGAATATTTGTGGGGTACACTGATACACCTCACAATTACCAGGTGTATTTGTCAGACAGTCGAAAGACTGTTGTGCGACGGGATATAAAATTTCAGGAGGAGAAAGCCATGCAGTGTTCGCTTGAGAGGGAGCTACACTTGCATGCAGATGAGGAGCTCTTAGTTCCTAAGGAGGAGCTTCCGGATGTGGATCAGCCACAAGAGGAGGTTCAGGAGGTGGAAGAAACCACCCATGCAGCGCCAACCATCAGAGGGCGCATGCGCACTACAAAAGCTAAGCGACTGGCTCGGGATGCAGAGAAGGTTGTAGGACCACCTACAGCACAGCGCAGACATAGACAGTCACCGGATCGGTACACTGGATACATGGCTCTTGTGAGTCAATGTGTTGTGACGGAGCCATCCTCTTTTGAGGAAGCTGTGGAGGAACCCGCATGGGTTGATGCCATGATCGAGGAATATGATTCGATCGTCAGGAACAGTGCATGGGAGGTTGTCCCAAGACCGGTTGGGAAATCAGTGGTGGGTTCGCGATGGATCTACAAAGTGAAGTAGGCGGCTGACGGGAGTGTGGAGAAGTACAAGGCGAGATTTGTCGCTCGTGGCTTTTCACAAATCGAGGGGATTGACTATGAGGAGACTTTTGCACCTGTCGCAAGGTACTCTTCCATACGGACGATCCTTGCTCTCTCAGCGCAGATGGGGTGGCACATTCATCAGATGGATGTGAAGACTGCGTTCCTCAATGGACTTATTGAGGAAGAGGTGTACATAGAGCAGCCTGAAGGTTTTGAGATCTTCAGCAGTGAGTCGCATGTGTGCCGACTCAAGAGAGCACTGTACGGGCTGAAGCAAGCACCTCGTGCTTGGTACACTCGGATAGACAGCTACTTCACCGGCTTGGATTCTCCAAGAGTGAGGCGGATCCAAACCTGTACCAGATTGTGGTGGAGGGGAAGCTGTTGATCATCATACTGTATGTAGATGATCTGATTTTGACTGGCGATGAGCAGTTGATACTTTCATGCAAGGAGGATCTTGCACGAGAGTTTGAGATGAAGGACTTGGGGATCCTTCATTATTTCCTGGGATTGGAGATTTGGCAGCGCAGCGGAGGACTGTTTGTTTCTCAGGGCAAGTATGCTCGGGAGATTCTGGAGAGGTTCAACATGCAAGGCTGCAAGCCTGTTGACACTCCTCTTCCTGGTCGTTAGAGGAAGGAGGATGCTACTTCAGCGGAGGAAGTGGATGCCACTGTCTATCGATAGTTGGTGGGGTCGCTTATGTATCTGGTCAATACACAACCCGATATATGCTATGCAGTTAACCATCTTTCACAAGCTATGGTTAAGCCTACCAAGCTCTTTTGGAAGGCAGGCAAGCATGTATTGCGCTATATCAGAGGCACATCGGGATATGGTCTATGGTACAGACAGGAGGATGGAGTGAAGCTTTCTGGCTTCACTGATGCAGATTGGGCAGGGAGTCCAACGGACCGAAAGAGCACTTCTGGAGGAGTTTTCAGCATTGGGTTGACAGCAGTTTCCTGGTACAGCAGGAAGCAGAGATCCGTGGCACTCAGTTCAGCAGAGGCCGAGTACATGGCAGCTAGCTTGGCTGCATGCGAGGCTATTTGGATGAGGAAGATCCTCATTGGATTGTTCAGGTTGCATTTGGAGCCTACAGTGATCTACTGTGATAACCAGAGTTGCATTAAACTCTCGGCTAATCCAGTATTTCATGATAGGTCCAAACACATCGAAATCAGGTACCATCATATCAGAGATTGTGTTCAATGGAGAATCATGATGCTTTCATATGTTCCCACGGAGGATCAGGATGCCGACATCCTGACGAAGGCGCTCACCAGGAGCAAGTTCGAATTCCATAGAGGCAGGATAGGGGTTGCAGATAATCCATATCTTGCTAAGAGGGAGTGTTGAAAATGCAGCAAGATGATGGAGCTTAGTGAAATGAAGTCGCCTTCACTAAGTGGGCTCGCAGGCAAATTCTGGCGCAAAGTCTATTTTTAGACTATGTCTATTTTTAGACATATGGAGCATGGTTTGGGGATTCCAGTTTGAGAATTCTTGGAGCATTGGTCATGTTGGTAAAAATAGATGAGACTCTATTTTTAGGTCGAAGAGGTCGAAGGCTATTTTTAGACTGCCTCTCCTAAAAATAGGGAAGTCAAATATTATTTACCCTTAATAATATTTGGACTCTAAACAACAGTTTACTCTCTTGGAGCACTTCAGTTCGAGCCTTGGAAGTAGCTCATGCATCTGACAGAGGAATTACGCTATTCCCAATGGTTTGATGGCATCATGCATGGTTGACTTCAGTTAGGACTTCAGTGGCAGAAGTTTGGTGGAGTTAATGAGACAGCTAGTGGAGTTGTGTTCTGTTTATTTTAGTTGAACTAGTTGAGATTAGTTTAACTAGCTAATCAATTAGTTATGAGTGGAGTGAATTAAATATTGTTTAATTCATTAATTAGTAACTCATTATTCAACTCAAGAACACATCAGTTCACTACAGTGCATGATCAGTTCAGTGGAGACCAGTGAAAGAGGTAGATGAAAGGGTGGAGTTAGCTATCAGTGGCGACATCAGTTGTGCATGAGATTTGCACCACACTTGGAGGATTTGTCCATGACAATTGCGCAGTCAAGCCAAGGATATTCGAACCTTGGATCTCTATATAGACAGGCCTGGATTGCGCAATAGATGCAAGGCAATTGGCGGTGAGTTTTGAACCAGTAACCTGTTCAAAACTGAGCTAGATTGTGTGTAACTTTATGAGAAAGTACTGAGTACTTGTGAGGAGTATTGTATTGAGTTTGTTACATGATTTCTCCATTATAATATACACAATAGCTGCGAGGTTTTCAGCTATAAGCTTTCCCCATACATACTGTGTTAATGTGTATGATGATTTGATGTGTTATCGCTTGATTTTATTTCCGCATGTTTGATGATCTAAGTGGAAGAGATTATGTGTTGCATATAAATTCGAATTGTATGTGATCAGGATAGTCCCGGTGGATAATTAATCATTATTCATCAAATTTCTACACCGCACATGTTGATACCAAAAATCAAAATCTATCCCTAAAAGGCTAGCAACTAAGCATGATGGTAATCATGATAACAAACTATAGCACGTGTTATGCATCGTAGCAGATGGCTAATCGGCCCTGGAACTCCTACTATGTACCTTTGGTACCACAAAGGAAAGTAATAAAGCCTAGTCTCTGGAATTTCTAGGGACAACCTCTCCAGGTTATGCTCTAGCTCAATTAAGGCCTTCGTTGCATCAGGGTTAGGCACCACAACAAATATTGCCTGATATCCCTGCCTATCAAAACGTTGTAGTCCCAATGGTATATCTAGGCCAATATCTGCATAACCAATTTCGATAATTATCTTTGAATGTCAAAAAACAAACAAAAAAATAGAAAACATAAAAACCATCAAAATGAGAGAATTTTTTACCTAGGTCACCCAACTACATCCCTGTTGGGAGTGGGATATTTGGGTCACCTCTGTAATTGATCCTTGCATATGGAAAGTATTTAATCATAATGATCTGGCATTCCAACCACTCGAAGAACTCAAGGGTATATTTCACCATCAGGACATCACCTCCATGGAAAGCGATCAACGAAACCCACAATACCAGGTGAGAATACCTAGGTCCTCCTATCTCTGCTAAAACCTGTTGTGGGGAAAGGAGGGGAATATGATCAAGAGAAAATGAAATCAAGATAACACCATATCCAAATTTCTTAAGTTTCCCTATTTTTTCTCTAGTCAGATTCCCTTTCATTTTGGCAACTACCCTTTTGCACTAGTTGAAAATAGTGCATTGTGAACACTCCATGGGGATCTGCATCTGAGCCTTTGTAGCCAAGTGAAGTGTTGTGCTTCCACATAATCTGGTAACTGTAAAGGGGATGGTTTTCAATGGGAGATGCTCAATGGTTTTAATGTCAATTCTTCCATCCTTGAGTTTGACCAAATAAGTAGCAGTGTTTTCTCCACCTGGTTTATTTCCATACAAAGATATATTTGTCTCTCCACGAGAGATTCCAATAAAAATATATATATCATTACCATCTATAGTAAGGTATTGATCTCCTAGAGTGAAGCAATGATCTTATACATCCCATGCCCTCACCATCCAAGTCATGAGATCTAGTTGAGTTTTCATCCCTGTGATTATCCAATATTTGTATAGACCACAATCTCTTAGGGCCTGCAATGTTGTTGGATCGTTAAGAGCTTCAGCATCTTGGTTTTCATTCTCTCTCTCTATCAAATCCACTATGAACAGTCAAAAATCTTGAAGCCAACAATTTTGGAAGTTTAGAAAACAATATGAGTGATTTTGAAAATTTTGGGGGTATATTTCTTATTTTTTGAAAAGCCCTGGATGCATTTTCATTGATTTCTTTGTGTAAAATATAGTTGGTGTGCATAGCCCTAATGAAGGGTAATCGTGCACATCTGAGGGCACATTTTAAAAATAAATAAAACCCCAAAAAACCAAAATACACGGCTAAATTCAAAATTAATCCAATTAAAATGAAGATAATGAAGAGCTCTCTTACCTGGAGAAGACGATTCTTGATTTCTTCCACTGGTTTGCTCAGAATCAACTTCTGAATTTTGTGGTTAAAAACCCTCTATTTTTCTCTCAATTTTTCAAATACTCATAGTAAAAATGATTTTAGTTTTTGAACTTTTATATTAGGTTTTTAGGCCATTAAAATATCGATTTTATGCCTTTGACCTTTTAAATTCAATTTTTTTTAGGGTTTTTGCTATATTTTTTTAGCATATATGATAAAAATGGGTATAATGTTCAGAAAACAGGTTATAACATAAAAATGGATCATTTTTATGTTGAGAAAAATTTTATCGCCTTTTTGGGCTCTCGAAAAAATGAAAAATCAAAACCCTGGAATTCTCTTTTAAGCCCTTTTTAGACTCTCTAAACATGAAAAGATTATCGAGTACTTGACTATTCGAACTCGAAAAAGTAAATTAACATTCCTCTATTCAATATAAGTTTACCCCTTTTCTAGACTAAACTATAATATTTATGAAAAATGTATACATTGACTAATCATGGTCAATAGAGTCCTCTCCTACATCATTTTATCCTTTTTAGGGCTTGAGAGACTAAATTTAAGAAAATTAACATTATGTATTTTGCTTACATTTTTCTCCCGACTCCCTAAAACTAAAAACATTGAGCTTTGATTTCTATGGGCTCATTGAAACTTACATTGAAATAACAACATGAGTTTTCTTTTTATGTCTTTTCAAACTCTCTAAACATGAAAACAACATCGAGTTACCCCTTCACTCGAGTAAAATATAAATAGTGTAGGACTTGTCAATCAGAATGATACATAACCACTCCTTCCTATCGTTCTTTAAAAATACTTCAGAGGAATCATCTGAAGGATGAAGTTACAACACAAGAAAATTTTATCCTCCTCAAGATTGACAAAAATAAAGAGTTACTTGCTAGTAATGGTGGGGGGAATTGGGAAAAAAGCTTTCATTTTTGTATTTCATTTATGTCTGTATGTCACTCTTGAACATGAAACTCTGTCACAAATGTATCTGATTTAGGAAATCCATTTGTCTCACAATTAATTGAACCTCATTGAAAGCATTTAGTTGGTTTTGGGTATTATAGTTGAGTCAAATTTTTCCAAGTCTAAGTGTCGTGTTGCTGATATGTTCAAGGAAAGTCCAACCTCAGTTCAAATTACTTTACAATTTGTAGCCTTCAATTGCATTGGCCATCAGTAAGTCAGTCCTTCCATATAGTTCTTCAAAACTTGACATGAGTTTCATGTCATAGGCCCTCCTACAATGGATTGTTTCCTATCGAATATAGTTCATTTTCTAGGAAGTTTATCTAGAAACCTTGTTCAGTACTGTTACATAGTAATTTTTCACCATGTTCACTTCTCGTCCCTGATCCTGAAGTTCCCTATGATGAATATTGTGTAGTATATACACTTTGGAAAAATACATCAAGATATCCTTTAAATACGAAGAGAAAGTCTCTGTGAAGAATTCTTAAATGAGATTAGATCAAACCCTAAATTTATGGGTTAGCGCTTTTCTCTGGTTATCTTCCCGTGTTGATGGAAGGATTCCCATTCTAGCCTAGCTTTTTTAGTGCTCTTCTAACTGGTAAAACCGCACTAAAACCTTTCTAGCAGTGTTTCCTCAAATAGAGGAGAAGCTTCGACCTCTAGAAGTTTCCAGGATGGCGAGCTGGATCTTGTTTGATTTAGATAGGGCCGATATCTCTCATTTGGAGCTCTTGATCTTATCAATAGGGTATTATCCCTTGAAAAGTGGGCCTTCCTCCTTCTTTCATGAGCTCCTAACTCCCTCTACCTTCCTATAAATTGACCCCCATCCCTCCACTATTGGTTGGTCATTGTTGGGTTGTTCTGATCATTCATCCTTTTCATCCCTATGTTGTGCCAATGCCTTATCTTCCATTCAGGAGAAGGATCACTTAAGACCCTCAGTTTGGACTCAAATGATACCAAATGGAGGCCTCCAACATCAATGCCATGGTTGTAAGCTTCCTCATTTACATTATTAATAATACATCTGGTGTTTCAATTTCTATATTTGTTTGATTATTCATACAGGTAGCTTAATGATCCTTAATATGTTAGGTAATTGATGTTCAATGTATGCTTTCTATTGGATCGAATTTGTTGTTGTCTCTTGATCACCTATAGGTATTTGAATTCCACTATGAGCGAGGACCAAACCTGAAGGATTTTGGATTAAGGCCTTCACCAAAGAGTTGAGCATAACATCAGGAAGAGGTAGGACCTTTTCCCTTTCTCATCCTGATTTTATTTTTAATTAATAAAATGTTCATTATATAGTCTCGTAAGACCCATTCTAGGGATAGAGAGATTGCCTTTGTTCGCATAGGGGAATGTCTTCACAACAAAATTGGCGAATCCACTAGGGAATATTTAAACCTCTTTTCCTTCCCTTTTCCATTTTGGTTTTTGATGAGTTTGACTAATTATTGAGATCTGAGTTTGTTTAGATATTTGTAGGTTTGCATAGGGTTTGGTCATTACTTTAGGGTGTCAAGTTCGGTTTGAGTGTGGAATTTATTTTTTATGTTTCCTTGTATTTCTAGCTTAGTGCCTTTTCTAATCTTACAGTAGCACTGATAGCGTTGTTTTCTATAACACAATCGCGTCGATTTTCTTTTCATCACTGTCATGTTTCCCACAGACGCACTGATCCCAGAGATAAGAAAAAATATAGGGTTTCCCTTTATCTTTCCAGTGTGTATTGTCTCTGCAATGTATTTCATGTCTAAATGGCCTAATACCACTGTGTTTGGTTTCATTCACTTTGTTTAAGTGATTTATTTTCCTCTTTAACTTTTCTTGTGCTTAAGTGGAGTTAAATCATCTTCTACGTCTCCTAGGTCAGTTGACCTTCACTTGTTACTTGTGTTTGTCATTAGATAACCATGTCTGTTTCAGAGCTTTGCTACCATCATTCCAAACACCATTTCACATTAATTTTGGCTTATGTTTGAGGTTTTTTCCCTTTTCATTATGTCACCACAACACTTTGGAATAACCTTCGATTAATTTTCAAACATATCTTACAATTTTTTGGTTCACAAGTTTGAAAGTGTGTGCTTTGATCGGATTTCCAATTTCAAAAGATTAGATTGAAAGTCATTTTCATTTCAATCTTTTAAATTGGTTTGTTTTCGTTTTGAAAATAAGAGTGAAATTAATTTTTCATTTAAGTGTTTTTGAAACAATCCGTCTTCCATTCGAGAAGGAAAAAGTGAAAAGTGTGATTTTTTGCAAATTCTTTATTGGTTTGGTTATTTTTTCTTTGCTTTTCGATTGCATCAAAGTAAAAGAAAAAACATAAATATTTTTACTTCATCTTAGTGGACAATGAATTGATTTCATTTTTCATTAAGTTTTCATTTGGGGGTTAATGAAAGCGAATTCAATATTTTAAAAGTTACATTTTAGTGATTTTAAACTAGTTGGTGGGCATCATTGCTTGCAATTTGCACTCTTGTTTGCAATTTTTCCCTCATTAGTTTAGAATTTAATTAAAACAAAATGGATTATTTTTTGCATTATAGGATCTGGGTGACAACATTATTGAGCCAAAAATTGAAACATAATCAATATCAACTTTAAAATGTATTCAATTAACCTTAAGGAGAATTTGAAATTAACACAAAAATTTAGAGTTCTAGGCTAGAGACATGTTCCGGTATTATTAAGCGTAGCAGTTGTCACTAACAGCCTATGTTACATTCTAGAGGTGAAACCCTGTCCCATGTATGGAAGTATATAGGACTATGCTCCACATATGAAAATTATGAGGGAACACTCTCATCATACGGTTATACATTAGACAGTGCTACTACAGACTAGACTCCCACGTACCATCAAGTATATATTAGGATACACCAGTAGGTTGCAAGCTTTCCATATGATACCAATTCAGCTACCTTGTAGACATGATACACCGAACAAAACATTTGGCTATATTAGTTTAGCACATTAAGTCCTTGGTAATTTCTTCTATCATTTATCACTAAGGTATATATTGCAATTCACGGATACCGGGTAATCCTTTATGCGTAGCTCACCATTTTTTATTTATTTTTGCATTTAATTTATGAAATTAACAGCCCACAGCAAAATCCTACCTGTGTAGTTCTTTGGCCTCATCTTGCCTAGTTAATCATAAATCTTGATTGCTTGATTAAGTGATTCACCTTTTCTCTTGTTGATACTTTTCTAACAGGTCATCTTGGTTGAATCCTCGAATTTTCCTCATTCCTCTTCTGAAGGAACTCAAGAGCCTCCTCCTGAGATTCCACAATTTCTATTTGGACCCCTTGAAGCTCAAGGTGCTAAAATTGGAATTTTCATAAGTGTCCAATCGATCTTGTCTCGACCACCACCTGAAAAGTGGCTTTCATCATCATCTAAGGATCCTGAGCAGAAAAGTCCTGAACCTTATGCATAGTTTATGGTATTTCGTCAAAATATGCTCTTCGATCCACATGTGGTCTCGCTTGAATGGCCATATATCCCTTTTGACAGTCCTAGAGTTCCTCTTTGTGCTTCCCCTGTACCATCTCGTACTATTGCTCGTCAGTTGTTTCCTCTAGAAATAGTGTTGAATGGCGACAATATTCCACTTGTGAGTACTCCTTAGAGTATTCCCCCGAAAAATTTTGCATATTACATTCCACAAGTTGACATTACATCTATGTTTCCTCTAAAAGGTTTTTCGTATGTTACCACTCCTCAGGATGAAGGGAGTGGAACGAGTATTCCCTTTAGTCAAGTTTCAACTACGCTTCTAGCAAGGTATACTTCTCTCGAAAGCCTTGTTTCAGGAGCTTCTGGAGCTACATCTTTGTTTCATCATCCCGTTTGGTCAATGGGTGTTCCTCCATATTCTGACCCATTTGTTTCAAATGTGGTTGTCGCTTCACAACCTGTAGTTTCTATCGGTCAAATGAACATTTCACTAGGACCATCTACCCCCTTATCCATATTCGCAGTCACTGCAATTCTACCTTTAAGTGGTCAACCTACGACTTCATCTATGCTCGGGGTGCAATCGCATCCCTTATATGTACCTCCCTTATTGGGTGGGGAAATATTAACTCAAGAAGTGTATCAGGAGAATAAAATCCTACCACTAGTCTTGGTGGAACTATGTTTTCACAGCCAACAAGTGTTGTTGTAGGAACCTTTATACCAGGAGGTCACCCTACTTCAACCCAACTTTTTTATCAATAGCCCCACGTCCAATATCCTTATGTTCAACAACCCTACGTTCAATATTCGAATGTACAATATCCGTATATTCAAAATTTAATGTTAAATATCAATATGTTCAGTGACTAAACGTTTCTCAGCCATATGTCCAACAACCCCATAATCCAATGGGTGAAGTTGTGACTAACCCTCAATTTGGTCTGTTAGGATTCTGTAATTTATTAGAAAGATTGGCAGAGTCCAATTACAGAAACAACATCGTTTCAACCACTTTGGGATTCTAGGATCTAGCCCTCCTGAATCCAGAGAGGGATCTCTCCAAATAAGTGCAAAGATGGATTTGTCTTTGAAGTTTTGGGGTTATGATGTTAGGCTAGTTATGAAGACCAAGGGTTTGGTTTTGTTTTTGGATGGTTGAACATGATTTCTGTTAGAGGCGGAAAGATCTATATGCAAATAGGCTCAAAGGTGAGAAGTTGCAAGAAATCCAGAGTAAGCTTTGATCTAGAAAGAAGATAATTGCATGTTTTCAGTCCATTGGGCTATGGAGTCATAATAGGATTTAATTGGAACAGCAAGAGGCAAGAGTGGTCCATGGGGCAAGTCATCTATGTCTAAGGATCTCTTTAAAGGTTTGATTTATGGAATGGAGTGATACAATAAGAAAGGGAAGTAACGGATACAGAACAAAGAGCATCCCAGGATCTGGTAAGTACTTTGAAACTAGCCAGCCTTTGACCATGCACTTAAGAAAAACATAGAAGCAAACTAGGATCTGGTAAGTACTTTGAAACTAGCCAGCCTTTGATACACTTCTAATAGAAAACATACAAAAACAGAGGGAAACTTGGAAGAAACTTTTGGAGTAGAAGCTAGCGGGCCGGGCTCACCACAAATCCTCTCCTAGCTCTTCTTTACTTAGTTAACACCAAGACAATCACAGAGATAACACAGAATGGCCTAAGATCTGGTAAGTAATTTGAAACTATCCAACTTTTAACACATTCCAAGGGAAACAATCAAACAACTATGTAAATAAGACTGGGACCAGGGCTAACCATATCTTCCTCAGTTCATCTTCACACAACATATACATAAAGTAACATTCAAAAATAATATTCAGCTAAGACCATAAGACGAGGGAACGCCAGCATTCCTATGCTTAAACTGAATTGAATCATTTCCAAACAAAACAGTTGAAAGAAAACATTTAAATAAAGGTTTCTCAGCCAGAGAAGGTTACTGATATACAGTAGGTTCTAACCCTGTTTAAACTGTTCTTTACAGCAGAAAATGGAACATAATGAAAACAGAAATAAAATAACGAGTTACAAGAAGAATAACATCACCATCAACATAGACCAGGATCCCATAAACCAGCTTGTATTGATGCTCCAAACCAGTTACAATATTCAGAGTTCAACGTTTTAATTCACCTTTCTTTAACAACCTAACTTATCTGCTACAAACAGAGCTCCAAGAGCCAATGAAAACACTATTTACAACAAAAATTTTCAGCTCAATTACATTACAATGCTTCAGCAATTTACGTTCACAACCAACCCCTCACTCATCTTCTAGTGGAGTATTTATAGAAGGATGAGGAGGTGAGATCTGATAAAATATCTCAAAACCAATTAATACAGTCATTAATGTCCTTCTCGGCCCTTGGGGGCTCAAAGAAGAAAATGTACAAGTGTTCTACTTCATTAACGGATTTACACTTATGTTTTTAACTCGGTGGGAGCTTTGTTGACCTTTGAGGTTCTGTGTACTATTAGGGTTACTCTGTCGGCATTCTGTCATTAAATCCCAGGTAGAAGTAATGTCTTCGACTGCTTCGAGGCAAAATATCTGATTCTGCTTCATAAATTCAGCTCCTGATTGAGTGTTTTGAGACAATAGGTGGCGCTGTGGTAGCTGAGGAATCAATTTGCCCCAAATATGGCAGTGGAGGCAATATGTCTGATAAACACTTTTAGGTTTTCTCTTTTGAACTGTGTTTTGAGTCGGGGATTAGGTTTTTGATAACTGTCTTAGCCATAATCCCCACTCATCTGATCATTAACTCTCTGTATTGATTCATCTTTGTCTTTCTGCAATCGGATACTCTTTCTCTGTGATTTCTTCATCCTTTCCAAGTTTTACAGGGGTGCACGGAAATAAAGGCTCATGAAACCTTGTTGACAACATAGCTCTACATCTTGTGGTCGATCTCTTTTGAAAAATTGAAAGAACGAGAATCGTCACCCTCGTCCTTCGAATCTTTCTCAAACATGGCGGAAAGGACCTTAAACTTGCAAAATACAAACAAAATTTATGAAATCCTGCATTTATATGGGCAAATCTGCATCGGAGGATGTGCGGGAGAAGGGGGCGATCGGGAAAGTCCGTGGAGGAAAAAGGTTGACAGTGCAAACGAATCAGGAAAATGAATGCGAGTCGTCGATCTGGAGAGATCGACAGTGGAGATGGATATTCAGTTGCACCGGGGCCCAGCTAAAACGCATGCAGCTTAATTAAAGGGTGGGTAACTTCAATGAATGAAAATCGTTGGATGTGGGGGTCTCGATCTGATGGCTATTGCTGATTCCGCTGGGCGGTCTTCGTCTGACGGATAACGTGTGAGGAGCTGACTTTATGCAGTGGTTTTGGAATGGTATGGAGGACGCGTGTCAAGAGGTGTGCGGAATCACTGGGCCTCGGGCCAAAACAGCCTTTTCCCGAAGAGTGGTGCGGAATAAATCGCGTGGATTTGAGAAGTGGCATATGGTTGGGGGGGCCACACGATAAGTCGCACGCTGCGCCGTCCGATCTGCGGAGTAGATCAACGGTGTAGATTATTTTAAAATTTATATGGGCGAAGAACTTTAGAAATTAATAAAACCCGATTTTCATAGTTACCAAGGTTTTCGGAGTTTTCAGGCGGAGGAAATTTATTGGAAGGGTAAGCGCCCGATGGTTACAGCGGTTGGTTCCAGTGCTTGGGCGCATGGAGGAAAAAGAGGCAGGGGGTTTAGCCTGAGGGGCTTAAGTCCAGCGTATAGAAAAGATGTGTTTTCTATGGTTTTTAAGGGGAAACAAAGGTTCCAGTAAGGCCAAGAGTGAGTCTTAGATCTTTAGGAAATGGATTTAAATGAAGGAAAAGGAAGAATCATGAAGTTGAGGAGTTTTCAAGGGAGATGGAGAAAAGGAACTGAGATTAGCTTTGAGGTGAAGGGAGGGAAAAGGGGTCCTTTGCAGCAGTATTTAACTGTGGATTTTTGTAGGATTTCAGGGGTTCTTAGGATGAAAACAACAGTATGCGATATGGACAGAGGGAAAAAGGCAGGAGACCTTATAGAGACTTCAAGAGCCAACAAATTTTAGTGAAAAAATTTGTTCCTTGGAGGCTCCCAAAAGATTTAGCCACCTTTTGTATAACAAAATATTATAGGTGGCTAACAGTGGCTCCACCTGGGGATGGTGCCTTCTTGAAGGCATCAAGAATTCAGACTTGATTCTCTGGGAGGTAGGCCTGTGCTTGATCCATTATTTTCTCTGGGATGCTTACCAGGTGCCTCATCCATTGGATTTCTCATATTTTACTGGATGATCTTGCTTTGCTTTTGAAAAATAAGATCAGTTATGAAAGAACAATGGAATTAATCAATACAACTTTGTACCTACCCAATCCTACTGATCTAGCATTTTTTCTCCATCAGAGTGCACTTGGATTGGCAAACTCTTTACACAACATTTTATGCTTTTTGAAAGCATAAAACTAATCTAATTCTACTCCTTATTTCTCCCTGAACTCAGATTAAACAATTGAGCTCAGATGTTTCTCTACCTGATCTACTGTCTGTTGGGATTAAACTGTCCAACAAAATTTCATTCTCTAAATTCTAAAATAGAAATTTAAAAAAATTCAAGTCAAGATTAAGCTGTTTGACTTGCTGTGATCTATGGCATAAAAACAAGCTGCACATAGATTATTATTTGCAGAAAAATTGAAATCAAAATAGAAGGCTTAAGATCTGAAAGTTTAAGTACTGCCTTCTCTTTGCTTCACAGCTCCGTTTTGACTCTTGTGTTGAGCTATCTTTTCTTTTCTTCTGGTTCAGGTTTTGAGCTGATTAGAACCAAGTTCTCACATCGCTTGACTCAATGTTTGAAGCAGATTTGAGTCACTCTCCTTTTGGATACTTTGGTTCAGATTTTGAGTTTATTTGAACCTTCATTCTCTATCCTAATCTAACTACTGATAAGCCAAGATTAGACATTTTGGCGAATCAAATTCACTATCCTATCAGCAGGAAAAATTCAAAGCTAATTAGTCAAGCTTAAGCAGTTTGACTAACTAGAAGTGTGTTTTTTAGGAGTGGCATTTGAGCTTGCACACTTTCAAATTTTGTCTCTCTTTTTGGCATGGGGCTTTGCCTTTCTTGTTTTCATTTACGCCCTCTTTTCTTCTTTTTCTTTGTTTTTGTATTTTTGATTTTTCATAACTTTGAATGCAATGGTGAATGGAATATTCATAATGAAAAAGGTAAAAAGGCTTCAAAACTCAAAATGAATCAAGAGAAGTAATGCTTAAGCATCCTGCCATTGACAGGACCCCCAAACAATTATGTCCCATCCAGTTCTTGTAAGAAAAAATCATTATTACCAGCAACTGAATGAATAGAGTAAGGGCCAAGCCACAGGTTATCAAATTTTCCACGTTTTCCATTTTCTTCCCTCCTTGAGTCCCACTTTAAAACTTTTCCCCCTATCTTGAAATTTCCGGCCTTTGTTCTTCTGTCAAAAAGATTTTTGATGCTCTCCTGTTTCTGTAATGCTTTGTTATACACTTCATCTCTGGTCTGCTAAAGATGAATGGTTTGATTTATTCTTCTGATCATGTCATTTTCTTCAGTGTGTAACTCTTGAATCAACTTCATAACTAGCACACCAAGGCTATTTGGAAAAATTGCGCCTGTACCATACACAAGCTGGAAAGGTTACATACCAATAGATTTTTTCAAAGTTAATCTGTCAGCCCAAAGTGCATGGACCAGCTTTGTGTGCCAAGACTTTTTGTTGTCCTCCAACAGTTTCTTGATTATGTTTACTAAGCTTTTGTTTGAGGATTCTGCAAGTCCATTACCTTGAGGGTAATAGGTCGTGGAATGCCCCAATGCAATCTGATATCTATGACAGAACTCAACCATTTTCTTTGATCCAAATGCTGCTGCATTATCAGTGATGATCTTGGTAGGACAGCCAAATCTGGAGAGGATGTTAGTCTCCATAAATTTTATGATGACTGAATCATTGGACTGCCTACATGGTATGGCTTCTATCCACTTAGTGAAATAGTCTGTGGCAGTGAGAATCCACTTATGTTGGGCATAAGATGGTGGATGGATTTCTCCTATGAAGTCAAGTCCCCACTATTGAAAAGGAGCTTCAACAGTGATTGGATGAAGAGGAAGAGGTAGAAGTTTTCTTTTGCCTTCAAAAATTTGACACTTATGACAGGCAATAATCATTTTGTGTACATCATGGAAAAGAGTAGGCCAATAGAAACCAGTCCTCAAAATTTTGTTGGTTGTTGACTTCCAGTACAAATGACCTCCACACTCCCCTTCATGGAACTCTTGCTTAACCTTCTCTGCATCACACTCAGGCAAAAATTTAAGCAATATGCCACTAGAATTTTTCCAATAAAGACATTTATCAACTATGCAATAATTTACTGCTTTCAATTTTAGAAACCTTGCCTTTATTTTCGACAAACCATGAGGTGTATTCAGATTCAGCAAAACATAAACAATATCAGCATACCAAGGAGAATTCATGAAATGGTTTTCAACAATGGGTGTCGAGATTTCCTCTTGATCATATAAAGCATTAATCATATGAATATCAAGAACTTCACAATTTGATTCAGCCGTTAATATAGCTAGACCTTGACCTTTGATGAGCTTAGCGAGCTTTACCTCTAAATCATATTCAAGAATAACAGCAATCCACTTACCTCTCTTACCATCTGGGTCTTGTGTTAGGATGTCTTTAACAACTGAATTGGGGACAAAGGCAACGATGTGTGAGTGAAGGATGTACACCCTGAAATATTTTAAAGCTTTAACCAAAGCAAAAGCTTGTTTTTCCATAATATTGTACTTCAATGGGGCATCCCTCAATGCCTTACTAAAGAATGCAATAGGCTGCTCTTGTCCTTGTGGATTTTTCTGTAAAAGGACAGCAGCTATGGTATGTTCTGATGCAAATGAAAAGATATAGAAATCCTTTGAAAAATTAGGACTTATGAGAACCGGTGTTTTGGTTAATGCTTGTTTCACCATCTCAAAGGATGTATTTTCTTCCAAGGTCCATTTTACCCCTTGCTCCTTCTTTAACATGTTTGTGATATTCCTAAGGAGCTCAGCCAAGTTGGGGATGAACCTTCTCAAAAAATTTATCTTCCCAATGAAAGACTGCAACTGTTTGATGTTTCGAGGATGAGAGATTTGCAATATGGCCTCTATCCTCTTTGGATCTATCTTAATACCCTCTTCTGAAATAATGTGCCCAAGAAGTTTACCTTCTTGGAGACCAAAAAGTGTCTTCTTAGGGTTTAAGGATATTCCAAACTTTCTGCATTTCTCGAAAAATTTTCTTAAATGTTCTAAGTGCTCTTCATCTGTTTTTGAAAACACAGTAACATCATCAAGATATATAATGATGAAGTAGCCCAGTTCTTCTGAGAACGCTATGTCCATGGCTCTCTGAAAGGTTGCTCCAGCATTCATTAGACCAAAAGGCATTTTTACATACATGAAAGTGCCCCATGGTGTAGTAAAGGATGTCTTTAATTGATCAGCAGGGTGAACTAAGATTTGATTATACCCTGAATAGCCATCCAGCAAAGAAATTCTTCTAGACCCTACCACCCTTTGTAAAATATGATCCATTTTTGGTAAAGAGTAGTTGTATTTTAACGAAGCTTTGTTTAAATCTCTAAAGTCTATACAAAGCCTGATTTCTCCAGTCTTCTTCCTAACAGATACCAGATTAGATACCCACTCAGCATATCTAATAGGGACAATAATACCAGCATCGTACATCTTCATAATTTCCTTCTTAACCAAAGGCAGCTGTACAGGGTTTATTCTGCGCGGTTTCTGTTTGAATGGTTTTTGGTTTTCTTTGAGAGGACTTTTATGTTGTATTACTTCAGTGTCATAGGATTTCAGAATCTTCGTAACTCCATGCAAAAACGTCAGAAAATTCTTTGAACAGCTCTATATATTTGAGTTTAATGTGAGCTGGCAAAGTTTTGGACAGTTTGATCATTTTCGGTTTTTCTTCACTGCCAATATTAAACTCTTCCACTTCAGTCTCCACAGGTTCCAGTTTAGGTTTTTTGGCCACGTCGTTAAAATCGAACAACTCTTCTCAAGTTCTTAGACCACTTGGCAAACTTTCATCTTTAGAATGCAGAGTTTCTAATTCTGCACTTAATTCTGTTTCGTTTCTAAGTTTGCTAGTCTGAAGGTTAATTTTGATAAGCTCAGGAGAAGGCTCTTCCTCACCAAGAAAATTTTTTTCACTGCAGTCTGTATCATAGTCTGAATCTGATCTATGCAGTTCAAATTCATTTCTGAATTGCATGAAGTCTTCTATTTGTTTATCTCTGTCAAACACCTGCCAGTATTTTTTATTATCAGGCACAGCTGGTCTAAATTTTATTTGAGGTGAACAATCATTGATCTGATATGGCGTTAAACACGTCCTAGCTGCAAAGGCTAAATTGTGGGCTATAAGATTTCTTTTTCTCGGGAAAAAAATTAGTTTGGACTCCTAAAAAAATTTCAAAAGATCCATGACATAATTCCTGTAGGCCCTAAGGCTGGGATGATTTGCATTATACTCCCCATTGACTTGCCTAATTATTAACTCAGAATCTCCATACGCAATTATTTTCTTGGCTCCTAACTTTTTCAGCAACTGTAAGCCTAATAGCAGGGATTCGTACTCCGCTATGTTGTTTGAACACTAAAAGTTTAATTTGCAAGAAATACATTATGTGTGCTTGCTATCAGTGTTAGTAATTCAGACACCTGCACCAGCATTTGTTCTAGTGCATGACCCATCAAAATACATAGTCTAGAGAGGATCATTTTCAGTTTTATCAGTTTGGTGCATGTCCTTTGTATGATTTGACTCCTCAAGTTTTTCATCGGGTTGAGGATTGTTCTCTTGACTGTCAAGATTTAATTTTAATGGATTGATGATTTGTAGTTCAAGACCTGTGCTTGGTTTGCTAAGGTTTTCAAATACAGAAAACTGTTTCGACACTTCAGTGTTGTATTCCTCTTCCTTCGTTTCAACCATTGATCCTGTTAAAGTGATTTTTTCTGTGAGGGTTTCATCATTAAACATGATAAAAGAATCAAGGCCTGTACTCATGGAATACAGAGGGGAGTTTTGAGGTTTGTCTTGACTTGTAACTGTGTATTGCATATGAGACTCCCTGTAAAGTCTTCTAGTATGATTGAAAACAAGGATATTCGCATAGGTCATGTCCATCTGCATAGTCCCCTGTAACTTAGCCCCCCAAGATCTTGATAAAAGCATTCCATACTTTGAGGGTACATCAGCCACAACAACATCCATAACTAAGCATTTGGCTGGGATCTGGGCTAAGTTAACACAAAGGTCTTTGATCAATCCTAAACACTTGACTCTGCTTGAGTCAAAAGAGTAAAGATCTTAATAAGGTCTGGTGATTTCAAGGCCTAGGCTCTCCATTATAGCTTTTGGCATTAAATTATGAGAAGTGCCTGAGTCGTGCATAGCGTTGTGTAGAATTTTGTCATGAACGTTCAAACTTACATAGAAGGGAGGGACAGGTCCCTCTTGAAACTTACCTTCAATCTTTGGACCAAAAATAAGCTCTGGCTAGTCGTCATTAAGATTGAGTGTATCCTCATTTTCTTCTATGTTCAAAGCCTTCAAAATTTTGGACCTATATACATGTTGGGCAACTAACTCAGTCAAAGGAACATAAATTTTGATCTTTGAGATTTCCTGTTCCAGACTGAAAGGAATTTGATTCTTTAAGGTGTTGGTTTCAGCCTTGTTTACTGACACTTTATCAGCAACAACAGCTTGTTGATCTGTTTTATCTACAGTTGACACAACGGTTGAAAAAGGAGTACTAGCTGAAGTGTTAGTACTACTGATGTTTGCACTCCGTTTTTCAAGATTTTGAGTGTCTTTCTCTTTACCTTTACCAGAGTTATCAGCCACTATTTTGTCTTTTTGTTTGACTGTCTTAGGCTTGGTTGCAGTGCTGCTTTGAGAAGATTTGTCAGAGGTTTTGTTGTTGGGGGTTTGTTGATTAGATTTACTTCTGAGTTCATATTCCTTTGAAGGCTCTGTGATGGCATTTTCCCTGTTTTGATAATAATTTTCATTATCATCTCTTTTGTCGTCGTAAGGTGTATAAAGACCTTGTTTCCTATCATAATGAACCTCAAAGTCATCATCATCTACCCCAAATAGGTTCATATCATTATCCTCTGTTATTTCATCTATTTCCTCAACCTCACTCACGTAGTTTTGATGAAAGGGAGGGGCGATCTGTTGATCCTCTTCCCTAGGTCTGTTTAGGGGTTGGTTCCTTCTCATATTCTGATTCTGGTTTTGGTTTCTGTTTTGAGGAGCAGTTTGATTTTGATTTTCTTGTGCTCTCTCAAGAATGCTCATTTTCTTCATCATTTCTTCCAGCATTCTTTCCATCTTTGAGCTTGAGGTAGTAGGTGTGGATTCCTCTCTAAAAGATACTCTCTTTTCAGCTTTCATCATTGCTCTCTTCTCCATCAAGTTTACTTCCACAGAAAGAGCACCTCTTTGCATGTCTTCCAGAGTTGCAAAATCTCTCTCTCTGAGTGAATAGGTCATGTCAGCGTCAAACCCTTCAAGAAATTTGTTTAAGGCTGAGCCCTGTGGAGGTTTTAGTTCTGGGGAGAGTGCGTTATATACACTGTTAAATCTGGTACAATAAACTTGTACACTTTCCCCGGGGTTTCTATGAAGATTGTTGTAGTCAGCAAGGACTTGGAGAGGATTCTTCCTCACTTCCCATTTCTTTAAGAATTTTTTATGGAAGCCTTGGAGATTGTTGATACTGTAGGGGGCTAGGGCTTTAAACCATTTCCTTACTTCTCCCCCTAGACTCTGAGCAAACAATCTGATCTTGACAGAATCATCATCAATTTCATTTCTGTCAAAGTAGTCATTCATCTTGTCCACATGTTGTGATGTTGTTGTAGCATTGCTAGCGTCATATAACGGAATTTTGGACTGATAGCCCTGTGGAAGATTGACTAATGGTACAGGAAGGACTAATGGAGCATACCATGCTGCCATGATATGTGGTGGAGGTGGATTGACAAGAGGGGGTGTGGGATGAAGTGAAGTGGTTTGAGCAAGGGATGAAGGATGAAAAGAAGTGGATGGGACTGCAGTAGATTTCTGAGCTGACCTTGGATGAGGAACACCTAGATTATAAAGAAAATTTAATTCAGGAGGTGTTGTTTCTTTATTCCCAAGGTGTTCACTTTTTTCCAGAGATGAATGTGAAGACTCAGAATTTAACTGATCTAAATCATCAAGAGACCTAATTCTAAATGGATTTAATAGGTCAGCTTGTGGTTGTTGCAGAGCTGAAATATTTTCAGGGACTGAATTAGCTCTTAGGGATGATCTGAAAATAGTTGAAGATTCTATCTTAGGAGACTTCCTAAGGATTCTTTCTGGGTTATCCACTATCTCCGGTGGATCCGGGTCAGGATGGGCTCTAGTGTGAATATTTCTAGGAGCCACTATGCTATGTTTTTAGACCCAGATAAACAAGAAAAGTCCAACCAAGTATAACAGTCTTTGAGAGGTTTACTGATCTGTTTTCAAAATTTAAATCCTACAACCTTCTAACTAAGTTTTAAGGATATTACAATGATAAGGGTTCTTCCCAATGGAGTCTTAAGGTCTGTTCAGGATTGTGGAGTCGCCGGGTGGAAAGTTTAGAGTGTTTTCAAAGAGATACACTGTCCACCACAGTGCTTGTAAAACATCCTTTTTCAAGGATATCCCAAAACACAAAAAAATCTAACCAGAGATTGACTGGGAGGGCTTTCACCAGATGTGTCACCTCTAAAAGAGGGTGAGATCCGGAGGCTACCTGGCCCTTTCCAGAATCTGTCTAAGAGTATGAGGTAAAACACATCCAATGGTAAATGAAATTTAAGAGCAAGTGTTGTACTACCAATCTGAAATGTTTTTGGTGTTTTCTGAGTGATTTTTATTTGTGTGGTTTCTAAGAATGTCCTAAATTTGTTTCAAAACTTAGCTACGGTTGTGAGACAAAGACATTCTACTCTTATGGCTAAGCTAACAGATTTTCAAGGTTAGATAAAGACTTATCAGAATCCTAGGATTGACCTAGATTGTCACCGACTCAAACAAGTTTCATCATGATTACCATTTCTTGGTAGTGCTTGAAAAGGCTGCTTTTTACTCTCAAAGTTTTCTCGAACGAAGGGGGGGGTCTCTGAGGTCTTAAAAGGGTATCAAAAACATTGAGTCCCCAGCGGAGTCACCAGAAATGTTAGGCTTCTGTAATTTATTAGCAAGATTGGCAGAGTCCAATTACAGAAACAACATCGTTTCAACCACTTTGGGATTCTAGGATCTAGCCCTCCTGAATCCAGAGAGGGATCTCTCCAAATAAGTGCAAAGATGGATTTGTCTTTGAAGTTTTTGGGTTATGATGTTAGGCTAGTTATGAAGACCAAGGGTTTGGTTTTGTTTTTGGATGGTTGAACATGATTGCTGTTAGAGGCAGAAAGATCTATATGCAAATAGGCTCAAAGGTGAGAAGTTGCAAGCAATCCAGAGTAAGCTTCGATCTAGAAAGAAGATAATTGCATGTTTTCAGTCCATTAGGCTATGGAGTCATAATAGGATTTAATTGGAACAACAAGAGGCAAGAGTGGTCCATGGGGCAAGTCATCTATGTTTAAGGATCTCTTTAAAGGTTTGATTTATGGAATGGAGTGATACAATAAGAAAGGGAAGTAATGGATACAGAACAAAGAGCAGCCCAGGATCTGGTAAGTAATTTGAAACTAGTCAGCCTTTGACCAGGCACTTAAGAAAAACATAGAAGCAAACTAGGATCTCGTAAATACTTTGAAACTAGCCAGCCTTTGATACACTTCTAATAGAAAACATACAAAAACAGAGGGAAACTTGGAAGAAAATTTTGGAGTAGAAGCTAGCGGGCCGGGCTCACCACAAATCCTCTCCTAGATCTTCTTTACTTAGTTAACACCAAGACAATCACAGAGATAACACAGAATGACCTAAGATCTGGTAAGTACTTTGAAACTATCCAGATTTTAACACAGTCCAAGGGAAACAATCAGACAGCTATGTAAATAAGACTGGGACCAGGGCTAACCATATCTTCCTCAGTTCATCTTCACACAACATATACAGAAAGTAACATTCAAAAATAATATTCAGCTAAGACCATAAGACGAGGGAACACCAGCATTACTATGCTTAAACTGAATTGAATCATTTCCAAACAAAACAGTTGAAAGAAAACATTTAAATAAAGGTTTCTCAGCCAGAGAAGGTTATTGATATACAGTAGGTTCTAACCCTGTTTAAACTGTTCTTTACAGCAGAAAATGGAACATAATGAAAACAGAAATAAAATAACGAGTTACAAGAAGAATAACATCACCGTCAATATAGACTAGGATCCCATAAACCAGTTTGTATTGATGCTCCAAACCAGTTACAATCTTCAAAGTTCAATGTTTTAATTCACCTTTCTTTCACAACCTAACTGCTACAAACAGAGCTCCAAGAGCCAATGAAAACACTATTTACAACAGAAGTTTTCAGCTCAATTACATTACAATGCTTCAACAATTTACGTTCACAACCAACCCCTCACTCATCTTCTAGTGGAGTATTTATAGAAGGATGAGGAGGTGAGATCTGATAAAAGATCTCAAAACCAATTAATACAATCATTAATGTCCTTCTCGACCCTTGGGGGCTCAAAGAAGAAAATGTACAGGTGTTCTACTGCATTAACTGATTTACACTTATGTTTTTAGCTCGATGGGAGCTTTGTTGACCTTTGAGGTTCTGTGTACGATTAGGGTTACTCTCTCGGCATTCTGTCATTAAATCCCAGGTAGAAGTAACGTCTTCGGCTGCTTCGAGGCAAAATATCTGATCCTGCTTCATAAATTCAGCTTCTGATTGAGTGTTTTGAGACAATAGGTGGCGCTGTGGTAGCTGAGGAATCAATTTGCCCCAGATATGGTGGTGGAGGCAATATGTCTGATAAACACTTTTAGGTTTTCTCTTTTAAACTATGTTTTGAGTCGGGGATTAGGTTTTTGATAACTGTCTTAGCCATAATCCCCACTCATCTGATCATTAACTCTCTGTATTGATTCATCTTTGTCTTTCTACAATCGGATACTCTTTCTCTGTGATTTCTTCATCCTTTCCAAGTTTTACAGGGGCGCATGGAAATAAAGGCTCATGAAACCTTGTTGACAACATAGCTCTACATCCTGTGGTCGATCTCTTTTGACAAATCGAAAGAACGAGAATCGTCACCCTCTTCCTTCGAATCTTTCTCAAACATGGTGGAAAGGACCTTGAACCTGCAAAATACAAACAAAATTTATGAAATCCTGCGTTTATATGGGCAAATCTGCATCGGAGGATGTGTAGGAGAAGGGGGCGATCGAGAAAGTCCGTGGAGGAAAAAGGTTGACCGCGCAAAGGAATCAGGAAAATGAATGTGGGTCGTCGATCTGGAGAGATCGACGACAGAGATGGATATTCAGTTGCGTCGGGGCCCAGCTAAAACGCATGCAGATTAATTAAAGGGCGGGTAACTTCAATGAATGAAAACCGTTGGATGCGGGGGTCTCGATCTGATGGCTATTGTTGATTCTGCTGGGCGGCCTTCGTCCGACAGATAATGCGCGGGGAGCTGACTTTATGCAGTGGTTTTGGAATGGTACGGAGGACGCATGTCAAGAGGTGTGCGGAATCGCTGGGCCTCGGGCCAAAAAAGCCTTTGCTCGAAGAGTGGTGCGGAATAAACCACGCGGATTCGAGAAGTGGCGTATGGTTGGGGGGGGGCACACGATAAGTCGTGCGTCACGCCGTCTGATCTGCGGAGTAGATCGACAGTGTATATTATTTCAAAATTTATATGGGCGAAGAACTTTAGAAATTAATAAAACCCGATTTTCATAGTTACCAAGGTTTTCGGAGTTTTCAGGCGGAGGAAATTTATTGGAAGGGTAAGTGCCCGATGGTTACAGCGGTTGGTTCCGGCGCTCGGGCGCATGGAGGAAAAAGAGGTAGGGGGCATAGCCTAAGGGGCTTAAGTCCAGCGTATAGAAAAGACATGTTTTCTATGGTTTTTAAGGGGAAACAAAGGTTCCGGTAAGGCCAAGAGTGAGTCTTAGATCTTTAGGAAATGGATTTAAATGAAGGAAAAGGAAGAATCATGAAGTTGAGGGGTTTTCAAGGGAGATGGAGAAAAGGAACTGAGATTAGCTTTGAGGAGAAGGGAGGGAAAAGGGGTCCTTTGCAGCAGTATTTAACTGTGGATTTTTGTAGGATTTCAGAGGTTCTTAGAATGAAAACAGCAGTATGGGATATGGACAGAGGGAAAAAGGCAGGAGGCCTTATAGAGACTTCAAGAGCCAACAACTTTTAGTGAAAAAAATTGTTCCTTAGAGGCTCCCAAAATATTTAGCCACCTTTGGTATAAAAAAATATTATAGGTGGCTAACATGGTCCTCTAGTTCAATCTAGTCTTAATCCTCTGGGTCAAGCTATAACTTACCCCAATCGGCTTGGTGATATGCACCAACAAATTCCTCAATGTCAGTTCTAACAACCCCAGCAGGGAGCTTACATCCATCAAGGGTCCTACCAACAACCGCAACAGGGAGCTTATGTTCAACAGGGGCCTTATCAACAACCCCAGCAAGGACCATACATTTAGCAACCACTGCAACAAGGTGCTTATTAGTGATTTCAGCCCCAACAAGGTCCCTATCAATCGTATATACCTTATCAAAATCAGTGGTGACAGTGGGGGAAATATGGTTAGAATCAACCCCAATGGGGGCAGAACCCATACCAGCAAGGTTGGAACCCCCATATGGTAAATTTCTAAGGACCTTTGCTTCGTATCACCCTTAGTTTCCATTCTTGGCCACGTTGGAACTGCTTGATGTGTCTAAGTTGACAAATGATCCCATCTAACACATGGCTCATTGGCCTCTAGTTCCAACTAAGATTCCTAGATATTTTCTAAAATTTGAAAGAAAATTTTGGGAAGACCTCCAGGCTCATGTTATGATGTACAATTTATGGTGATCTTCCAATTCTTGGGTTGACGATTCTATTCTTCTACGTATTTTCCTTTGCACTTTGACAAATGCTACTGCTAAATGGTACATTGAACTTCCTCTTGGTGTTTTCTATGATTTCAATACCTTAGCTATGGTTTTCCTCACGCATTTCCAATTTCTCATCTGCTATGAGACTAGCACCCATCTCCTGACATCTTTGAAGCAATCACTTTCCACTCATATTTTGGATCATATCCATGAATTGAGGCACAGACACCACCTTATTAAATTTGAAATCCCTGATCATTTTTTGACTAAATGGTTCACAAAATATTTTTTCCCTAATATCTCCAAAGGTATTTCCATAGGTGGATGTATGACGGAAGATGAAGTAATCACCCATGCTCACTATCTAGATTCTGTCTATTCCCAATTTAGGACTCTATATGAGTTTTTTCTTGATACAACACGACCTTCAACCGACCCAGCATCATCCCAATCTTCTGATACGCCTCCTGTTGATGGTGTCATTGAGACAGTGGCCCATACTGATCATAGTACACCCAAGCTTCCTTCGAAGTCTAAGTCTACTTTTCCACTACTCCCTCCACTCCTTCTAACAATTCGAAGAATCCTGGTAAAACCTCTGAGGTTAATGTTGTCCATTTTACCACAACATACAAGTCCTCCAAGGGTAAAAGGAAGGGAAAAGGAAAATCCAAATCTGACACCCCCAAACAGGATTTCGCTAAGTTGTCTGCAAATGATTCTTCCAAGCATAAGCCCAAGTATCCTTGCTTGATATGTGATGATGACCACTACACCAAGGATTTCCCTCAACATGCATATATTGATCATATTCTAAAGGGCGCATTCAGTACCCCAGATGTATTGAAATAACTATTCCCTATGTAGAAGACACAAATAGTATATCAACCCCAATATTTCGTAAGCTCCCAGGTCTTTATTGCTAGTATAGAAACCATTTATGTTTCCACCCGATCGAAAGATTACATGAATCCCTCGAAAGCTCCCATGGAAAAGGATGCTATAGATATTCATTCCTCTTAAATTCCTCCTGGTTATGATCCTCTCCAGATTGAGAGACCTAGTAGTGATTCCATCATCTGACCACCTCAAAAAGGTGTTCTTCGGAAGTCATGTTATAACACGAACGCGTGAGATTCACAACACTATAACATTGTAAAGGATTTATCTCAAGCATTTTCGGTGATGTAAGCCTTGGAAGTCCTTCAGTCATGCCCATCACAATGGAAGGCACTATTATTTTCTATTGGAGGGATCGATCCCATGGATTCCAACCTTATTAATTTTGATCTCGAGAAATTTTTTCCTCCTCTTCCATCTCAAGTGGATTTTCTAATTCAATTCATTACCATGGATAAAACCATCCATCGCATTATCACTAGGATGGGACCAATTGGGCTGCTCAATTGTCAACCTAGTGTAACTATTTCAAACCATTTTAGACTAAAATTTATCCCTTCCATTCAGAGAGGGCTCTCTCAAAGAAAAAAATGAATACTCAAGATGAAACTTATATTGCAGATGGATAACTCTATACTATTTATGTTTTAAGTGATTTTGCAGGTGGAAGATGTATGAAAGGTTACCATTGGGCATGGAGTCAGCTAATGGGACTTCAATCACAAGAAAATGCAGTTCATGGAAGTTGAGGCAATTAAGCTTAAAAGTTAAATTTTTATAGCATACACATAACACATGAAGGATGTTGGAGAATAATACTACGAATTCAAAGTAATCATGAGAATATGAAGTTGATGATAATATCATAAATTCAAAAAACACAAACACATAAGCTTAAAATAAATATCAAGTCTAAAAAACACTTCTGCAAATGTATATTATCTTGGTGAAACCAAATTACGTAATAGTCCTCTCATCTACATTCCTCTCCCTCTCAAATTCAATAAACCTCTCGTTTATAGAGTGCGATATGTGTTACAAAGGTCTACCACCTGGCTAGACTTCGATACTTGGCCTAGTGATCTAATTCATTTATGATTACATCATTTTGAGGAATAATAGGGATATTTTATGTTTTAGTAGAGTCGGTAATCAAAAATTACGCTATGGCCATTAATTACTTAAAAAGAATGTCTAACAACCCATTTTTGTCATCCCTATCGAATCAAACTACCATGTTGAGATGGTTAACTGATACATTGGATTTAAGGTCTTCATAAAACTAATTTGATGATGAGTTGTCCATTTCTGTGAGGTGGCATCATGATGAGGTTTTGTATCCATGTCTGCTATTTGAAATAGATTGTTGAGTTGCCCCGTTAAAAATGGTCAGCCCCAGATGCTCTGCTTTTATGGATCTAGAAATAACCCAAATACTGATATTTTTCCTTGAATATTATGTTGCTGCTAGTGTTGACCTTTTAACTATCAGTAATATTTTAATGCTGAATCTTTCGCTTTGAAGTGCTTGATCTAATTACCACTAAAAACAAATTTCTGACCAAGCATTTGAGAATTAACACCAGGATATTGTTCATTCACTCCTTTCATTCTACACAAAATTTAATTATTCAACCCAATTCATAGCTTTGGAGGAGTTGAATGGTGGTGGGTTATGCTTTTGAGCTTTGCTAGAGTTTTGGAATAATTAGGAAATAGTGTGAGCTGATAGAATGGTAGAAATATTTGTTTGACAGTGAAGAGTGCAATTTTAAACAAGGTGAGCGGGGGATGATTTATTACGAGAAATTTATGGTTAACGGATATACTAGCAATAAATGGTAACAAGTAATAACAAGACACATAAAATTTTATCATTGGAAGGTGAAATTCCATGTGAATGATGATGAGATGGCAAGAATAAGTCAAATAGTCAAAGAGTGGTTTTGAAGCCTACCTGGCGTGGGGAGGTGGGGGGCAGGGGGGGGGTTGCGGTATGAATGGTATG
Source organism: Pinus albicaulis (assembly GCA_034641835.2). NCBI lineage: Eukaryota > Viridiplantae > Streptophyta > Pinopsida > Pinales > Pinaceae > Pinus > Pinus albicaulis. The sequence continues at coordinate 88,732 of JAXQQM020067272.1, read as the reverse complement.
GTGACATGTAGAGGGCAATGGTTTTGGTGAAATGGATTTACTCGGATCCCCCCTGTGGATATCATTTGGAAACACTAGGGGTGCATTTTTGGGTGCACATAGTTAATTTGAGCACATAAGATCTTGTCCCTTCAAATCTGGAAGATCTTTGTTTGATGTGCACTATATTACATAATGCCACTTTAAGAGTGATCATATTATTAATCATATTATTAATAATCATAAACATACTTTATTCTATTCTCATCCATGACATTTTTTCTTTTTTCTTTTTCTTTGAAATGACCCCTATCACATGTAAAATGACCTTCAAGACCCCTCACATGTGAATTTTTTTTAAATTTCAATTTTAAAGACATTATTCAAATCCAATTGACTCAACATAATTAACTTAATAACAACCCTAATGGTTATAATAGATAACACGTTGGATTATTGTTGATGAAGGTGCTTCCACCTGCATCATGGCTATTTCCTATTGGAAAGCCATCGACTCTCCTACATTAAGTCAGTCCCTGAACACTATGGAATATTTCGATTGAAGAGGCTCTCGGTCATATGGTATTCTGAAATCCTTGCTAATTCAGTTGGAGGGTAAGACAGTTAACATAGAAGTAGAAGTGGTAGATTCCAACCTCAACTACAAAATTTTCCTTCGGTATAGTTGGACTCATGCTATGATTTACATGGTCTCCACTCTTTTCTGCATTCTTCGCTTTCCTCATCAAGAGAAAATTGTCACTGTCGATCAACTCGCTTTATTTTCCTTTGATTCCTCAATTGGAAACATTCCATACATTGGGAATACCTATACTCCTTATGAGAGTGTTGGTCCAGGTATTTTCAAGGACTCATCCCTAATGGGCATATTTTCACTCCCGCCTCCTAATGTCACCTCTGTTAACATGATATAATCTGGTCATGATCCATGGATTTTTCCTAGCCTCAACTAGTTTGACGACTTTGGTGATGTTATGCCCCTCAACCCTGCAGAACAGATGTATCAAAACATTCTTCTAGCTTATTGGCTACTTTTGAAGCCAATGACAATTTGGTTTCATATTTGGATACATATTCACAGTCCCCTTCATTTGGTTCTTGGGATTAAGATGATCCCTTAAATGATACATTCCCCACTGAAGAGAGTATCGTGGAAGTAATGTCTCTCGAAGAAACACCTTGCAATGATGGTCATCATGATTCCTCATTTCTCCCAGGCCTGGATGACATTTATACTTGTCTAGAATCTCGTGTTCCATCTGAATTGACTTTCCCACTTCAAAATCCCATTTGTAGGTTTTAACCCTGAATAGAAATTATCTACACACAAATCTTATAACAGAAAATAAACAATAGCGAGAGCATAAAACATAAAACGGATAAACACAGAGATTTTCCCCTGGATCCCAAATCGGGATGACCAGCTTGATTTTTAATTATATTCCTTTTAGTGTTACAACACATATATATACATGCTGAAGCATACATGAACCCTAATCCATTAACCTTGGATTAGAACATAACCATAGTTCCCTTGACCAGATCTACAAAAATACCAGGGGCCGAAAACCATCGTACCCCAAAACCATGTGAAAAACCATGCACAAAACCATGGGCACAGAATACCCACCGGAAATTAAGGACCAAAACATTTTCACTGGGGCGCTGCCCCGGACCCCTTGCACCTAGCACAAAGGGGGGCCTATCGCCCCTCCTCTTACCCCCCCCCCCCTCACGTGTGCTTAGTCGTGGAAAGAATATAACAGATACCCAACATTCTCCCACTTGTTTTCTTTCTGCAGGGGGCCACAGGAGAGCTTAGTCATTGGCCCAATTCTTCAACACCCATTGTTTCTCTACACCAATAGAACTTTTGAGTGCTCATATACTTTGTCAATGCATCTGCAACATTCTTCAAAGTGTCCACCTTTACCAGCAACACCCTTTTAGCCTCAACCATATCTCTAACAAAGTGATATTGAACATCAATGTGATTTGTCTTTGAATGATAAGCAGGGTTCTTAGCCAAGAAAATTGCACTTTGGCTACCATAGTCTATCCTTATAGCTTGTTGTACCAACCCCATACTTGAACACAATCTCTGCAACCAAACTGCTTCCTTGCTTGTATGAGTGGCTACTATGTATTCTTCCTCTATAGTTGAAAGAGCCACTACAGACTATCTTTTACTCATCCAACTGACTGCGCCTCCAAATAGGCTAAACACATACCCACTTGTAGATCTTCTTTGGTCTAGATCTCCAGCCCAATCTGCATCAACAAAACCACGAATGTCCAACATTCTTTCTAATCCTAGTCTTCCCTGGTAGCACAAGCCATAATCACTAGTGCCACGTAAATATCTAAAAACCCACTTCACTACTGTCCAATGCTCCTTCCTTGGGTTTGACATAAACCTGCTCAATACTCCCACTTCATGTGCAATGTATGGTCTAGTATAAACCATTGCATACATCAGGCTACCCACTGCACTTGCATATGGAACACGGGACATATCCTCCTCTTCTTCTTGTGTCTTGGGACACTGTTCAGTAGATAGCTTTACACCTACAGGAATAGGAACATTCACTAGTTTACTATCCTACATATTGAACCTCTGCAATATAGTCTCGACATACTCCCTCTGGTTTAACTAGAGCTTCCTCTTTACCCGATCTCTCTTAATTTCGATGCCCAAAATATAGTTTGCAGCACCAAGATCCTTCATGTCGAATTTGGAGAACAGTTGGGTCTTCAAATCTTGGATAATTTCTTTGTAATTTCCAATCAACAAAATATCATCCACATACAAGACCAAATAAATAACACGGTCACCAATTAATTTAAAATAAACACAATTATCCTCCTTGCTTCTGGTGAAGCCAAGTCCCCGTATATAGGTATCAAATTTCTGATACCACATCCTTGGTGACTGTTTTAACCCATATAGAGACTTCTTCAACCTGCATACCAGTTCTTTCTTACCCTTCACCATAAAGCCTTCAGGTTGCTTCATGTAGATCTCCTCTTCTAGATCCTCGTGAAGAAATGCTGTCTTCACATCCATCTGTTCTATCTCAAAATCAAATGCAGCAGCAACAGATAAAAGTAATCTAATAGAAGTAACTTTGGCAACAGGAGAAAAAATATCACCAAAATCAATTCCCGGCACCTGGGAATAACCTTTTGCTACCAACTGAGCTTTGTATTTCTCCACCTTGCCTTATACATTCATCTTCTTATTAAACACCCATTTTCTCCCGATGGGCTTCCTTCCAGCCGACAACTCCACCAAATCCCATGCCTCATTTTTGTGCAAGGATGCCATTTCATCAACCATGGCCTCCTTCCAGATTTTTCCATCCTCTGAATCTACTGCCTCCCTGATAGTTCTGGGATCATCATCAGTTATAGTTAAGGAAAAACATGAACAGAAAGTAGATGGAATATACTTTTCTGGTTTCCTACTTTCCTGAACTGATCTTCTAATAGCTAGAGTTTGTGGCTCTTCATCTTCTGAGTCTTCTTCTATTGTAGAGTCTGATTCATCCTCCTTTAGCTCAAACTCTATATTCTCAGGTTCCTTTGTTAGGACTTCATGTGTAAAAACATCTTTCACCTCTCTAAACACCACATCTCGGCTGTACACAACCTTCCTTGTTTCTGGGTTCCAAAGCTTGTAACCCCTTAAACCATCCTTATACCCAATAAAGATGCACCTTTCAGATTTATTATCCAACTTGATCCTTTTCTCCTTTGGAACATGTACATATGCATCACATCCAAATACCTTTAGATGTGAAAGATATGGTTTCTTACCAGTCCATACCTCATGTGAGTCTTATCCTCCAACACCGATGAAGGTGATCTTTTAACCAGATAGCATGCAGTCTCCACTGCCTCTACCTAGAATTCTTGTCCTAACCCGGTACCATTAAGCATGCTTCTTGCCTTTTCCATAAACGTTCTGTTCATTCTTTCTACAACTACAACTCCGTTTTGCTGAAGTGTGTATGGAGTAGTCTTATATTGTTCTATACCACACTTCTTCCAGAACTCTTCAAATTCCTTCTTGTAGAACTCCCCACCATTATTTGTCCTCAGCGCCTTTATCTTCTTCTCTATCTGGTTTTCCACCAAAGCCTTAAATTCTTTAAATTTTTCAAAGACTTCAGATTTCTTCCTCAAGAAATATATCCATGTATTCCTTCAGAATTCATCTATGAATGAAACATAGTACACAGAATTTCCTAGTGATGGAACTGACATAGGTCCAAACACATCACTGTGCACAAGTTCTAATATTTTGTTTGCCCTCTTAGCACCAGAAGGAAAACTCACCCGATTCTGCTTCCCATATACACAATGTTCACAGAAATCAAAATCTAGAGAGAAATTAGACATACCTTCTACCATACCATTTCTATGCAGTATCTGAAGACCCTTCTCTCCAATATGTCCAAGCCTTTGATGCCATAGCATGGTCTTTTCTCCAGAGACAGCTAGGTTTTCCGCTCCACTTTTAGGAGCCATAGAACTGTTACACCCATCAATAACAGTGCTACCTTGTAGCTTGTATAGAGTTCTAGTCTGAACTCCCCACATTAATACCAGTGCTCCCCGAACCATCTTGCAGGCATCTTTCTCGAACACTGTTTTTACACCTACATCATCCATCTTGCTTACAGAAATCAGATTTCTGGCCAATGCAGGAATATGCAGAACACTAGGAAGTGTTATAATCCTTCCACCTTGTAGCTTCAGCTTAACCTTTCCACGTCCGACGATTCTGACCTTCCTATCATCCCCTAGAAAGACATCACCACCATCATATTTCTCATACTCGCAGAACCACTCCCGATGGGGAGTGAAGTGAAAGGATGCTCCTAAGTCAATCAACCATGACTCATGATCTACATGTGTATTTGAAGAATAAGCCAAATACACATCCCCACCTTCATCCGAGGTGGTTTTTTCCTCTGTAGAAGGAGCATCATTAGATCCCTTTCCTTTCTCAGGAGCTTTAGATCTGCACTCCATTTTGCAGTGCTCTTCCGTTCCGCATTTCCAACATACCATTACAAACTTTCCAGGAGATTTAGATCTCCCTCTATATTTGGATCTCCCAATCGAAACCTTATTCTTGTTTCTATTTTGGGACTTTCCTCGTACAGATAAGGCATCTCCATTCTCGCCCTCCATATTTCTCCGTCTCATTTCCTCCAACAACAAGGCTGAGACAATGTCATCAAAATTTAAGGTATTTGTATTGCTACCTATTGCAATAACCAGACTCTCCCACAAGTCTGCTAGAGAACACAACAAACTGATGCACTTATCTTCATCTGAGATTTTAATATCAACAAATGACAGCTAACTTACCATAGTATTGAAGGCTTTCAAATGCTCTGTCACCGAGTCTCCATCCTTCATCCTTAGGTTATACAGCTTTTTTTGCGGGAACAACTTATTCACCAGAGACTTAGATTGGTACAAAGTCCCAAGTTTTTCCCACAAATTCTTCTCCGTAGCTTCCCCAGATACATTCAACAATACTGAATCTGAGACACACAACCATATTGTGCTCTTATCCTTCCGATCCAGTTTCTTCCGGTCTTCATCTAACTTTGCCGTTGGTTTAGTACCTGGATCTACTGCGATCCACTGATATTTATCCACCAGCAGATCCTCCATCTTGAGCTTCCACAACTCAAAATAAGCCATTAATTTTCTTTGAATCTCTCTTTTGGCTTGCTACTTCATCTTCTTTCACATAAGAATCGATCCACAAATCTCCCATTGAACGAGGTCTACCAGTCTACCTCGAGCCCAAGAAAAAACCTCGGCGGCAAAGGCATCCCTTGAAGCAGAAAACAACTCGATATAAAATATTGAGTTTTAACCCCTAGCAGAGGGTATCTACAGATATTCTGGAAAATAAACAATGGCGAGAGCATAAAACATAAAACAGATAAACACAGAGATTTTCCCCTGGATCCCAAATCGGGACGACCAACTTGATTTTTCATTATATTCCTTTTAGTGTTACAACACATATATATATACATGCCAAAGAATACATGAACCCTGGATTAGAACATAACCGTAGTTCCCTTGACCGGATCTACAAAAATACCAAGGGCCGAAAACCATCATACCCCAAAACCAGGTGCAAAACCATGCAAAAAACCATGGGCGCGGACTACCCACTGGAAATTAAGGACCAAAAAAATTTCGCCAGGGCGCCACCTAGGACCCCTTGTGCCCAGCACAAAGGGGGGGCTATCGCCCCCCCCTCTTACCCCCCCGCGCATGCTTAGTCATGGAAATAATATAACACATACCCAACACCATTTTGGTTCATGAAGTGTTGTTCGAAGGGAACATGGGTAACATTTCTGCTACCAATCCAATCAACATCTCTGTTAAACCAGGGGTTGTCGAGAATGTCCACATCAATGCCTCTTGTTCTCCCAATGAGATCAATATTTACAACGCTCTTTTCAAAGAATTCAGTGATGTCTTTGCATGGTATTATGAAAAAATGTCTGGCATAGCCCTATTATTGTGGTGCACGAGATCCCTACAGATATGGACTCGAAGCTTGTTCATTAACAACTTCGTCCTGTGCACCCAAGGAAGGTTGCTGCCATTAAGGGAGAGGTCAAAAAACTTCTCAAGGTTGGTTTCATCTATCCCATGTCATTGATATATTGGGTCTATAACATTGGCCCCGTTACCAAAAAGTAAGATACCATTCAAGTCTATGTTGATTAATATGATATAAATCAATTTTTTCCTAGATAAAACTACCCCACTCTGTTTATCGATCAAATTATTGATGAATGTGCCAGGAGTGAGATATTATCTTTCATGGATGGTTTTTCTTGTTATAATAAGATCAATATCCTTTTGGCCAATCAACACAAGACTGCCTTCATCTATCCTTGGGGAACATTTTCCTATAGGAAGCTCCCATTTGGCTTAAAAAATGTCGGGGCTACCTTCCAACGAGCTATGTCCTATGTTTTTCATGATATTAAGCACATAGTCCAGCCATATCTTGACAACCTTCCAACTCGTTCTGTGAAACATTGAGATCACCCTCAACATCGTCGAGCATTTTTTCTTCGTTGCTGACACTATAACATACAGTTGAATCCTCAGAAATGTGTCTTTTGCATCGAATCAAGTTGTCTCTTAGGTTTCATGGTTTCTAAATAGTAAAGAAGGCATCAGGAATGATCCTCTCAAAGTTGAGGCAATCATTAATCTGCCTCCTCCTTCTTCTTTACATCAACTGCAAAGCTTGCAAGGGAAAGCTAATTTTCTCCATCAATTGATCTCGACTTATGCCGAGCTTGCCAAAGGATTTACCCATCTGCTGAAAAAGGGAGTCCCATTCATTTGGGATGAAATTTCTCAAGCCTCTTTTGATGTTTTCAATAAATCCCTTGTCATTGCTCCTTTATGACATCCTCTTGATTAGCATTGTGATTATTTCTTATATTTGGCCATCGCAGATAGTACTATGGGTATGGTACTGGTCCAAGATGATGATGATGGTCACGAACATGTAGTTTACGACCTGATCTGAAATATCTATGATGTTGAGACTCGCTATTCTCACGTAGAAAAACTCGCCTTAACTGTTTTCCACATTGTTCAACACTTCTACCATTACATTCTCTTGTGCAAGGTTATGGTGATTTCCGAATACAACCCCTTGACTTACATTCTTACTTGTCAGTTACTTGGGGGAAATTACTCCCAATTCATTTCCATTCTCCAGGAGTTCGACTTAGATTTTTCTACTGCTAAGTCTAAGAAATCGCTAGTCTTTGTTGAATTGATCTGGGGTCTTCCAGTTGCAGTTGATCCTACCCATTTTGACGAATCAATTTCTGATGAATTTATATTTCTCATCAGTACTCTCGATCAATGGTATGGATATGTCATTTTTTATCTCCAGACCCAAATTTTCACTCGGAACTCTCTTCCCCTAAGAGGCAATGGATTCATTGCCAGTCTCAGCCATACTACATCATTGGAGATACTTTGTATCACACTGATGTCGATTTCATCCTCCATCAATGCTTAACACTTGAGGAAGCTGAGAAAGTCCTTAATGACTGCCACTCTAGGGCATGTGGGGGTCATATGTCTGGATATGATACTGCTCAGAAAATCCTTTTCGGGGGATAATATTTGCCTTCTATGTTTAAAGACTATATTATTTCCATCCACAAATGTCATGATTTCCAAATCTATTCCCGAAAATAATGTGCCCCACCCTCATGCTTACAAACAGTTGTGACTGTCGGGCCATTTTCAAAATGGGGCATATATTTCATGACCTGTAACCCTCATTTGGCTGGGGAGCATGGTTATATTATCGTTGTCATCGATTATTTTACAAAATGGGTCGAGGAGATGCATACATATGATAATGCAGGTCAGAGTGCAGTGTAATTTATTTTCAACCACATCATAGCTCAGTTCAATGTCCTAAAAACCATTGTCACTAACCATGTCTCCCACTTTCACAATCATATGATGATAGATATTACTTCTCATTTAGAGCTATGCCATGATAGCTCCACTCTATATTATCCATAGGCCAATGGCCAAGTAGAAGTTCTTAACAAACTTTTGGTGAAAATTCTTCAACGAAACATTGGGAGACATAAAAGAGACTAGCAACTCATGTTATTCTCAGCTCTATGGGTTTACCGAAATTTGCTAAGACCGCTACTAGATTCACACCATTTCAACTAGTTTTTGGTCTGTAAGTCACACTCCAAATTAAGTGTAAAATCCTTTCTCTAAGACTAACTATTGAACTACTTCCAGTTACTTCCCCAGAAGAGGAACATTTACTTTATCTCGAACATCTTGATGAGACTTGATGTTGTTTCTTTAGTCATTAAAGCACAAAAGAAATGATTGAAAGCTCAATATGATAAGTCCATTACTCCTCATGTTTTCTCTAAAGGTGACTTGGTATTTCTTTATGATCAAATCCCATGATAAGCTAGGGGTCGAGAAGCTCGAGCTGATGTGGCATGAGCCCTATATTATTCAACAAGTGTTAGAAAGAGCTGCATATGAGCTAGTCTATTATGAGGGCAATCAATTATATGAAACTTGAAACAGGCTTTGTCTGAAGAAATCCTATGCTTGATTCCAATTATGGTACTTTGTACGTTAGTGTGCTTTTATATTTTTTGGTGTGATTGTTTTCTTTACAAACATGTTTCCTCTTCTTACCTTGTGTTCCACTTTCTTTGCAGATTTCATCGAACCATTATGTTGTTTTTGCTAATGGTGCTTGTCATAGCACACAAAAGTTATCTTCTGTAGCATGGGCACTCTTTTCCCCAGATCCTGAGTTGGTAAATTTACAAAGTATTTTCGTGGGCCAAATAAATAATAATATTGTTGAATATAGTGTGGTCATTGAACTATTATCGAATGTAATTTCTCTCGATATTTGACACTTGGTTGTCAATATGGACTCACAACTCGTTGTGTTATAGTTAAATGGTCAATACAATAAGAAACCCTAAATTTTTGTGCATGTATTTATGTGTTCTATTACTGGAAAAAAAATTGATTACATCACATATCAACACATTCCATGCAATTTGAATACATTAATAGATACATTAGCAAATTATGTCTTAGATCGACATTTGTGTCATATGTAAAAACACATCATCGTTATATAAGAACACTTAGTAGAAGAAGGTAATATATATATATATATATATATATATATATATATATATATATATATATATATATATATCGAGTCTATAAAAAAATTTTATGTAAAAATCTCAAAAAATATGTGTTCTGTGACACAATGGCTCTACGAGCCTACATTAGTGCAAAAATAAACTAAAATTTGTTATTTTCCCACATGATGCTCATGATAGCATGTGACTATTCAAATAACTCACCAGAGTTAATGACGCAGTCTACTTGGGACCCCCACGATATGCCTTGGATAATGTAGTGGGATATCGTCAAAATTTGCGTATTCTGGTATGCCTCTAGTCAGGCCTTCTAGATTACTCTCCACCTCTGCTAGTGGGTCTTCCTCGATTTGGCATGCCACTCTCCTAGAAATTGGAGACACACCGGCTGGTCTTTCCAATCCAACAACTGAAAAAACATCATAACGTGAGCTTAAATCTCATAATACATAAAAAAAAGTTCATAAGTAAAAATCCAAAAACAAAATTTTACTTGCATCTAACCACTGTGCACCTGGCGATAGATTTAGATCTGGGTATCCTCTAAAATTAGTGTCAGCATATGCATAGTCCTCCACCATAATCATTTGATGTTGTAGCCAACTAAAAAATGATGTCGGGAAAAACATTTGTTGGACCATTCCCTGATGGGTCATAATCTCGCACTATCTCAGCAACCTCAGATCCCTCAGGGCTGGATTTTACACCTCTAGCCGATGATACTAAAACAAAGGCACTCTCTCCAAAAATAAAGTGACCAAGATCGATCCATATATGTATTTTTTCAAGAATCTTGTTTTTCACTTGGTTAGTTGGCTCTTCATGTTGGCCAACAACCCCTCGCAACAATTAAACATTGTGGAAGCAAGGAAATCTACAATATATTGGAATTGAGACTTCGTTGCCTCATGCAATTCTTGGGCCCCAGCTACACGAGCCATACAATGCAAAATCAATTTCAATGGTAGATTGGTGATGGTTTTGATATCCACCTTTCCACTAGAAGTATTTCTAGCACTTGGACAGTGTCTTAGGATGAGCATGCTAGTGCTCTCTCCTCCAATATGAGCTCCAGAGAGTTGGATCCTCTCTCATCACATATACAACCCTATGATGAATTAGATGTTGTAAATCTCTATTTCAAGCTCTTGATCCCCAATAATGAAAATTTGGTGATTAACACCCCATATCACGATAAGATATTCTAAAATCTCTAGCTGAGATCTCAGTCCTGAGGTCTGGAAAAACTTAAGTAATCAAAAATTCCTTAGTGCATTTATGCAGTTTGGGTCTTGGAGAGCTTGGTAGTCTTTGTTTCAGGAAATAACTCCCTAGAGGTCGTTGGGTCAAAACCTCCATAGATCAGGGCATGCTATTCAAGAATGACTCACACAACCACACTTGTACGCTAAAAACTAGATAACATCGATTGTAGAACTCACTTGTAATCCTATGTTTGATGTAGATCCCGCGGGGTCCAAACCCCCAGCAACCCTTCTTCCTCTTCAACCTGCAAATCAAGAAAGAACATGCACGGAAATCTAGTTGTACAGCATATATCTCTCCTAAATGTCAGTGTAATCCATGTGAAACATCATATAAACAATAATAAATTCTTAAATAACAATATTTTCACATATGCAAGTAGATATTAACACGTGAATTCAGGAACAAGATGGTTCTTCTTCATTACGAACAGCATGTACAATAATAGAAAGGTGGAGAGATCACCTGAATCCTTCCAAGATCTTCGAACAGACCGTCGTCCGAATCCGTCCCACCCTTACCTCACTAGGATAATTTCAAGACTTGTGCACATGAGATGACATATAAGCTGATGAACATCTCCAGGAAACAAGGGTTTCCTGTAAAAATCTGGGAAGTGCAGGAGGCATGGGAAATCAAACTTGAATTAGGGCTCCAACAGAGTATAATATCTATAATTTCTCTCTCTCCCTTAGGCCATGCATATGAGGGGATTTTATACTCCCTCAAAGTAGTTTCAATTAGTTGTAAACAGTTGGCCACGGGTTGGGGTGGTTGAATTACTGGAATAACCATCAACCCAACCTCGAAAATAGGGATTTTTATATATATTTTTAATGATTTTAATGGAATACGCGGAAAAGTATCTATGGACTCGCGTATACACGCGGAAAAGTCTGGGCATACCCACGTATGGGATTTGAAACACTGTTTTTAATGAACTTTTATTCAAGTCTGTGGGAATGGGTGCCCAAGGCCAAAAAGACAATCATGAATCACATGAGGGTGAAAAATGATGCTATAACAGATGCCCCCTAATATATGAGGTTAGAAGGGGTACATGATGGCCGAAATATATTATGCACATAGAAAGAAATTCGTGAGGACAAGAGAGGACTTCACCAGATTTCAGCCTGCCAAAAACCAATGAAAGAAAATAGAGAGTCAACTCATGTCTGAGGCGGGCATACCCATGCTCAGTCAAAAATATGTCCATATAGAAAGTACAGAATAGATCCAGAATGTATACAAGTATAGCTGAACTGAAAGTACATAATGAATCATCTGAGCACGTCCCAGAAGTGCAAGTCGGAATCAATGTCCAAGTATCACATATAGAAAACTGATCAATGATGCTGAAAATAGATGTCTGATCACAAAAAGTAACTGAATCTCCAAGTACCAAATCATAAAGGGTAGAACACATGGTACAATCACGCAACTCGGGAGCCAACATATAGGATGTTGTTGTACTGACACTGCAACATATAAGGGTGGACGGCATCACTGACAGAAATTGAATGGACTGTCGAAAGTGAACCGAAAAATGTTGATGCAAACCGAGGTCTTCACCGATCACTATGGCACAATTCTACACAATGGGAATAAATGAGCTGAAGTCGACCATGTGAGAAATCGTTGGATTACCGGTCAATAATGTATACCGTTAACCAACGCAAGACAACCCACCAATAATGAAAATGAGTGTCAAGGTGCCCCAGTACAATCTAACAAGTGCGAATGAATGAGCTGAAGTCGAACACTTGGAAGAATCTACCAATCAGGAGGCAATGATGAATCCCCACTGTCGATAGCAAATATTCTGCCACTGATGATTGCAAACCTTAAGGTACTGACAAAAAGACTCTAGACCTTATTCCTAGAGCAATGATTCGAAGTCGATGGGAAAAGATCTGCTGGAAAGAAGGCATTAAGGCATCCCACATCAGTCCAGTGCGAGTGTAACCCGCAGGCCAAGATTTGGAAGGAATCGGATGAATCAGATTGATGGAACCAAACCGAAGTATGTTTCCGACATGCACAAGATGAAGCTAGCGCATGGAAGAAACTCTCTGAACCAGCCAATAATGAGAGCTGACATAGAGGCGAGATATCCACCGATAGGGTCAAATGGAAATCAAGGTAATGCATGAATCCCAAGTGTGATAATGTATGCTGACGTCGAACACAAGGAAAACCACTCAGTCAAAGACCCATAATGATGATCAAATGCTGAGCACAAGGTCACCTATCAATGATGGAAATAGGGCCAGGGTGCGGCTCTAGGTTTACTCTCAGAGAAATTTGTCGTAGTCGATGAGAGACAAACCCGCCAGCAAGAAGTCAATGGAGACCTTCTCAAACCAGCATGAGCGGAAGACCGAACATCTGATGTGATAGAACAAGAGACTGACAAGACCGAGAAGGCCGACTGAATAATGATTCAAGAGACACTGCAGAATGGCCGACTCTGGTTGAAACTTCCCTTGAACAAAAGCACAACTCGTGATGACCATGGCAGTAATAAGTGACACTGTATAAGTTTGTTATGCAGGAGGCAAAAACAAACTCTCCATATGATTGGAAGAGATAACCAACCAGAGGAGGACTGGCCAGTGAAACAAGGCAAAAGCTGAGCCTAGGTCAAAACTAAAACCATCCCAAATGAATGAATATATAAGTGTATGTGCTTTTTTCAAGGGCGACAAACTGACACTGTACTGTCATCAAATTACGAAGTAACATCATGCTCTCGCTCTTTTTGTTATATTTGATTTTTTTGTATTTTTCATATAATAAGCCTGGAAAAAGAATAAAAGAATGCTATGGTACAATGGATAGAATGAGTATCAGGAAACAAGTGCACTAGTTCCTGGGATAGGAACGATCCTATGCTCAATGCAAGGTGGAAGAAACTAGTAAGCGATACTCGAAGGAATGTTCCATCCATGGGTAAAAAACGGTGTGAAGTCGCGATAGCTAAGTGCATGCAATGGTTAACTTTTACAGACAGTCAAGGTCAAAATATGGCTTAAACATCGAGTCCAAATGAAGCCGGCTAAAGGCCAGGATAAACAAGTAGCCAATGTGCAATGCAGTAGTACAACTCAACAACACCAGGGAGCCTCTAGGGTAATAGCCAGAAAAATGATAGTGAAGAAGAAGAAGAATGAAGCTTCAACACATAAGTCATGGCGGGACTAAAGAGGACTCCCGAGCCTACATAAAACGCAACATGGGCAACAAGTGATAGCGAGGAACTAACTAGGAAGCCCATGTAAAGGAAGGCTCTACCACCAAGTCATGATTAAAAATCGGCGAGTGAAATGGGTTAAATACTCATGACCTGATGGGATCGACCCTATAGAAAGTGATCAGAATGGAGGCTAGTATAAAAAATGCAACGGAAGAGTGAATTCCCTAACCTATATGTTAGTGAAGATCATATACCTGCCATGATGGGTCAGCAGTCATGGATCAAAACCCGGAAAAATCTCAACTTCATCAAAATGTACCTGAAAATATACCAATCTGGGCACTTCCAAGCATCCGGGTTATGCAGCTTAAGATAGATTGAAAAAAATAAGCATAACAAATTTTTGCAAAAAATTTCAAATTTTGGGCATAAATACACATGTTACCTCATATTTGGTTCATTGTTACTTGCTGATTTGGAAAAAAAAGCTCTGGAGAAAAAGCCTCTTTCGTCAAAACAGGAGCAATCAACCGTCAAACTTCGCTGAACTAGTCAGGTAAGCTCTTAATCCATCATTGTTATCAATTTTGTCCATTTATAAAGTAAAAATTTTGAATTTTCACCTTAGAAATTTTTATTTAAAATTGTGGCTCTATGCATACGCGGGTTTATGTGGAACAAGCCGCGTATATACGCGACTGTGTACAGAGTAAGTCGCGTATGCGCAACCCGAAATGAAAAAACACGTTTCTAATGGACAAATGATTGAATTTTTTCGGGATGAATATATCTTGGAGGGAACGTGAGCATAGTGCAATAGACAATGAAGTAATGCAAGATCAATTATCGCTCAATATTCTCCGAAATTGTGGATTGCTCAAATTTTTCAAAATGCCAAATATGAAGAGTAATGTCCGGTTGCTCGAAATGCTTGTAAATTATTGGGAACCGGAGGAAGATTGCTTCATAATAGATCAAATGCCCATACACATCGAGGTGGAAGACATCTATTTTATTACTGGACTCTTCCGGAGGGGAGACCCAGTAGATTTGCATGGCAAGCCTTTGGGAGGGCTTACTATTCTCAAGAGACTTGCACATTGGGAGGGCTTACTATTCTCCTATTTACCATTGGCAGGGTAGCAGGATCTGCTTCCTTGCATCATGCATCCAGGACTCAAATGATTATAGTTGTGGAATGCTTAACTCATTTATATGATTGGTGCATAGCTCTACTAATGAACATGAAGCAACAATTGACTTCGATCCGGAAAACAAAAACAAAACATTTTTGGTATGGGACCATCTTGATTACATTCTTCTTTGATAATATTCCTGGGCTTCGACCCAAAGTGATCTCTTCCATCAACAACCCAAGAGACCCAAGAATTGCCCGATGGGCTGACCTGATGAAGAGACTGGGGGGAAGTGAAGTTCCCCAAACTACCTGGGATGACGAGTTCTTCCAATGGTGGGCGTAACAATTCATCGCTATGGAGGATTACCCCTATGCCGGTATGGATTTCCGTGGTCATCCAGACCTCGTCCTTCCACCTGGCGCGACATGGGGTGCAATTGGTAAGATTGCAATTTTTTAAATTATATGAATTTTTTTTATTTTTTCAATATATGTGAAAAAATGTGAAAACAAAACATGTTTTTGATTGGATTCAAAATGACTTGCAATATTATGATGACCATGATACAGATATTGGACCAGTCTGTCCTGAGGGCTACCCACGACATAAGCGCCGCAGAGGCGAGGCAGATATAGTAGACTCAGACAGGACCCTCCATGCTGTACAGAGGGACTTGGAGGGTTTAACTCGCCAAGTGTCTATGGCTGCAGTGGAAGATCTGCCTGAGGCCATCCAGAGACGAGTGGTGGGAGTACCACGTGACTGGGTGTGGTTATTCCGCCGAGTCGCTACTGTAGTCGTGTTCTATAAGAACACGAATTTTGGGTAGGGACCACAGGAGTAAATAGATATGATTACTGGATGACTGTATATTTTTTTATATTGACATGATTGGGCATAAGCCCTAATTTTTGTATGACTTATGGATCCAAATTTTGTATAGGTTTTTGAACACTCTGATGATATATATATACAATGATTTTTGATGTGATGTGACAAATGTATAAAAATGCATGATGTTTTTTATGATTAAATTTTAATGTATGGAATGATTAATACGCCAATCCATTGCTTGATTAGCTAATAAGTCTGCCATCCAATTGTCTGTTCGAGGAATATGAATGAAAGTTAAAAATTGAAATGATCTTTGTAATAAACGTACCCTCAAAAACAACCGGAATAAAAATGGATCTTGAACCTGATAAGTATTGTTCAACTGCAACACCACCAGCTGGGAGTCCAAGAAAACTACCAACGAATCAACACCCAAAGATATTGCCTCCGAGAATAGATAAATAACTGCAGTGTATTCTGCTATATTATTGGAAGCAGGACCAATGCAGACTCCTCTTGATACTAACAGCTAACCGGATGGATGATGAAGCACCCAAGCCGTGGAAGCCAAGTTCCGAGTGTGTCTACTAGCACCATCGTCGAAACCATAATGACTCATAATATTCGACACAACCTGCCAAAGTAGATCAAAAACATCACCATCACATCAAAGACCAAAAACCAGATATGTACAAAACAAAACTACTATATACAAAATAAAAATGCTAGGCTGAAGCCTAGGCATAATACTTTTTCAAATAGAGCCCATTTCTAGGCTCTGGCAACTCATTCCCTTCAAAATAAACCAAGGCATATGCTCCTTTTTTAAGGATTTTTTTAACGATGAAGGGGCCATACCACATAGACTTAAACTTTCCTACGCCCAAGGCATCCTTCTCTTGGGCATAGACCAAAACAATATCGCCTTTCGAGAACACCCTAGGTTTGACCGCCTTATCATACTGAAACTTGACTCGTTTCTTATGTGCCTCATTCATTGTGGCGGTATCCCGACGCTGCTCATCAAGATGTTCCAGATGAAGGAGACATTCTTCAAGACTAGAAGTTTCAGGAAGAAGCTCAACAGCTAACTTAAGAGAAGGAATCTCACATTCAATAGGAAATATGGATTCCAACTCGTAAACTAGCTGAAACGGAGTAAAGCCAGTTGCAGTTTTCACTAACGTCCTGTATGCCAAAAGTGCATGATACAGCATGATATACCAGTTGGATCGAGCTTTATTGATTTTCCTTTGAAGAATGGTCTTCAAGGATTTTTTCACGGCTTCCACTTGCCCATTGGCCTGAGGATAATACGGAGATGAATTCTCCTGCCAGAAACCTAATTTTAGAGCCAACTCAGCCATCATGCTATTCTGAAAATGACTGCCATGATCAGTGACAATCTATCTAGGAATACCAAAACGAGCAATAACCTAGTTGAAAAGAAAAAGAGCTATAGTTTCACCATCATTCCCAAAAGTAGGCATAGCCTCGACCCACTTCGTAAAGTAGTCTACTGCTACAATAATATACTTGTGACCTTTAGCCGAAGGCGGGTTACAAGTAGTATAATAAATACCCCACTTTGTAAAGGGACCGACAGTAATGATTGGAAAAAGTGGAGCTGGATGAGCACGCATTTTTCGAGTATAGACTTGACACGGATGACACTTTTTGACCGACTGCATACAATATTTGAAAATCGAAGGCCAAAAATATCCAGCACGCAATATTTTTTGGGCTGTAGCAAGCCCAGATAAATGACCACCACAAGCTCCACTATGGCAATCATTCAGCACAGCCTCAACTTCTTCGAGAGTTAAGCAACGTCTCAGGATTGAATCAACCCCTCGACGGTATAAATCATCACCAATAATCAAGTAATTTTTAGCCAAGTGACGCAACTTACGGCACTCATCTTTCAAAAAAGTAGAGGGAAACTTCACAGTCTGAAGATACACAACGATATCTCCATACCAAGGATCCTGTGGAGAAATGAGAAATAAATGTTCATCTGGGAAGGATTCATCATAGACCATCTCTTCCCCACAGGGCAACTCAGAGATCAATTCCACGAAAACTAATGATTTCTTGGACTTGGCAGACATAAACTCAAGATCAAATTCCTGCAAAATCACAATCCATCTATTGTATTTGCCCCCAATCACTCGCCTACTGAGAAAAAACTGAAATGGATTGGCGGCTGCCAAAACATAAGTTTTTCGTAGAAGAATATAATGTATGAGTCGCTGTACAGCATGAACAGCTGCTAAAGCTAGCTTTTCTATTGGAGTATACTGGATTTCAGGTCCTACCAAGCCTCGACTAAGATAGTATATAACATGCTCTGCAAGAGCATCATCCTCCTGAACCAGAACCATACCAATGGTAGATTCTGCTACTGCAAGATACAAAAGGAAATCCCTACTATAATTAGGTGGACTCAATAAATGAGCAAAGGTCAATGCTTTTTTCAAAGCATCGAATGAGCACTGAGCGAAGTCGTCCCAAAAGAATGGAAAACCCTTCTTCAACAATCTCATAAATCCTTTGGTAACTTCAACATAATTTACGATAAATCTCCGAAGAAAATTAGCCTTTCCTTGTAGACTTTGAAGTTGACGAATAGATGACGGGGGGGGCAACCGAAGTATTGCCTCAACCTTGAAGGGATCTACCCTAATCCCTTCCCTAGACACAATGAATCCCAATAACCGACCAGATGTGACCGTGAAAACACACTTGTTCGGATTCAACCTAATCTTGTATAAATGACATTGTTCAAATACTTGACGGAGGTGAGCAGGATGAACAATTCTCTTTCGAGAACGAGCAGCTAAATCATCCAAATATGCCTCGATAATATGTTTAATGTCATGGAAGGCATATGACATGGCCTGCTAAAACGTAGCCCTAGCATTTTTAAGACCAAAAGGCATCTTCTTGTAAGCAAAAGTACCCCAGGGACAAATAAAGGTAGTCTTATGCTGATCTTCAGGACGGATATTAATCTGATTATATCCGGAGAAACCGTCCATGAAGGAGAAAATCTCATTACCGGCACACTCATTGATAATCTGATCTATAAATGGTGTGGGGTAATTATCTTTCGAACATGCTTTATTAAGGTCTCTGAAATCAATGCAAACTCGAATTGTTCCTTGTTTTTTATCTATGGGAACAGGGTTCAAAACCCACTCAGTCAAAGGAACAGGGAAAATAAATCCTGCCTTGAGCAGCTTCTCCACCTCGGCTTTGATAGCTGCAGCCTTCCTAGGATTGACTGGACGAAGTTTTTGCCTCACAGGCTTAGCGTTTTCGTAAGTCTTGATCTCATGCCGAACAATAGATGGATCTATACCAGGCATTTCCTCATAAGACCAAGAAAACGCATTAAACTCTTTAAAGAGATCGGTGTAAATCTGAATCTCTTCAGGGGAACATTCAGCTCCGATGAATACATTCTCTATAACATTGGGATCCCTGGAAATGTTCACCGGGATAGTTGGAGAGATCACAGCCATGTTCCCTTCAGCATATACCTGTGTTGATGCTAAAGGGCTCAGGACTGGGTGAACAATACCAGGAGACAAAGGACTTGGAAAACTTGATTCAATTTCGCTCAAATCAGGTAAGAAGTAAGACCGATGATGCAAGTCATCCCATGGTCTATCTATACCAGTCATAGCTTACAGGATGGCCTCTTCAGATGGAAGAGTGGTATCAAGGCAATCCTAGGCGGAAGAAGAAGAACTAATTGTCCAAGCCGGAACCACATCGCCATCCAACTCTTTCAGAGAAAGAGGAGCTGGAATGGACTCTGCAGAGTCAACAATAGATTGATAAGCAATCTCAGCTGCAGACATGGGAAATGCCATTCCACCCACTTGACCTTCCGCTAATGTGGAGTTATGGGAAGGCAAGGTCCAAGGATCCGAAAAATAATGAGTTCTGAATAACTCTCTTCGAAGAGGAGCCCTGGAGGATGAAATTGCATTTATATGAACAGTAGGAGGTGGAATATCAAAAGTACCCATCAAAGAAGAATACATTCCAACCCCTAAATTCTCAACAGGCAGCTTGGCATTATCCAACTTTGGAATAGTTGAGTCAGTAGATGCATTCGGGTGAGAATAGTCCAGTTGATCCACTGTAACAATCCTCCCTTCGTGAGGGAAACAAATAATCTGAAATAATGAGGATGCAATGGCATCCATCTCATAAATCCAATTTCACCCCAACAGAAGGTTGTAGTCCAAGCTTGCATCAACTATCTCAACCTCTATATTTACAGTTTTTCCCCCAACACAGATGGGCAAAGCTGGGACAATACCATGCGGTATTTGAGAATGACCATCAAACACAGTTAGAAGAGTAGCAGATGGAACAGCTGCGGGAGATCCAATTCCCTTCCAGCATGCGAGAGACATGACACATGTGGAAGCACCCTCATCAACGACCGTCCGAAAAATATTGAATTTCCGGTATGATGATTTGATATGAAAAGCCATATGATGGGGGAGTCTCTTTTTAAAATTAGACATATCGAATGTAATCACAAGATATTTCTTTGGATCGACATCCCCAATAGTAGTGAGCAGAGCACTGCGCTAAGCAGGACAAGACTGGAGCACCTCAAGAGCTGACATGGCACAAGGACTCTGCGCTAGATCTTCCACAATAGAGTAGTTTTGGGTAGCCCTAGCATTTGGATTGATCATCGTATGCTTAGTAGATGCTTTTGGCATCTGAGTTATAGGCTCAACAGTAGGCTTTGTGATATGAAGTGGCTCAGTACCATCGGGAGCACCCTTGGCTTTCGAAGACTCATCTTCGCCATAATCACGGGATCTCGTGGCGATATCCGCGTGAGCACTCATCATGTATATGTTTGATGGAGTTTCCCCTTCCTGGGTGCCCCCAGAGGAAGCCATAGTATTTTGATTCGCGCCAACAACTAGTTGTTGCCCTTGGGGAAAAGGGTTTGTCAACACAGCCTGGGAACTAGAAGAACCCTGCTAAGCTAACAAGCGCTGCGCATCCTGAATTTTAGGGCAAAGGTGAGTAAGATGGTCTCCAACACATAACTTGCATGGAAACTTCACTTTCTTTTTATCCTTTGGACCCTCACCAACATGCTCGTTGGATTTATTTGCATTACCCTTCCCATTCTTGCCCTTTTTCTTATTATTATTCCATCCCTTCTTCTTCCCTTCGGATTGTTGACTTTCTTTAGGATTGGAAGTCTGAACGACATTTATCGACAAAGATTGAGAAGGCAATGACTCAGCAGGCACATCCTAGCTAGAAGAAGCAGATTGTATAGACAACTACTGCAATTGACTAAGCAGGTTAGCTGCACCACTATTGATCGACCCAATAAGTCCATCACCATGAGGACCAGGTTTAGTCTTGGGTATGTCTAATTTGGAGCGAGGAGCATTAGGAAAATATTTATGAAGGACACCAGACTGAGAATATATCAATTCAAGCTGTTGGGCCCTAAAAATAGCCTGCTCCTCCGAAAATACCCCGGACAGGGATACATCCTTAGAAATATCTGACTGCAAGGATTTCAAAAACCATTCCAAAAGGAATTCTCCCAGAATATAAGCTTTAATAAGCCTCTTCCTTCTTTGCCATTCCTGAATATGGTCAGAAATGTGGGTTGCGTCATCCTGCATAAAATTAGCTAGGAGTTCAGTCCCGGCATCATAACGGACAGGCAACTGGAAATGATTTAGAAATATAGTAGCCAAATCTCCAAAAGTAGAAAAAATTCCCCCAGTTAACTCAATATACCACTTGGCAGCGTTTCCAGTCAAGGTGCGTTGAAACAATCTCAACCTAATCGAATCCTCGATCAAGGAGTTAGATGAACACCATAAATGGAAAGTGGTGATATGATCAGCCGGGTCCTCTCCATTCTTGCCTTCAAACTTTGGAATGTCTGAAGGTAGTTTGGTAGGAACCGGAGGCCACCCCGGACTATATCGGATCAGATCATTCGTCAATTTCGACAAATCTGGCAAGTTCAACGTTGCCAGAAAAGGTAAACGAGGAGGAGCCTGAGGATTCCATCCTTGGTGGGATGAATTCCCAACATTCTGAAAAGAATAACCTGGATTTGATGAGGCACCAGGTTGCCAGAAAGAACTCGTAGAAAATGTTGGGCCATAGGACCCAGCATTTGGAGAAGGACCCCCTCCCAATGTAGAGTTACCAAAGACTAGACCAGTTCCTCCCCCTGACGTAGTAAATGAAGAGGAAAGCCCCTCATAGGTGTTCCAAGCAGTAGAAAGAGGGGAAAAATTCTGATAAGCACTCGACGAAGGGAATGAAGAATTCCCTTGTTGACTAGTGTAAAACTGATTCCCTGCCCCCACTGCCGTAAATACAGGGTTCCAACCTGTAAAGGTAGTCGAACTCTGACCTCCAGACCAAGGGTTAAAATTCTGAGTCTGAGAAGTAAAAGGAAAAGACCCTAAGGAAGGATTCAAACTAGGAATATGTCTAGTTCCGAAGGGGAACCCTTGAAAAGAAGTTGACCCACTAGCCATAGAAGACATGGGTGCAGACACAGTTGCAGCAGAGGAAAAGGAAAACGAAGGAATCCCACTAGTGGGCATTCCAAAACAAAAGGGACCAGATTGAGAAGCTTGTGCTTGGGTGAAACTAGAGCCAAACAGAGCAGTACTAGAAGAAATTGTAGATATAGAAACTGTGCCTCCTCCTTCTACTGAAGCAGGAGTCTGAATGCCTGCAGCACTCACAACCGAAGCCGCATTCCCAGTCGTGGCCATCGAAAGGTATGAATAAGATGGATAAGGACTTTCAGGTCTTTTAAACTCAGGTCTGATGTACTCAACAACAAATGAATAATCAAGAGGAAGAGGAGATGGAAGTGACTGAGGACACTCAGGTACTTCCTCTACCTCTATTTCTAGCTCTTGCGGAAATAAGACTCTCGAGGCGAGCGGAACGCTCCTCTCGGAACCAACACCGGAACCAACTAAAAAACCTTCAATCCCTTGTGGAGGATCTCTCTCCGCTGCGTCAGATACCACCGAGTGAAATTCACCTACTATATTACTCCTATGCCTTCTTGAAGAAGGCTCAGCACTCTCGGGAGATAACCCTTGGATTCTCCTCGATCGACGAGGCACTTGATCAGCCACTTTAACAGATTAATTAGACTCAAAAAAGTGTAAAGCTAAGCAAGCTAGGAGAAAAGAGAACTCACTACAAAAATCCCTAAGATGCAACCAAGCAAGCAGCCTTCAGGTATTTCTGCTCCAGGTGATTAGGATCGGACACCAAAATATGAGAAAGCGAAAAATAGGACCTCCCGAAAGTAGTCTAGGATAATTATGGCCCAGGCCTACTAGCGAAGGTAACAGAAATAGTTAAGCCGACCTCCTAGCAACATCCTTTGTCGATGCAAGTACCCAAGCTTCGTCGGGGCACCCTCCAGAAGTACTGCTGGAAGTGATACGACGTATGCCTCAGGTACCACGGGTATTCCCCCCCGCAGTCACCTGTGTGGAACCTAGGAATGGCAACTAAGGGCACCAATCCATGTCAGCAGCCGGGCAGAACAGTCTTGAGGCAAGATCCAGCAAATCAGAGAGGGGGTATCTCCCTTCTCGGCCTTCACTTCCCCTCGCGCTTGACTCTCTGGAGGAGAGCTTTCCCGGTCCACCTAACGGTGTTGGATTTCGCTCATTTAATAAACTTCTATGTTTTAGTTTGAGTGGCCTTGGAGAGTTAACTCTCCACTCACCTAATCCAAGGCCCTACAACCTAGCTAGTTGATGTATGACACTTAATAAAAAACTTGCTAGTTGTTTTTAAATTATTGCGCTTATTTTAGTTGGCTGTTATATTAAGTCAAGGGAATATGGAAATGAAACTCGTGATGTTCTATGACGCAGAAAATAAATTAATGAAAACCAAACTACATGCAAATGCAGTAATTACCTTTCGATGAAAAGAAATTTCTACACAGATTCTACGAGACTAATTTTTTTTCTTTTCAGATATCAAACTTCACACTCGCAAAATTTATGAAAAATACTACAAATGTTTAAGTGCACCTAATGCAAATTACTAAGAGCATGCCAATTCTAAGATGAAAAATCTAACAAAGCAAAGAGAAATTTCCAAGAATCCCCCAGTTCTATCACTTTTCCGGTTGTCCACAAAGCTAGTTCCCAAATCAGAAACTCTCAGTATAAAGACACCAAAATATGCTTGAAATAAGAGAAAGAAACCAATGAAAATTCCCTTCCCAAATCAAGTCAGAAACTGAAGGTAAGAAATCTCAACAAGGCTTCAAAAGATGAAAAGAAACCAAAACAAAAATGCAAAACAAAATCAAAGGCAAAACAAAATGTTTTTGAGCTTTTTGAATTTTATAAAAGAAGACTTCAAAGAGACCAAGAAAACTATCCAATCCCAAGCCAAACAATCTCTGAATTTCAAGAAAAACTTCAACAAAAGTGCTCCAAATCTTATAGTGCCACTTAGTAGCAAGATTTATATGAGCAAAAGGAAGACAAGAAACTCAGTAACTCAGCCCAAAAGAATAGCACAATCTTGCAACAAACAAAACTTCAAAGACCCAAAAATGACTCTTCAAAAATTGCAACAAGACCTAGTCACATGAAATCAAGAAAACCAACTAAAAAAACAGGAAAAAATTAAAGTGCAAACCAAATCATAAAGTGAGGAAAGAGCATATGAGCAGAAGCTCTCTGTCCTGATTAAGCAGAACATCCAAGAATCCCCAAAAAGAGATCTCGGTGCTCGAACCAAAAATGCAAGCACTATAAAAGCAAGATTTTCCAAATGAGCCAGTCTTCAACCAAACAGGAGAGAAAAAGACCAATAACCACTTTCAACACAATCCAGAGACTAAAAGGACACTGCAGGAATAGGTCTCCAGAGGCAGACAAGACCAAAAAGTCAAGAAATCAAAAATTTCAAAATTTGCCCAGGCATACGCTACTTGGCAGTTTTGCAACAAGCGTGCATACGCAGATGTGTCAAAGGAAACACGCGTATACGCGACTTCCTTTAACAAAAACTACGTGTATACGCGTCTGTGTATAGAAAAACTTGCGTATGGAAAGGTAAATAATGAAAAATAAAAATGATCAAGCCTGGCTAAAGAACCAAGTCTTTAGTCTGACTGAGAAAAAACTAACTGGACTGGAAATAATGATTAAAACTGTTGGAAACCCTTAAAACAGCTGAAACCACCCAACAGGGGAATCACAAGAATGCGATCCCTAGTGGAGTCGCCGGTTCTGTTTCGGGAAATAACTCCCTAGAGGTCGTTGGGTCAAAACCTCCACAGATCAGGGCATGCTATTCAAGAAGGACTCACACAACCATACTTGTACGCTAAAAACTAGATAACATAGATTGTAGAACTCACCCATAGATCCTACGTGTGATGTAGATCTCGCGGGGTCCAAACCCCCAACAACCTTTCTTCCTCTTCAACCTGAAAACCAAGAAGAAACGTGCACAGAAATCTAGTTGTACAACATATATCTATCCTAAATGTCAGTGAAATCCATGTGAAACATCATATAAACAATAATAAATGCTTAAATAATAATCTTTTCACATATGCAAGCAGATATTAACACGTGAATTCAGGAACAAGATGGTTCTTTTTCATTACGAACAACATGTACAGCATTAAAAGGTCGAGAGATCACCTGAATCCTTCCACGATCTTCAAACAGACCGTCGTCCGGATCCATCCCGCCCTTGCCTCGCTAGGATACTTTCAAGACTTGTGCACACGAGATGACATATAAACTGATGAACATCTCCAGGAAACAAGGGTTTCCTGTAAGAATCTGGGAAAGTGCAGGAGGCACGGGAAATCAGACTTGAATTGGGATTCCAACAGAGTATAATATCTATAATTTCTCTCTCTCCCTTAGGCCATGCACATGAGGGGCTTTTATACTCCCTCAAAGTAGTTTCAATCAGTTGGAAACAGTTGGCCATGGGCTGGGGTGGTTGAATTACTGGAATAACCATCAACCCAACCTCGAAAATAGGGATTTTTATATATTTTTTAATGATTTTAATGGCATACGCGGAAAAGTATATATGAACTCGCTTATACACGCGGAAAAGTCTGGACATACCCGCGTATGGGATTTGAAACATTGTTTTTAATGAAATTTTATTCAAGTCTGTGGGAATGGGTGCCGAGGCCAAAAAGACAATCATGAATCACATGAGGGTGAAAAATGATGTTATAACAGTCTTCCACCTTGTGAACCCTCTTTTCATTCAATCACCATCTTCATTGAAGACACCTGCAAAACATGTTCAAATGAAATTTTAGGAATTTTCATTGGAGAAAATTTAGGAATAAATATTTAAAAGAGGAGAAATTTTGTGTTTTAAAATATTATCCACAGCTAGCGTGCCTATAAAAATTGAAAGGGAATTGATGGTGTGATGCCTGATTGGGCTAGGGGCGATCGATGCAGGTCCGATAGGTTGAACCTGTGCTGATCGCCTACGAAATTAAAAGATTAAATCATCTCCCCAACACTAAAATATCTAAACAAACTGACATAAGAATGGAATAAAATTGAAGAGAAAAGATAGGGTTCTTACCTGTAGCTGACGAATTGCTGAACGATGTCCTGGATCGAGCACACCACTGATCTGAAGTTCGAGAGAAAATGGGGTAAAAGGTGTTCCTCCAATTTACTCCAAACATAATGGTAAAAACGATTTAATTTTTTTCTATTTATAGATTTTTGAAGATATTTTTACCAATATTTTATTATTTTTTCTCAATATTGGTGATGTTTTTCATTGTTTTTGCAGCAACATGATGTTTTATGGTGACAATAATTATATTTGACTCATGTGACGAATTTTATTTTATCTCTTTTTCGGACTCATTCAAAATAAATGAAAAAGGAACCCCCCTGGACTCATCTTTAAGCTCTTTTCTGACTCTCAAAAAATTAAAATGTTTCTGAATACTTGTCATTTATAACTCATTAAAGTAAATGAATTGACGTGGTCTCAATATATATGTACCCCTTTTTCAGGTTGAGATTAACTATTTATGAAAATACCTTGGTCGAACATGGTCAAGAGGTTCTCTCAGGTATTGTTTTCTACCTTTTCGAATTCAAGGGACAATTTATGGAAAGGGACAGGATGGAGTTTTTTTTTTCTAGTTCTTTTTCAAACTCCCTAAACATGAAAAATACACTGTGTTCCCCTTCCGTCAGAATCGTTAAAAATTAAATAGTGAAATACTTGTCACTATGACGAGACTGAGTTCCTCCATCCTAGGGCTTGTTAAACTTACTTGGATGTATTCATTCGAAGAATTAACTTACACAATCAACGTATGTTATCCTCTTCACGTTGGCTATAAAAAATAAATAGGTACTCATTAGCAATAACGAGGGAAAATTTAAAGTGTAACGTCTTATGTGTTTTAGGCAGCTTGTCACTCTTGAACATGAGACACATCTGCATTTCGTGTCAGGTTGGGGATATCCTTCATTCATTACTTTCATTTGTGGGTTTGGGAATTCCAATTGCCTCTCATTCGGTCCCCATTTTTTTCATCATGACCTATGATCCCATTTGAGTCGAATGCTACCACACTTTGAAGTCGTGTTGCCAATATGTTCAAAAGAAGTCCTTTATGTCAAATTCAAACATCCTTTACTTATCTGATCCTCTCTGCAACAATCCTAAATCACTCCTATCATCTTCATAACTCATTTGTTTCATGTTGATTATGTGGGAATCATCATGGCCCTCCTTCGATGGATCACTTCCCGTCCACTTCAGCTCATTATCCAGAAATACGATTAGAAACTCCTTTTCAGTACCTTGGAGATTGCATGCCTCAATGGAAAGTTCTTCACGTTCAACAACAGGTTCCCCTCATTGGCCTCTGATTAGATGATTCTACAAGTATTCGAACTCAACACATTTATTCATACTTGTACTTTTTGTTGGTGTACCTTGAGGGCCATTATCATTATTGGTGGTTTCTCTTGTGCCTATTAACGGTTTTCATCATTGACTGGTAATCAGGTGGTTTCTACCATGTTCGACATCAACACATCTATTCACATGGTTATATTTGTATATTGGGTAGATCATGATTGCGACAAAGACCCTGGATCACATTTTTTATTATCCAGGCTACAGGGAGTTATTGTAATATTCCAAAATTTTCATGCAGCAAATTGGAATATTAATTTTTGTTGGTTTCACTTAGGAGGAGAAGAAATGGGTAAAAAATCCCATGCATAATAAAAATCTCAATAAAATCTTTCATAGAATGATTGGGATTATCATTGGAGCTGGTTTTCACACCCTCATGTGTGAATAGGATCATTTTCAAGTGGACAAGGTCAAGTTTGACCAAGTCAACAACACTGGGATAGGAGGTGGAGAACACTTAGAGAAACAGCGCAGTATGAATGGGAAGAGGTTTCTTTGGTGAAGGAAACCCTAATGAGTGGGACCCATGGTGAGAGGGATCCCACATGTTTAAAAAGAAGGCAAGGCAACCATTGTTTCTTATGCATATGATTATTGATTTCTTGTCTGCTTAGACTATTTGCAGTCTCCTGCTGCTGCTTAGCACAAGGAATTCCTGTTTAGGAATTACTTCTTCTTTAAAGAGAGGCCTCTTGAGGGATTTTCTCTTCATTTTCTCCACATTCAGGCTTGAGTCCAAGCATCCTCCTTTAGCTATAGCGTTATTCCTGAAGCAGGATCATTCTGTGTTGTAGGGTGTTGTAGTGGAGGTTCTACAACACCACTCCATCAGCTATTTTTCAGAGGAGGGAGTCTCTTTTCCTTTGGAGGATAAGTGAGGGATATTTTGAGCTGATTCCCATCACCTTTGGCATTAGGCCAACCATTTTTCATCACCTACAGCGCAATCCCTCTCATTGACTACGTTATTTTCATTAAGTATATGCAGTGAGGGTTGCAGTATTGGTTTGGAGGGTCAGATCTTCAGTGTTAGGATCATCCTTTCACTTGGAAGATCCCTTGGAGGAGGTCTATTCATCTAGTGCATCATCTTTAGCCTTCTTAATTCATTTCCAATTTCTGAGTGCCAGCTGCTACCTAGCAACTCCATCATTTCTGCAGAATTTCCATTTTGTACTTGTTTCAGTGAATCCTTTTAAGGATTGTTGTATTATTGCTTTCAGGGGTTGAGAGCTTTCTCTCCCATTTATTTGAGCCATATATTTTCATATCCATGTATTGACATCATTTTTCAATATTTCTCCATAATAGACTGCGTTTTCATATCCAAGGGCTTCATATGTGTAGCAGTGTTCTTCCATTCCTTATACATGTTCTGTTAAGGCTTGTATTTCCTATCTTGAGTGACTCTTTCCTCAAGGGATTGTACTCTATGCTGCTATATTATACATTTTTTGGCTATTTACATCTTCATGTACCCAGGCTTATAAAAATAACGTTTTCATTCAATTATATGCACTTGCATTTTTTGTAACCCCTTCATCGGGCATTTTCTCAAGACAACTAGGTGTGGGAGACCTGTTTAACCCACCTAGAGGGATTTATTTTGAGCCACCTCTTGGATTTCATTCTTAGATGCATTGATATAAGGGATCCAAGTCCTGGTTTCAAATCCTTAGCAGCCATTACTGGAAAATGCGTTTTCCAGTCATGCCTTGCTAGTTGTTCCAGACTTGGAATATTACATTGGTATCAAAGAAACTTTCTTGGCTCAGCCTATGAGTCTCAGCCCAAAAAGATCAGAATGATGAAGAAGATGAGATTACTCTCATTAGTGTTCAGAAATAAGAAGAGCCTCTCCAAAGAGGAGGAGAAATAAGAAGAAGAAGGACCATGCACTTCCTATTATCATCGAGAAGAAGACAAGAATGAAGAACACTTGGATCATCAAATTCTAAGTGATTACCTTGTTGAGTACAAATATCAACCTAGAGCCTTCAAGGAGACTCTATGTTTTCCACATTTCATCAAGTTGAAGGAAGAGAAGAGACCCTGCAGCAGAAGAGAAATCAAAGGCAATAAATTTTTGTTATTTACCTTTGATGGGTCATCTACAGCAAAAGCTTGGGTGAGAAAGTTGGAGGCAATTTTCCTACTACATCCTGTAGCAAGGGAAGAAGCTGTTGAAATATCAGCGCTACACTTGGAGAGTGGAGCCTATGTTGGGTGGTTCAGCCACTTGAGCCATGCAAGGGTTAAAAATTTTGCGGAGTTCACTCAAAGGTTGATCAAAACCTTTGATGGAGAAAGAACAAAGGAGGAAGAGCTCACACCACCACTTAAGGAGTCTTGTAATAATGTTGTCACACTCATGGAGGATCAACCACATGCATCAACAGTTGGGGCAGCCAACACATTGGAGGAAGGAACTCTTGAAGCCCTACAAGAGATTCCCAAATCTCATCAAGGTATGAAGGAATTTCCACTATCTATTGTTGCAGCAAATTCTTTTGATAGTTGTGGAAATTGAATTTTACATGACCAAGGGTCAAATCCCATTGCTAATCTAGAGCAACATTATTGCATTGTGCTGTGAAAATGGTTCAAGGAGGAGATGAACCATCATCCTCATGCACCTTTGTTGAGTTGCACACAATCCTTGAGGTTGGGGTGTGAACTTTGGGAGGATGAAACAAACCATGACACTCCTATGGAAAACTATGAAACCATCTTTGAGTTGGAGTATAAGACAACCATTGCATCCTTGGAGATATTAATAGCGCTGTCAAACAATGGTGAAGAGGAGATATTACCTTCATCATATTCGGGTCCTTGTGGATTCAACATAGTCATGGGTGAGAGATCTTCTCTAGGAGGTCTCTAAAGAGCTGCATTTCAAAATTTCTGTTAGGTCCCTATATTACTAGTATAGTCCCTTATTGTTGTTATTTTAACCCCTTATTGTTATTGTTGTACCCTTGTAACCCCCATATTGTTATTATTGTGCCCTTAAATTATTATTTTTAGGTTAGCTAGGATTACATTATGGCCCCATGGACTCCTATATATAGAAAGGAGGTTTTGTAATTTGAATCATCCAAGAATTGTTCATTCATGTAATGTATTGGAGGTTTCCCCCTTGAAATGGCTTATTTCTAAGGCATTGATATCTCTTTTCTTCTCTTTTTGGAGTTGGTTTCACAACATTTGGTATCAAAGCTTTGAGATTCTAGGGTTTCGCTGCTCTAAACAAGTCATTGTGGCATTTTCGCTACAAAGGTTCACAGGCTGAAATTTCTAAAGCGTGAAGCTGAAATCCTTAGGAAAATGGTTGCAAAATTTTAGAGCTTGGTTCGTAATATATTCGGAGATATGAGTTGTGAAAGTTGGGTCATTTTGCAGGCTCATGAATTTAACCTAAACAGATCATTGTGGAATTTTCGCTATAACGTTTTTTCTACGAAGGTTCAGAAGCTAAAAATTTTGGAGTACAAAGAAAAAATCTTGAGGAACATCATCGCAAAATTTCAGATCTTGGTTCAAAATATTTGCGGAGATATGATCTGTGGAAGTTAGGGCTTTTTCAGGCTTCTGAATTTCATCTCCAAGAGGTGATCATGGAAAAATCTTCATATCTCTCTCTCTTGGCATCGGATTGGAATGTTGTAAAAAGTGGCCACAAGTACACGGACTTTAGTTTTCATTCTATCAATTTCAGAGCCAAAGGAGGAAACAGTGACACTTGGTAAGTCATACAAGTTCGCTCTACTGAACCAGTACAAAATTGGGTCATTGTGGGAGATTGGACATAACTTTGCCTTGAAGAATCCAAATCAGATTAGACCCGTGGAATTTGAAAGAAGCTTCAGAGGGCTACTGCAGGGCTGAATTTCAAATATTGAGGATCTATAATTATAGAGACAATTCAATTTCAATATCGAGCTCCTCAAAAGCAAGTAAAAGGTGTGTATTTTTTTTCCGAATTGCATAAGTCTTGTTTGAGGAATCAAGTTAAATTTATTCCAAGGACATATTGTAGAATAGATATAAGTATTGGATTCTAAAATGGCCCCTAAAAATAATTCAACACCCATTAAGCCTTTAGAAAGCTCTACTATGACTCATGAAGACGAAGAATGGCAATATGACATATCAAAATTACAAGAGCAAGTGCAACAAATTTCGTTCTCGCAAAGAGCAACAAAAAATGACATGGAAGTTTTGAAGAATGGCATGGAATCTAAGATAGATGGCGTGGAATATAAGATGGATGGTTTTAAGAATGGCATGGAATCTAAGATAGATGGCATGGAATCTGGCATGGAATCTAAGATGGATGACATGGAAGCTAAGATCGATGAGAAAATGGAAAACATGAAGAATGATATAAAAGAAGACATGGAAGGTTTGACAAAGTTGATACAAGAAATGTTTCCTAATGGTGAAAATATAGTAGAGGAAACTCATGATGAGAACAAAATAAATCGTGATTTCATAAAATCTAATGTTGGCAGGAAGAACCACCATATTCCAAAAATGGATATGAGGAAATTTGATGGAAAGGATCCTGTAACATGGATACTACAGATGGAGCAATATTTCAATCTTCATAATGTGCAAAACATACAAAAGGTATGCATTGCAACTTTACATTTATAAAAAAATACATTTGTATGGTATCGATGGCTTTTCTCCCGTAAAAAAATTGTCACTTGGTCAATTTTTACGAAGGAAATGATAGCACATTATGAGGATACAAAGAGCAACACCTTCTTTATCCAATTGATAAATCTCAAAAAAAAGGGTTTAATGGGGGGAGCACATTGAGGACTTCCAAAAATCGAATATAAGGGTAACTAATATTCCAGAGGAACACAGGATTGATCTCTTCATAGGTACTTTAAAGGATAACATCCAACATGAAGTTCGCATTTTGGAACCTGATTCATTGGAGAAGGCATTCAGGTTGGAAAGAAAAATTGAATGTAAAATTATGGCGACAAGGAAGCCTACCACTCACTTCTATAAAGAGGGAAGTGTTGTTACTCCTAGATTTCCACAACCTACAAGGTTGACACCACAAAAATTGGAAGAAAAAAGAGAAAAAGGGCTTTGCTACAGTTGTGATAGCAAATACACTAAAGGTCATAAGTGTGCTGAGAAGAAATTATTTTATATAGATTGTGAAGAGGAAGAAGAAAATGAACAAGAAGAGGATATACACCAGGAACTAGCCCTATAAGAGGAAGAAATGAGTCCGACCATATCGTGTAATGCATTGGCAGGAATTACCACTCCTCAAACTCTCAAGATAGAAGGACATATCAAGAAGAAAAGGTAATAGTGTTGATTGATTCAGGTAGCACCCATAATTTTATTCATTGTAAGGTAGCCAAGGAATTAAATTGTTTCCTATACCCAGCACCAGAATGTCAAGTGATGGTTGCAAATGGAGGAACTATAAATTGATCTGGAAAATGCCATAATATCAAGCTAACCATGGGGAATATGTATTGACTAGTCCAATGCTTTCCATTCCTATGGGAGGTGCTGATGTTGTACTAGGAGTACAATGGTTACAATCTTTGGGGACGGTAGCTTTTAATTTTCGAGAACTTTTCTTGAAATTTTTTTCAGAAGGAAAGGAAGTCGAATTACGGGGTATTGCGGGGAAGCCAGGAAGGATAATAAGCTCTAATGTCATGACAAAGCTTCTCAAGAAAGAACAGCGAGGCGTAATTGCACAATTATGCTCACTAGAAGTTCCAACATCAAAATCATCTATTTCTGCAGATCTCCAACAAGTCTTGGACAATCATTCCAAGGTGTTTGAAACTCCCAAAGGACTCCCACCTATTCATGATCATGATCATGCTATTTATGTGATTCCAGGAAGTGTTCCTCCAAACATCAGGCCTTATAGATATCCTTACTTCCAAAAGAGAGAAATTGAACATATGATTGTAGAAATGTTAGAGGCGAGTATAATTCAACCTTGTCAGCAAGTCCTTCTGCCTATGACGTATACAAGTGTTATTAACGCTATATGTGTCTGATTATTAATTAATACAAGTCTCCATGATTATGTTGATGTCTTCAATTTTATTTGATAAATATTAATTAACTATATTGTTTACCTAGTTCTACCAAATTGATCATTATAAAACTACAACTAGAATATATCCGTTAACGATAATAACACATTAACCTATGAGGGTCATTATGAATTTTTTGTCAGCCTGGCCTTACCAATGCACCTTCAAGCATTTCAAGGGTTGATGAATTCTATTTTCAAACCTCTTCCTTAGAAAATTTGTGCTAGTATTTTTTGATGATATACTAATCAATATGTCTTTGGAAGGATCATGTTCAACATGTTGACAAAAGGTGCTCAAATGCCATGTATGTCACCAGTAAAAAAATCCAAATGTTTATTTGGAGTACAAGAGGTGGAATATCTGGGTCATATTGTATCTCACGAGGGTGTTAAAGTAGACCCTAACAAAATTAAAGCCATTAAGGAATGGAAAGTCCCCACAACCATAAAGAAATTGTGAGGATTTCTCGGGTTAACAAGGTATTATCGCAAGTTTGTTAAGAATTATGGGAGAATAGCAGCACCTCTAACAACATTATTGAAGAAATATGCATTTTCATGGACTCCTGAAGCAACTAAGGCCTTTGAACATCTTAAAGAGGCAATGTGCCTAGCACTAGTCTTAGCTACGCTAGACTTCACAAAAACCTTTATTGTGGAATGTGATGCCTCAGGAAATGGAATTGGTGCAGTTTTAATGCAGGAAGGAAGACCCATTGCTTTTAAAAGTCATCCAATCAAAGGAAAGTATTTACAAAAACCTATTTATGAGAAGGAAATGTTAGCAATACTGCATGCACTAAAGAAATGGCGAACTTACCTAATGGGAAGACACTTCAAGGTAAAAACTGATCATGATAGTCTTAAACACTTTTTGGAACAAAGACTATCTTCAGAAGAGCAGCGAAAATGGGTCACAAAGATGTTGGGTTATGACTTTGAAATAATATACAAAAAAGGGAAGCTAAATGTTGTTGCAGATGCACTCTCAAGAAAGAACGAAGAGGTGGATTCATTGCTTTGTGCTATTTCTATTATCCAACCAGATTGGATAACCGAAGCAAGTGATGAATGGAAGAAGGACGAAGACATGTGGACACTCATTCAAAAGTTGCAGCAAGATCCTAGTACATTTGATACATTTAGTTGGAAAAATTAGTCCTTATGGTACAAACATCGCTTATATCTTTGTAAGAATTCCTAAATAAAACAAAAGATTCTGTTTGAATTGCACACTTATCCTTTAGGAGGACACTTAGGATTTTTAAAAATTTACCACAAGGTGAAGAAAGAATTTTTTTGGGATGGCCTTAAATTTGATATTCAAAATTTTATGGCAGAATGTTTGGTTTTCCAGCAGAATAAAGTTGAGACAATCAAGACCCCGCGTCTTCTACAACCTTTATCCATTCCAAGTCAACGTTGGGAGGAGATTTCAATGCATTTTATCACAATTTTACCGAAGTTCGAAGGAAAGAGTGTCATCATGGTGGTAGTTGATAGACTTACCAAGTATGCACACTTTTGTGCATTATCTCATTCATTTAAAGCAAGTACAATTGCTACTACATTTATGGATGCAATTCAAAAGCTACATGGAAACTCAAGGGTTATTGTGAGTGACAGAGATCCCATTTTTACTGAAAATTTTCGGACGGAGTTATTTTCTTGTTTGGGTACTCAATTAGCTCGTAGCTCATCTTATCATCCTCAATCCGATGGTCAAACTGAGATAGTAAATAAATGTTTGGAAGGATATCTTCTTTGTTTTTTATCTGATAAACAAACACAATGGGTCAAGTGGTTACCTCTAGCTGAATGGTGGTATAACACTTCCTTCCATACTGCAGCAAAAATGACCCCATTTATGGCACTTTATGGATATCATCCACCATCCATCACATCTAATTTAAAAGAAAATTCGAAGGTTCAAGTTGTGGAAGATCACATCGAGCATCAATAAGAAGTTCTCCAACTCTTAAAGGACAACCTGAATTTGGCACAAAATCGAATGAAATAACAGGCAGATCAACATCACAGCGAGAGAATTTTTGATGTAGGAGACTGGGTATTTCTATGGCTACAACCATACAAACAAATGTCCCTCAAGCAAGCTAAGAAGGATAATAAATTATCACCAAAGTAATATGGTCCTTACAAGGTGTTGCAAAATATTGGTACTATGCATACAAATTGGAGCTTCATGCTTCTTCACGAGTGCATCCAATTTTCCATGTTTCATGCTTAAAGAAGGTTATAGGTGAAAATCTTCGAATTCAAACAATATTGCCAGAACTTGATGAGGAAGGAAAAATAATATTGGAACTTGAAGCGTTCACAGAAATAAGAACTCGACAGCTATGGAATCGATCCATTTCAAAGTATATCATCAAGTGGAAGAAGAACTTACCCACTGAAGATTCTAAACGGGAGGATGAGAAATTTATACAGAAGCACCCAGAGCTACTCAAGCGTTGAGGACAACACTTTTTTGAAGGAGAGGGGCATGTTAGGTCCCTATATTACTAGTATAGTCCCTTATTTTTGTTAGTGTAACCCCCTTATTGTTATTATTGTACCCATTTAACCCCCATATTGTTATTATTGTCCCCTTAAATTATTATGTTAGGTCGGCTAGGATTACATTCTGGCCCCATGGACTCCTATATATAGAAAGGAGGTTTTTTAATTTGAATCATCCAAGAATTTTTCATTCATGTAATGTATTGGAGATTTCCCCCTCGAAGTGGCTTATTTCTAAGGCGTGGTGATAATCCAAGAGAGAGATTTGATTTGGGGGGATGGTAGCCCTCATGGGAGGAGTACTAGGAAGAGAAGAAAAAGACATCCACAAGTGGTTGAGTGGATGTGGTTGATGTGCAAGGAGCTGGGAGGCTACTTGCAAATATATGACACCGGGCATCAGGAGGCTTGGCTACGTTGGCTCCTCTTGAATGAGTTTGGCCATCACTTGGCATATCCTTTTCCAAAGAGGATGGGGATGGAGAAGAGGTGGCAGGATGCTTGCATCATTGGGCAGCATGGAGCATTGATGCATGATGTTGAGATGACATTCATTGTGTCCTAATCACATGAGTTGTATCATGGGAGCATAAGGAGGCAGCAAGCACTTTGGTTGCTTGAGTTGCACTTGAGAGAGCAAGGACATATTTTCTCTCACATATTGTGTGATGTTGCAGGAGTAGAAGAGAGCACTCTCATGGTGCAAAGGGGCTACTCCTTGGCCTTGGATGATCGAGAGGTACTTCCACTTTGGGAGGAACTCCTTATGTATAACAGAATTATGGGAGATGTCTTTGACAAGGAGCATGTCAAAGAATGGAGCTATGAGTTGGCAAGAGCTTATTTGCATAGGCCAACAACGCTATCACTTGAGAGCTTGGGCTTATTGATGGAGTATCCCCAAGATCACCTCACACTTGATGCACTTGGAGGACAAAGAGGAGGTGAGAATGATGGAGTAGTGGATGGAGACATCTATTACATTGGTATGACCTCACTTGTTATGACTTTCTTGACTTGGATTTCCAAGTATGAGGAGGGTGATCTTCATGCAGCATATGGTCCATCTCTCTTCCTGGGAATGTGCCATACCACTATGGAGGAATCATCCATATATACATGCATCATCTTACTCTCAACATATGGTAAGAATATTGTTTTTACATCCATGGATTATCTAACACAATATTTTGATGTTATTACCATTCATATTCAGTTGCTCCACAAAAGGGCAAGCTTTTCACTAAGCTCCATGGACAAAATTGGGCGAATTTGTATGAAGGGGACAACCA
Source organism: Pinus albicaulis (assembly GCA_034641835.2). Taxonomy (NCBI): domain Eukaryota; kingdom Viridiplantae; phylum Streptophyta; class Pinopsida; order Pinales; family Pinaceae; genus Pinus; species Pinus albicaulis. The sequence goes on along the minus strand of JAXQQM020067272.1, from coordinate 50,600 downwards.
TCTTTTATATGGCCTTGGGCAAGTGTTTTCTTTCATGTATGTTCATTTGATGCACTTAGAAATTTGCTATTTATCAGTAGATCTCATGACATACATAATTATCCATGTAACACAGAACAACTTGCCATGTAACTTTCTGAAGCAGCAGTTTGAAAAACTGCACTTTACATAATCAAGAGACTGTTGGTACCTTCAAGCATCACATGAAGCCATCAGTATTTCCTTCATTATTGTACTGATAATGTCTTCATTTTCTGACATTATTTCTATTTTTTTTTAGAGCATGATTGGGAGATTGACACATGAGTTGGATGTGTCCTTGAGGGGAGAAGACTCCCACATTTTCTGCACTACATGTTCTAATGGGAGATTGGGAGGAGATATGGGCACCATAGCCACACATTTGCTTTATTTTGAGGTGGATCATGAGTTTGGTATCCATCCATTTTATAACCATGGGAAATTATTTGATTATGTATTGTTGACACATTCAGCCATTTACTATTCATTAGTAGATGTCATGTTTCTTGTATGTTACTTGCCACACTATTTTCTGAAGTTGCAGTGGATCAGACTGCGTTGCGTCCTTTTGAGACATTTTTTGTACCATGTATCATCATGTAAAACCTTCAGAAAAATTCTCAGTAGGATTTTCTATGATGATCATGTCCTATTCATCATGGATGAAATATTTTGGGCTAGCTTATTCTTCAATGTTGGAGGGGAACTCCTTGGAGGATTGTTCTTCATTTTGCCACTTGAGGGAAATACTTTTGCAGCCCAGGATTAGCACATACTCTACGCTTACCATAAGTGGAGATAAGGACAGCATGGGTTAAGCTATGATGCTTACCATGTTCAGATTTTCAACCCACCTTCATTTATGGAGCTTGAGGTGGAAGGAGATTTTCAGGAGTTGCCATGTTGGGAGGTAACTCATTTTGTCTGGATGATTGCTTGGGGATGGAGGATCCAATTGGGGAAGATGTTTTCCAAAAAAATTTCAATCTCCATGCCCTGGGGGAAACTTCTTAGTTCTATCCTTGCAGTTTCTTGAGGAGAAGCAACATTTGGGAGGGGAGGACTGTAATATTCCAAAATTTGCATGCAGCAAATTGGAATATTAATATTTGTTGGTTTCACATAGGAGGAGAATAAATGGGTAAGGAGGCCCATGCATAGTAAAAAATCTCAATAAAATCCCTCATAGTATGAATGAGGATTATCATTGGATCTGGTTTTCACACCCTCATGTGTGAACAGGATCATTTGCAAGTGGACAAGGTCAAGTTTGACCAAGTCAACAGCATTGGGATAGGAGGTGGAGAACACTTAGAGAAACAACACAGTATGAATGGGAAGAGGTTTCTTTGGTGAAGGAAACCCTAAGGAGTGGGACCCATGGTGAGAGGGATCTCACATGTTTGAAAAGAGGGCAATTGTTTCTTATGCATATGATTATTTATTTCTTGTCTGCTTAGACTATTTGCAGTCTCCTGTTGTTCAGCAGAGTTGTAGTGATGCTTAGCACAAGGAATTCCTGTTTAGGAATTCCTTCTCTTTTCAAGAGAGGCCTCTTGAGGGATTTGATATTTATTTTCTCCACATTGAGGGTTGAGGCCAAGCATCCTCCTTTAGCTACAGCGTTATTCCTGAAGTAAGATAATTCTGTCTTGCAGGGTGTTGCAGTGGAGGTTCTACAACACCACTCCATTAGCTATTTTTCAGAGGACGGAGTCTCTTTTCCTTTGGAGGATAAATGAGGGATATTTTGAGCTGATTCCCATCACCTTTGGCATTATTCCAACCATTTTTCATCACCTACAGTGCAGTCCCTCTCATTGAATATGTTATTTTCATTAAGTATCTACAGTGAGGGTTGCAGTATTGGTTTGGAGGGTCAGATATTCAGTGTTAGGATCAGCCTTTCACTTGGAATATTCCTTGTAGGAGGTTTATTCAGCTGGTGCATCATCTTCAGCCTTCTTCATTCATTTCCAGTTTCTGAGTTGCAGCTGCTACCCAGCAACTCCGGCATTTCTGCAGAATTTCCATTTTGTACTTGTTTCAGCCAATCCTTTTAAGGATTGTTGTATTATTGTTTCCAGGGGTTGAGAGCTTTCTCCCCAATTTATTTGAGCCATATATTGTCATATCCATGTATTGACATCATTTTTCAGTAGTTCTCCATAATGGATTACGCTGTCATAGCCAAGGGCTTCATATATGTAGCAGTGTTCTTCCATTCCTTGTACATGTTCTGTTAAGGCTTGTATTGCCTATCTCGAGTGACTCTTTCCTCAAGGGATTGTACTCTTTGCTGCTATATTATACATTTTTTGGCTATTTACATCTTCATGTACTCAGGCTTATAAAAATAACGTTGTCATTCCATTATATGTGCTTGCATTTGCTGCAGCCCCTTCATCAGGAATTTTCTCAAGACAACTAGGTGTGGGAGACCTATTTAACCCACCTAGAGGGATTTCTTTTGAGCCATCTATTGGATTTTAGTCTTAGATGCATTGATCTAAGGGATACAGGTCCTAGTTTCAAATCATGTAGCATCCATTACTGGAAAATTCGTTTTCCAGTCATGCCTTGCTTGCTGTTCCAGATTTGGAATATTACAGTTATTGATTATTCATGATTTTACACATGATCCTTTCTATACCGATGGTTGCGACCATAAAATAGATTCATTTCCATGATCTCCTTTAGATGGATTGTTGCAACCATGTCGTGGGTTCGTGTGTTATTTGATGCCTTTTCAGAGATATGTTACTAATAATATTCATATTAGAGATGTCATATTGTATTGTGTTTGATTTGGCAGGTTTCCTGGCGGTTTTCAGATTCCTTACCTTGGTTCATAAGAATTTCACCCATCACTCCATATTCTACCTTCATGCTTTAGGGGGCATCTGTTACATAATAATCTATCACCTTTTTCACTTCCCATCCTCAATCCTGAAGTGCCCTGTGATGAATATTGTGCAGTATATCCACATTGGAAAAATACATCAAGATATCGTTTAAAGACTAAAAGAATTTTTCCTTGAAGATATCCTGAAGGAGCATAGCTCAAACCCTAAATTTATGGGTCAGTGCTTTTTTCCATTTATCTGCTCGTGCTAATGGAAGGCTGTCCATTCTAGCCTAGTGCTATCAAGGCTCTTCTGACTGGTAAAACCCGTTGAACCCTTTCTGGCAGTGTTTCCTTAAATGGAGGAGAAGCTTCGACCTCTAGAAGTTTCCAGGACGACCAGATGGATCTTATTTGATGGAGATAGGGTCGAGCTCTCTTATTTGGATCTCTTTATCTTATCAATAGGGGATTCTCCCTTGAAAATTGGTCCTTCCTCCTTTCATGGGATCCTAACTCCCTCTCCCTTCCTATAAATGGATACCCATCCCTTCACTACTGGTTGTTCATTTTTAGGTTGGTCTGATCATTCATCCTTTTCATCCCTATGTTGTGTCAATGCCTTATCTTCCATTTGGGAGAAGGATCACTTAAGAGCCTTATTTTGGACTCAGATTACACCAAAAGGAGGCCACCAACATCAATTCCATGGTTGTAAGCTTCCTCTTTTATTTTATTAATAATACATCTGGTGTTTTTCTTTCTATATTTGTTTGAATATTCATGCAAGTAGCCTAATTCTCCTTGATCTATTAGGTAATTGATGTTCAATGTATGTTTTGTATTGGATCAAATTTTTTGCTTCCTCTTGATCATCTGCAGGTATTGGAATGCCACTATGAGCGAGGATCGAGCCTGAAGGATTGTGGATTAAGGCCTTCACCAAAGAGTTTAGCATAGCATCAGGAAGAGGTATAACATTTTCCCTTTCTCATCCTGCTTTGAATTTTAATTAATAAAGAGTTCATTTAATAGTCTCGTAATTTTCTAGACCCACTCTAGGGCTACAAAGATTGCCTCTGATCATACAGGGGATTATCTTCACAACAAGTAGCTTGAGGCCTGGATGCCTTAATGGCAAGTTTCTCGCATTCGATAATAAGTTCTCATCAGTAACCTTCGATCGAACGATTCTATGAATGTTCAACTTCAACACATATTTTCACACTCTATAGATTGTACTAGGGGTACCTTGAGGACCATTGAAATTATTAGTGGTTTCTCTCATGCTTGTTAATGGTTCACATCATTGACTGTTAATCAAGTGGTTTCTTACATGTTCGACTTTGAGACATTTACTCACATGCTTAGATTCATACTGTGGATCGATAAAGATGAAGATCAAGACTCTGGATCTAGTTTCATCCATCCAGGTTGCGAGGAGCTATGTATTCATGATTTTACATATAGAATCATATTTTATGGATGAATCCATATTTTGTCTACTATTGACATAATTCTTAGTGTATTTCCGTACTAGTTCATAACCGAGTTATGTTTACTTTGAGTATGGGAATGCCTACCTCAGTGATGATTATATATTGCATTGTGACCCTTGATTGATTGTTGCAGGTCTCCAACCATGGGCTTTGATCCAATATTTGGCATGATAAAGCACTTCAATCCTTAAATATATTTTCTGACTTCACCCTTTAGGAGGAAATCTATTACACTTTTTTTTTTCACTACGGAAACTTACCGTTAAAATGGATCTTTCACCATCTAATTCATGTGTTCCAAAGCACTCCCTTGCAATTCAACAACTTAATCACCATTAAGGAAGCAAGAATTTGGTCCAAGAACCTATTTTTTATTCATTTGTGTTCTTTCCTAGCCAATTTCGGTGCATGCGCAATTCCTACCATTGGTACCCACACAAAATTGTGCTTTTTCTTCCACTATAGACCATGCACATGACTCAGCAAAAAGTAAAAATAAAAATGTAATTCTATAATCCTTGTTGGGAAAATATATCCACACTAAAATTTTTGAGGTCATGCCTATTCGAGCCTAACCCCTCCCATCATGGAGTTAATTCTTGTTCTTCAAGGAACCCTAATCCCACCTTTATTGGATCTCATCGGTTTGATATGGATCTGAAACTTTCTCCTCTTATCCTATTAACAACTACATGATAGAGGGTTCATGGAGGTTGCTGAAGGTAAACTTATGATGCTTAAATTAGGCTAGAGAGTTTATCATCTAAGGAAATTATTGTAGACTTATGGTAGGAGCTTCACCTCATCAAGGAAAAGGTTATGAGACTCTTCTATATTTCTGAATTAATATAATTGAGCTATTTTTCTCACTACATTTTTTATGGATATGATTATTTCTATTTATCCATTGAAATGATGTTGGTTACTAATCTCCTTGATCATTAGTTTGATTTTTTGAATCATCTATGTTGCATATGCCTTTGATCCTTTCGTTTCTATGTGTGAAGGTTTTTTTCAAGCTTTGAAGGGTTATATCAAGTCATAGCAAGGATAATCATCAATCTTGTCTTAATAAGGTATGGATTTCATTTCCTCTCCTTACTAGCATTATTATTAAAGAAAATATTGACTCGGGGAAAGAGTAGTTTTATTGTCTAATTGTTACTAGGTTATATTGAAAATATAGGGAGATCACTCTTGTCTATAAGAGGGATTAGTCCAATATAACAAACTATAAGATGAATTTTTCATTTTTCTCCTCTGGTATTTATCCCAAACCTTGAATTCCCTTGTCTCTTAAGGGAAAAACCTAACCCTGGCCTTCTCTTGAATCTCCTTGAGAAGCCTAACACTCAAGACAATAGAGAACAAATACAATAAAGAGTATAATGAGACTAGTTCCCAATAACTCTCACATCTCTTAAAAAATCATGTGATCACATGAATTAAAAATAATGATAAAATGACTCTCGCATCCCCTTATTTATATGAAAGGTAAGGGAAACCGACAATAACATATGGACCTATTAAAGTACAAGAAAATTTAACTAAACAATATATAGCTCACATGTGAAGTGCTCCAACTTTGAGTGACATGTCAAGCCTCAAGGCGCACATCCAACATTCAAGGGTACTAGTGTGAGCACTCCTTAAGAACAATGTTCCTCCAATTATATACAATGCTCCAAAAATATTCAAAATCCATGTGCACAGTCAAGCCCATCCAGCTACATGATCACCCCTCAGCCTAAGCAACCTCAAGTCAACTACATGTCATATAAGCAATCAAGCATCCTCGTGCCATCTAAGGCTCAACACCCTCCAAAATTCCCATCACTCCTCCAAGATGAGTCATCCTTCCAAGTAAATATCCAACCTCGACATGTGTGCATCACAAAGAATATCATCATTCCATCTAAATCCCTAATGTGTTGAAATATGAAATTAGGTTAGGTCTTCACAATGGAAAATGTAATCATGATTTTATGTATTTGATGTAAAGAGAAAAATAAAAAAAAATTATTGTCATTCTTGAAGCATGAGTTTCATGCTAAAGGGAAATTTATTTTATAGGTAAAGCACCCATTGAGTGATTCTAGGGTTTTTCTTTGAGTCAAAAATTCATAATATTCATCGTAATGTATGGAAGACCCTTTTGGGCATGTTACATATTGTACATAAAAAATAAATTCAGTCAAATTAGAGTCAAAGAACCTCCAATAATTTTTTCATGGTGCCTCAATCAAGTCGACCTACATGAAAGATAAATTTTGCCTTAAGGAAAAACATTGTACCCCTGGGAAGCCTATATATAAGAAGGAATGTTCCCTCATTTGGATATACAGCAAGCAAATTATATCTCCTCAAGAAATAAGTTGGAAAATGATGAAAATACAAGGATAAGAAGAAGAAAAACAAATTTGAATTTTTTTGGATCTCTCTCTCTCTTGTGTTAGGGTTTATAAATTTTTTGGGAAAATTCAAAGTGTTGGAAAATTGTTGGGAAAGTCAAAGTGTTGGAAAGTTGTTAGGAAAGTTGAAATTACTGGAAATTTGTCGAGGTCGAAGTTGCAAATAAAACTATTGGGGTTAAATTTGTTTAAGAAGTTATCGAGGTTGAAATTACTGGAAAGAAATATCATCAATAAGAAATTTTGACTTGGTCTTGGAGGGGTATTTGTAAATGGTCTTAGGTCTTGGAATTTTCATTTGAATATTCTATGAGAAGAGAGCAATTCTTGTGGGTTTTCCTCTCAAGAGGAGAGGTTTTGGCCCTGGCTAGTAGCCTACAATTTTTTTTTCTCTCTTGTATCTTTGATATTCATTGTTTGGTAGCTATTTGATGATAGAAAACACAAAAATGATCAAGTTAGAGAATAATTTAATCAAATTAAAAATAAATATATCACAAGAAGTTATCAAAGTAAGAGAAATATTTTAATCTAGTTGCCTTGTATTTTTCAACCTGGTATCAAAGCTAAGGTTACCATGACAAGAAGAAAAGGTAGCTTGAAAATCTTTATTAAAGAAGGATACATAAGGGCCTAGCACAAGGAAATAATCAAGAAGGAATAAACCACTCATCATCTTGAAGGAAGGAACTAAGAAGTTTCTAAGAATACCTCAATACCCTAGCTCATTCAAAGAAGGGTTCTTCACTTGAATTGCTCTTGGGAAGCTCAGACATTTTACAATCATCATCTGTTAGGTCACTATATTACTAGTGTAGTCCCTTATTGTTATTAGTGTAGCCCCCTTATTGTTATTTTTGTACCCATGTAGTCACCATATTAGTATTATTGTGCCCCTAAAAGCCCACTATTGTTATTGTTGTTCCATTACATTTTATTCTTTTGTCGGCTAGGACTATATTGTGACCCCATGGACTCCTATATCTAGAAAGGAGGTTTTTTCATTTGTATCATCCAATAATTGTTCTTTTTTTGTAATGTAAAAGAGGTTTACCCCTCGAAGAGGATGATTTCTAAGGAGTTGATCTCTCTTTTCTTCTATTTTGTGAGTTGGTTTCTTAAAATTTGGTATCAAAGCTTTGGATTATAGGGTTTCACTGCTACAAATAGGTCATCGTGTAATTTTCACTATTCTACGAAGGTTCATAAGCTAAAAATATATATATATTTTATCTGAAATCATAAGGAAAATATTCTAAAAATTTCAGATCTTGGTTGTCAATATTTGCAGAGATATGATCCATGGAAGTCATGGTTTTGGGAGGCTCCGAAATTTCATCTCAAACAGGTGACTGAGGGAAAATAATCATAACTTTTGTTATAGGAATCATATTGGAATTCTATAAAAAGTGGCCAAAAGTGCATAAAATTTGGTTTCTTTTCTATCAATTTCAGAGCCAAACTTCAAAATTGTTACACATGGCACATCGTACAAGTTCGCACTACTTAACTATACCATAATTAGGTCATTGTGGGAGATCGGCCACAACTTGGTCTTAAAGAATCCAAATTAGGTCTGACCTATGGCATTGGAAAGAAGAATCATAGGGCTACTACAGGACCGAATTTTAGATATTGAATATCTGAACTCGCAAATATAGTTCAAGTTCAATATCAACCTCCTAAAAATAAAGAAAATGTGTGTATTTGTTTTTTAAAACTGCATAACTTGTGTTTGAAAATGTAGTTTGAAGTGATTCCAAGGGCATATTGAAGCATAGATATAAGTATTGGATTCTATAATGCCTCCAAAAAATAAGTCCACACCCATTAGGCCCTCAGAAAGCTCTACTATGACGCATTAAGAGGAAGGAGTGCAATATGATGTATCAAAATTACGAGACCAGTTGCAACAAATGTCGCTGTCACAAAAAGTAACCAAAAATTAAATGGAAGCTAAAATGGATGGTTTGAAGAAAGGCATGGAAGCTAAGATGAATTTCATGGAAGATAAGATGAATGGCATGGAAGCTAAGATCGATGGTTTGAAGAATGGCATGGAAGCTAAGATTGATGGTATAAAATAAAAACTAAAAGCAGACATAGAAGGTTTGAAGGAAGGTTTGACAAAGTTACTACAAGAAATGATCATAATGGCGAAAAGGTAGTAGAGGAAACTCATGATGAGAAAAAAATAAATGTTAATCATGATTTCATAAACTCTAATTTTAGATTGAAGACCCACCATATTCCAAAGATCGATATGAGGAAGCTTGATGGCATAAATCCCATAACATGGACACTACAAATAGAGCAATATTTTGATCTCCATAATGTGCAAAAGACACAAAAGGTACGGATTTAAAATTTATATTTAGAAAAAAATACATCTATATGGTAACAATGGCTTTGCTCTCTTCAAAAAATTGTCACCTGGGCAAATTTTACGGAGGAAATGATAGCACATTATGAGGATACAAAGAGCAACACCTTCTTTAACCAATTGGTAAATCTCAAACAAAAGGGTTCAATGGTGGAGCACATTGAGAAATTCCAAAAATTTAATGTAAGGGTAACTAATATTCCAGAGGAACACATTATTGATGTATTTACAGGGATTTTAAAGGATAAAATCCAACATGAGGTTCGTCGTTGGGAACCTGATTCATTGGAGAAGGCATTCAGGTTGGAAAGAAAAATTGAAAGTAAAATTATTGCGACAAGGAAGCCTATCACTCACATCTATAAATATGGAATTGTTTCTACTCATATTCTTCCACAACCTACAAGGTTGAAACCACAATAATTGGAAGAAAAAATAGCAAAAGGGATTTGCTACAGTTGTGATAGAAAATACACTAAAGTTCATAAGTGTGCTGAGAAGAAATTATTTTACATAGATTATGAAGAGGAAGAATAAAATGATCAAGAAACTTCAAAAGAAGTGGATATACACGAAGAACCAACCCTTGAGAAAGAAGAAATGAATTCGACCATATCCCGTAATGCATTGGAAGGAATTACCACTCCTGAAACCCTCAAGATAGAATGATCCAGGTGGCTCAAGAGACACAGAGAGGACAAAGAGGGTTGAGTGAAGCTCAAAAATAAAAGTGTTTGGATTTCTCTCGAACCATTGTCAGGTTGAAGATCTTGTATTTATGATTCCAATGGTGCAGAAAACACTCAATTCTGAGTCCGTATGGAGGAGTTAGGAGAAGTCAAAATTTTGGGTTGACTTGGTGACTAGGCAGGCTTAAAGGAGGCGCAATTTCACTAAAATCCAGCCACTGGATTCCGGCCGGATTCTGGGCGAAATTATGAGGTCTTTAATTTAACTCCTATGGTCAAAATTCACATTTTTTTAAAATGGACTTATTGCTTTAAAATAACAAAAAAAAATTAAAAGAAGGGGTGGCGGGCCACCATGTTAATATGAATCTTTCGTCGTAAAAGACCACTTTAGCTACGCATAACAAATAGCCCTAACATCGATTATGGCTGCCAAACATCTTTAAATCTGCAATTAGGTGATCCAAATAATCCTGCACAAATCCAGATCTTGAGCATAAAAGACATTAAGCAGATAAAGTGAAATATGGCTCCATGCATCCAATAGACAAGACAAGAACAATGTATTTGAAAGAATTTTTATATTATATTAAAAAGGGGGCACCTGAGAGGAAAACAAGAAAGGTGTTTTCTGGTTCTCCTCAATGGGATGGGTTCTTGAAAGTCCTCAGCATTTCAGATCTAAAATTTCTCTCTCTAGTTGGTGTAGAAAACCCAAACAAACATAAAACTCAAAGGGAGCTCACAAGGAAAAAATGGAGAATGTGACCTAGAATAGATCCAGAGTGATCTAATGCAATGGAGGTGATTAATGAATGGGGAATTCCCTTCTATTTATAACAAAATATTAGGGCGGTCTAGAACTCGGTGCATGAATAAAATATTATTAATCGAATTCTAGAACCACCCTTTAGGAATATTTTATTATATTTGTTGGAGGGAAAAGGATTTTTGACTTGGGTCAATTCCTTTATTTATAAATAATAAATAAATAAACGATTTATTTATCATTTTATGGAAATTATGGGAATATTATTAAATAAATAATGGTTTATTTAATTATTTATGGATGATTTAGTCAAATTTAACTAAGAATATTATTTAAATAATGATTTAAATAACTTATTCTTAGAAAATAATTAAATAAATAAGGATTTATATAATTAATTTCCTTGTTTTGGGTTAAATATTACCAAGAAATATAAACAAATAAGTTATTTCACACGGTGAAAGCAATTTTTCTTAGGGTAAAACTGGTCTTACATGGTGTACTTGGGTTCATCTAATGATAATAGGTTATATGACCAAAAAATGGTGTAACAGATTGCCCCCCAACGTATGAGTGTTAGGAGAAAATCGTATGACTGAAGTACGTTGTAAGAACTCAATCACTAGTCATCAAGAGGGAAGTGAGAGAGTGAAATGTAAGGTAATCTAATGTGCTAAAGGACTAGACCCTAAGGAGACGAGACTTACAGGTGCAACAAGTCTCTAGTTTATGAAGTGGTACCTGTGCTAAAGGCGGCGGGGGAGGCATACCTATGCCCGCCAAGACAAAGTACAAAGAATAGGAAGTCCAGTAAACAAGGAACTGAACCATGAAGAATATGTTGGCTTAAATAGGAGCCAGAAAAATAGAATGATGGATCCCACATACATGCTATGCCTGGAATAACCGTCAGTACTTATACAATAAGATTTTAGTACATGAGATACAAATACACCCAAATGCCCCCTACACACGAGGAAGGGCTCGCAAAATATGACTAATACATGCAAATCGAAGAGGTGCTGCAAGCGATGGAGGCCAATATCATCAAATGGGAGGAGCTCCATCAAGGGCTGAAATGAAGAAGTCATTCGAGCATGTGGGGGGCTACCTGTAGGGCCACCCCCTCATGAGGGTTGAGACATATCACACACACCCAGGAATAACCAATAGTTGTTGCTGCATCACTAGACTATCAAGTGTATAGATCACGATCATCTTGAAAAGAGCTCGAACCAAGGTACACTTGGCCCCAGACCTGGCTTCTGGAGTAAATGAGCTGATGTCAACAGAAGTAGGTCCAGCATAGGTGAGGTGATAAGGGAACCCCAACTAAGGCACGGGAGAAAATAGTAGAGCGACTAATAGATAGATACTAATGGTGATAATGAAATGAGGGATACTGAGTAGTAGATGGAAAACTTCCCTTGTTAGAGCATAAGGGGCATGAATGGCTTGGTAGCAACTGACACAATATCAGGGAGGATAGGTGACAATGGTACTGAAGGCCATAATGTGCAACATGAGAAAGGGACTAAGCGATGAAGGATGGAGGACTATAGTGGGATATAAAGGGGCTCGAGATAGACTCCATGATGAATGATGAGTCGACTCAGATGCTCTAAACAAGGGTGACTCAATGGTGCTGCCACACAGAAAATGTCCAATGGGGGACCATAAAAACATGATTACAATAGGGTATCTCATGAAAAAAATCTACATGGACAAAGCCAAGTAAAGAGGTAAAGTGGTGCCTCAAGTACAAGGGTTGTAAGTGAAGAATTCCGATTGGAAGGAGAGATGAAGGGACCTTTCGTGGACAAAATGTGTCCTGGTGAAGTATCAAAACATGAAAAACTAACAGATACCCATTTGAGATCTTGGTGAGAGATTTCTAACGGTGCAGAAGGTGTGTCAAACAGGGCTACGGTTTGGTCGCAGTGGGTGAAAGAAAAAACAGGGGTTTTTCTTCTAATAAGGCATTTTCCCTCCAAAATCATTCATTTGCTTGTGTAGCTATGGTGAATGTGGAGAGGAGAGGAGGCCCTAAATCTTACGGCGATCGTAGCGGACAAATCGACCGTTGGAATTGTGATCCGTCAGTTTCAGGTAAGAGGCCTAATCCTACTCTTTGTTTTTTATGGATTCAAAGTTCAGATTAGGGTTTTAAATCTCAATAAATACTCCTACTTCATCATTACGGTCAGGTCGCACTTTTTGGGGAAAAAACTACGACCTAGGATGTAGGTTTGGGCCTGAAAAGTGTGACCTGTTAGATGGGGGTGGTTTCAGTGCTGTTGTGGGCTGAGATTCAGTTTTGGTGTAAGTAAATGTAGTTTTGTTTATCTGTAGACTAACAAAGATGATGGTTTTGTGCAGATATGGCAGATATACGGATCAAGTGGAGAGAGAGAGACCTAGGTACATTACAGACGGAAATCCAAGCAGATCAGGGTGTCCGTCGTGCATTAGCTAGGTTTGGGGTTCTGAAGTTTGTGGAGAACCCTTTGATGAGGGCTGGTGAGCCCTTGTTGGTCCGGATGATCAGTTATTAGGATCCAAATCATGAGGTGTTTATAGTGCAGGGGCACAGAATTGAGCTGACAGTCCAGGATCTGTATTTCCTAACTGGTCTCCCGCCATTAGGGATGGTGGGAAATACACAGCCAGTGTTACCGCGGGGGCGTAACATCATGGAGTTTGTTGAGCGACATTTTTGACCAGGTGTCCGAGTCAAAGGGACTCAGATATCAATTAGGGATCTAGAGAGGTTGGAGACTCGGGCAGTGGCAGCAGCAGTGTTGTGAATCTTGGGCAGCCAGGCATTCCATCACATCACTGGAGGGAAGATGATGATTTTAGAGAGTGTGTTGAGTGGGACCTACTATGGGTGGGCCCAGATGATGTTGGTGTCGGTGAAACGACAGCTATCGCTATGTAAGCGGCAAGTGAATCATGATTGTGCCTATGGGACGGTGTTGTGCTCTTTCTTATTTGAGAAGATCCCGACCTTACGACCTCATGTACAGTTACCTAATGGGGGTCCAAGAGAGCCCCGAATGCGTCAGTGGGGACGACTACTGTGTAGAGGAGGGCGAGGGGTGGTCGAACGGGTGTTCCAACTAGAGTTCTTCGCCCATTGGGATCAGATGCCATTGTACATAGATAACTATCCCTATAGTGGGATGAGTTATTGGGGAGATCCAGATTTGCTGCTTCCACCAGGTCGAGTATGGGGGCCCGATGGTAAGTGGCAAGCAACTAATCTGTTATGTGCATTTTAAATTTTGTTACTAGTATTCATGGTACTAATCTTTATACTTTTTGGAATGCAGATATAGCTCCGGTAAAAGCAGCCGGATATATGGGACGACCTGCAGCAGCTGGAGCTATAGGTGCAAGTGGATCAAGGACGGCACAGAACGAGGATATGGCCGCTCTGTTGGAGGACATTCATCGTAGATGTGAGGGGCTGCTAACCGGTGTGTCGAAGATTGTTTGGTAGGATTTAGATGACCAGTACATAGAATTATGTATTGGGCTACCCTCGGAATGGCGAGGTATCATGTGACGCATGGCGATGGCCGGTCAGACTGTGCGTGATCTATGAGCTGTGGGAGTAGAGTCGTTGGCTCGGGATCCTCCAGAGAGTGATTAGATACAGGGCAGGTGGTGCCCCCCATTTTATATATAGGGGCAAGTGGTGCCCCCCATTTTTGTAATGTTTTTTTTTAACATGCTATGGGCATGTCATATGTTTCAGAGTATATGGACTCTAAAAAAACATGGTAGATGATATATATGATGTGTATGCATTTTTTTGATGGTGTTAAATGTTATTGTCTTGTGTGTGATAAATTCCAGTCTAGTACATGATTTGTGATTTGATCTACGTAGTGATTTTGACTTCGAGGTATATAGTTGAAAGTAATGAATCTAAATTCATGGATCAAAAGTTTCACTCGTAAATATTGTCTAAACAGGATAGGGTTATGCACACGATAGACACCATTAAGCTGTAAGACAAGAAGCATGGAATCTAAACGAACGTGCATATGGAGGATGTGATGAGAGAGGGCATTAGCTAAGAGACCACGTACTGCATCATATTCGGCCTGATTATTGGTGGCATTACCAATGTGGACCCCATTTGTGAGAACGAGGGTATGCAAGGGGGTAAAGATGGCCCATGCAGCCAAGGCGAGATTCTGAGAATAGCAACTTGCCCCATTGACATAGCCAATATAATGTGTGGATGAGAGGGCCGGTGGAATAGTGTCACAAGACAAGAAATGGGAGGAGGGAGAATAATGATGGCAGCGTGAGTATAGGGTAGACATCCAATGACAAGTATGGGAGGGAGTAGTCAGGGTGGGAAATCTAGGACTCATAGATTGACTAGAGGGAGATGAATGATAACCATGGGAGGAGGAGCGGGAACTCATGCTACGAAGGATATCATGGATATGGATGGTATCATTTTGATAATGGGAGGAAAGGGAAAGGTCGAGGAAACCACATGACGCTGCAAAGCTACCTAAATCATCAGTATGGGAAGAGAGGCACACATATGGGTCATCAGGGGAAATGACAGAAGAACAAGTAAAAATATGGTCAAAGCATGAAGAGCCCAAGAAATTTGCTGAAGGGGAATCAAGCAAAACAGATGGAGTGGATTCAGAGGGAATGTACTCCGAGGGTCGTGCAGATGATGATAGGTAGAGGAGGGGGGCAGTAAGTTTCAAAATCTCAACATCAAGGGGAGGAATGTCAATGGTAGCAGGGGGATCCTTGAGTAAACCTGACACATACTAAGCAAGGATGGGAGAGGATGATTCATTTTGTTCAACTTCGTACTCGCGAATGACCTCTAAGGAGGCTCGGTAATGTGTGAGGTGAGGACAATGGTGAGAATAATGGCCATGGACACCACACAGAGCACAGGGTTTGTTGGTGCGAAGAGTCTTTGGGTTCTTGTCTGCGGATGAGGAAGAAACAGAGGTTTCAGGGACCTTAGATCAGGGAACGCGACTCTAACCATGGTTTGGATACGGGGAAACTCAGGACAATTATGGGTGGCATGACCGATAGCATCACACAAGGCACAAGGCTTGGCGGGTGGAGGAGGGGTAGGGTCAGGTGCGGTGGCCTTGTCTTTGAATGCCCCCTTGCAAGTTTTTATTTTCTTTCCTGTAGTTGTCACGGCATGAGGATGGTCTTGCGGAGGGGCTAGGGGCACTGTAGCGGTGGAAGGAGTGATGGGAATCAGTTGCACGGGTGTCACAGCAATGTATGGTTTGGGGTGGACCGGTGGGAGCTCAACTGGAGGAGTAATATACCATACTAGTATTCCCAAGGTTAAATTAGGGAGGGAAAGGGTAGCCATGACTGGAACCGAATAGACTCCAGGGGATGGGGACTAAGGAAAGGTATCTGACCGGTGGGGTAATGGCTAGGAGGGACGAATCCCATATGGTGGAGACCTGAGGTAACCGACTCAGGAGGGTAGGGAGGTTCCTGAGTGTGAGGGGGATGGGAAGGTCAAGGCGGGAGAGGTTCAGTCGGCTGAGGTGAAGGGCTAGGAGCAGGGTGCAGTGGATGATGTTGAGGTTGCTAACTAGACAAATCAGGCTGTGGAAGGGTAGCCTGAGACAATTGCATCATGCAAACATTCACTAAGTTGGGATCAGAGACAGGAGGAAGGGGAGGACCTGGGAAAGTTCCAAGCAAGGAGGAGTCTTTGTAGACGCTGGGGGAAACACTGGTCAAAGAATCAATAGTGTGCTTATTGGTGACATTAGAAATGGTGGACTCAGGGGAGGTCTGAGATTTTGGTTCATGATACGTCAACTGGTCAATGGTGACAATTTTCCCATTATGAGGGAAAAACATCTTGCGGTGGACTACAGATGGGATGGCAGACATGGCATAGGTGTAAATACACCCCAAGAGAATGTTGTATTCAATAGGGGCGTTGATAACTTTAACGTTGACACAAACAGTCTTGCCTGCAAGGGTGATAGGACAGTTACGGAATAGGCTAATGGGTTGGGAGGCATGGCCATCCCACGCACGAAGGGTGATTGTGGAAGGGGCCAGCTCAGGAGATCTGAGTTTTTTCCAAACCGAAGTGGACATCACACAAGTAGATGCCCCCTCACCAATAATACACCGAGCGACATTGGAATTTCAGATTTTGACTGGGATTTGGAAAGCAACAGAAGCAGGAAGGGGGGGATGGTCTAACTGACAGGCATCAAAAAAAATTAATTGGTCATCAACAGGATCAACAGCACCCACGGCAGATAGTAGATCCTTCTTTTGAGAAGGACACGACTGGAGGAGTTCCAGTGTTGAAATGGCAGCAGGAGATTGTGCGAGATCATCTACTATGTTGTATGAATGGGCAGCCCAACCAAAGGCAGCATTTCGACGTAATGGGCCCTTAGGAATTTTGGTATGAATCTCAGCTTTGGGTAGAGGTATTTGCAAGGGACCATTGGGTGTCGACAGAGGCTCTGTAGGACCTGAAGATGGGGACTCGGAGACAGACGGAACGGGAGGCGTGGAGTACTGACGAGACCGAGTTTGAAGGTTAAAGTTGACGGTGAGAGGTTGGTCAGAGGCCATCATGAGAATCTGGTAATCAGAGGAACTAGAAGGGGAAGGTTGAGTGGTTACCGGGGCATGAGGTGGTTGAGTATCCATGAATCCTTGTTGAGGGAAAGGATCGGTAAACACAGCGGGTTGAGAAGTAGCCATATTGGGAGGGATAGTAGGGGAGGAGTGTTGTCCCCGCACGGTGGCCTGATACTCCCACATCTGCCGCATTTGTGGTAATAAGGTACAATCGTGAGTGTAATGACCATAAACACTGCAAAACGAATAGGGCTTATTGGTGCAAAGCAGCCTATCCGGCTTGGGCGAAGGGCCCTGTGGCTGGTTGGAGTGGTAGAGTCAAAACTGGAAGGATTGGATCCATGATTACTAGAAGCGGATTGATTGCCTTTCCTCTTTCTTTGAGAAGGAAGAAGATTAGTTGCCCTCTGCTGCACAAATACTTGCCCTGGAGGGGGTAGTAAGTGCGGTTGTGGGGGTGGAGAAGGCAAGGGAGTGGGAGGTCCAAATGCTGGAGGAGCTGGGACACCAGGCTGTGGGTACGGATAATGGGTAGGATGGGTAATGTTGAGGTAAGCAGGAGTGTGGGAAAAATGAGGAGGCATGCCGTATCTTGGATACATGTTACCTGGAGGGGGAAAAGTGTTGGAGGGGTTGGCCCCTCCTGGAGGGAAACCATAGCCCAAAAGAGGTTGAGTAGAGGTATGTGACAGAGCTCCAACGATACCGTTGACAAAGTGAGATGCCCCCGAGGCATTAAGGCCACCAGGCTTGGGGAGGTCAGGAAGGATGGTATAAAAATAACCAGATTGAGCATAGATAAGGTCATAATTCAAGGCTACTTGGAGGGCGACTTCTTCGGTTTGGGGAAAATGGGATGCGACATCTTTTCCAATGGGAGGTAAGAGAGAGTGAAGGAACCAATCCATATAAACCCGATCTTCAAGGGGGGGAGCACGACATAAGCTCCGTCTTCGTCACCATTCCTGACATGAGCGGAAAGGCGGGTCGAAGAGGATTGATGGAATGAAGTCAAGAGTTCAATACCAATGTCATATCAGAGAGGGAGTTGGAAATAAGATAAAAAGGCTTGGGCAATGTGTTAGTATGAATCCTTTGTCGAAGTGTACGAAAAAATACCACTTTAGCTACGCATAACTAATATCCCTAACATCAAATATGGCTGCCAATATCTTCAGATCTGTAGTTAGTTGATCAAGACAAGAGCTGCAAAAAACCAGATCTATGCATAGAAAGACATTAAGCAGTAAAAAGAAGGGTTTGCTCCATATATCCAATAGACAATACAAGAACAATTTTTGAAAGAATTTTTTGTATTAAGGGCACCTGGGAGGAAAACAAGAAGATGTTTCCAATTCTCCTCAATGGGATGGGTTCTTGGAAGTCCTCAGCACTTCAGATCTAGCATTTTTCTCTCCTGTTGGTGTAGAAAACCCAGACAAAGATAGAACTCAAAGGGAGCTCACACAGCAAATAATGGAAAATATGACAATGATAATGGCTCAAAGTCAGACCAAGAGTTTAGATCCAGTGTGATCTAATAGGCAACAAAAGGTGAAGAATGGTAGGAAAAACCCTCCTATTTATAACAAAATATTGGGTCATTCTAGATCTTGGTGCATGATTAAATAATGTTAACCAAATCTAGATCCACCTTTTATGGAATATTTTATTATATTTGTTGGAGGGAAAAAGTATTTGACTTGGGTCAAATCCCTTTATTTGTTAATAATAAATAAATAAATGATTTATTTATCTTTTAAGGAAGTGGTTGAAGGATAATTAAATAAATAATGATTTATTTAATTATTTGTGGGTGATTTGGTCATATTTAACAAGGAATATTATCTAAATAAGATTTAAATAATTATTCCTAGAAAATAATAAGGTAAATAAAGGTTTATCTAATTAATTTCTTTGTTTTTGGGTTAAACATGACTGGGAATAATAATTAAATTATGGTTTAATTAATTATTCCATGAGGAAAATCAAAAAAATATAAGTTTGTTTAATATTTCCTTTTGGGGTTTCCTGTTTAGACCATAAACAACCTAATAAATGTGGTTTATTAAGTTATTTAACATAGTGAAGGCAATTTTACTTAGGGTAAAATTGGTCTTACATGGTGTACTTGGGTCCATCTAATGGTAATAGGTTAGATGACCAAAAAATGGTGTAACAGATTGCCCCCCAGCGTGCGAGTGTCAGGAGAAAATCGTATGACCGAAGTACGTTGTAAGAACTCAATCACCAGACATCAAGAGGGAAGTCAGAGAGAGAAATGTGAGGTAGACTAAGGTGCTGAAGAACTAGACCCTGAGGAGACGAGACTTGCAGGTGCAACAAGTCTCTTTTTATGAGAGGGTACCTGTGCTAAAGGCGGCGGGGGAGGCATACCTATGCCCGCCGAGACAAAGTACAAAAGAATAGTGTGTCCAATAAACAAGGGACCGAACCATAAAGTACAACCGGCATAAACATGAGCCAGATAATAATACAATGAGGAATCCCACATACATGTTGTGCCTGGGATAACAGCCAGGACTTATACAATAATATCTGAGTACATGAGATACAAATACAACCCAAATGCCCCCTATAAGCGGGGAAGGGCTCACAAAATCTGACTGATACATGAAAATCAAAGAGGCGCTGCAAGCGGCTAAGGCCGACATCATCAAATATATGGAGCTGCATCGAGGGCTGCAATGAAGAGGTCATCCGGGCATGTGGGGGGCTACCTGCAGGGCCACCCCCTCATGAGGGTTGAGACATCTCACACACACCCGGGAATCACCAAGAGCTGCTGTTGAATCACTGAACCATCAAGTATACGGATCTCAATCATGCTCAAAGGAGCTGGAGTGGAGAAACAATCAAGTCAAAGGGAAATGAGAGACCCCTTTTCCTGATCCGAGGCATCGAACAAGAGTGGAAGCTGGAACCAAGGTACACCGCCCTCTAGACCTATCTTCTGGAATGAAGTGGCTGATGTCGACAGAAGGAGGTCCGCCATAGGTGAGGCAATGAGAGGTCCTCAACTAAGGCACGAGAGAAAATAATAGAGTGATAGACAGACTAATACCAATGATGATGGTGGAATGGAGGGGACTGAGTAGCAAATGGATGACTTCCCTTGCTAGAGCATAAAGGGCATGAATGACATGGCAGCGACTGACACAATATCATCAGGGATAAGGGACAGTGGGACTGAAGGCCATAATGTGCGACACAAGAGAGAAACCAAGCAATGAGGGATGGGGGACTATAGCGGGGTACAAAGGGACTCGGGATAGACTCCATGAATGCGATGATGACTCCACTTGGATGCTCTAAACAAGGGCGACTCGATGGTGCTGCCACACAGTAAAGGTCCAATGGGGGACCATGAAAACATGAGTACAAGATGGTAACTCACGACGAAAATCAACACAAACAAAGACAAGTAAGGAGGCAAAGTGGTGCCCCAAGTACAAGTGTTGTAAGTGAAGAAATACGATTTTAAGGAGAGGTGAAGTGACCCATCTTGGACAAAATGTGTCCTGGTGAAGTATCAAATCACGAAAAACTAACAAATACCCATTTGAGGTCTCGGTGAGAGCTTTCCAACGGTGCAGACGGTTTGTCAAACGGAGCTACGGTATGGTCGCAGCAGGCGAAAGAAGAAACAAGGGTTCTCTTTTAATAAGGTAGTTTTCCCTCCAAATCCACTCATTTGCTAGTGTTGCTGTGGTGAATGTAGAGAGGAGAGAAGGCCCTAAATCTTGCGGCGAGCATAGCGGACAAACCGACCATTGGAATCGAGATCCGTCAGTTGCAGGTAAGAGGCCTAACCTTACTCTTTCATTTTGATGGATTGAAAGTTCAGATTAGGGCCCAGAATCTCAGGAACAGCCCCCCTTGCATCTTTTTAGCCGGGTCGCACTTTTTGGGCCAAAATCTTCAACCTGGGATGCAGGTTTTGAGCCAAAAGGTGCGACCTGTCCCAGGATTTGGCAGAAAAGTGTGACCTGGAAGATGAGGGGGTTTTAGTGCTATTTGATGGCTGAGAGTTGGGTTTTTTTGTGTTTGGTTACAGTATTCCCTATCTGTAGGCTGACAAAGATGATGTTTTTGTGCAGATATGGCAGATATACAGGTGAACTGGAGAGAGAGAGACCTGGGTACATTACGGGCAGAGATCCAGGCAGATCAGGGTGTCCGTCGTGTGTTGGCCAGGTTTGGGGTTCTGAAGTTTCTGGAGAACCCTTTGATGAGAGCTGGAGAGCCCTTGTTGGCCCAGATTATCAGTTATTGGGATCCAGAGCATGAGGTCTTTGTAGTGCAGAGGCACAGGATCGAACTGACAGTCTAGGATGTGTATTTCCTGACAGGTCTCCCGCCACTTGGGATGGTGGGAAATACGCATCCAGTGTTACCGCGGGGGCGGAACATCATGGATTTTGTGGAGCGGCATTGTCGAACGGGTCTCCGAGTCAAAGGGACACGGATACCGATCGGGGACCTAGAGAGACTGAGACCCGGGCAGTGTCCGCAGTGGTGCTGCGGATCCTAGGCAGTCAGGCGTTCCATCACATCACTGGGGGGCAGATGATGATCGTAGAGAGTGTGTTGAGTGGGACCTACTATGGGTGGGCCCAAATGATTTTGGTGTCATTAAAACGACAGTTGTCACTGTGCAAGCAGCAAGTGAACCACGATTGCTCGTATGGGACTTTATTGTGTTCCTTCTTTTTTGAGAAGATCCCGACCTTACGACCTCATATACAGCTCCTAGATGGGGGCCCGAGAGAGCCCAGGATGCGCCGGTGGGGGTGGCTACTGTGCAGAGGAGGAGGAGGGGCGGTTGGACGAGTGTTTCGACCTGAGTTCTTTGCCCATTGGGATCAGATGTCGTTATACATAGACGACTATCCCTATAGTGGGATGAGTTATTGTGGGGATCCGGACCTACCACTTCCGCCTGGTCGAGTATGGGGACCTGATGGTAAGTGATAAGTAACTATTCTTTTTTGGGCATGTTACAGTTAGTGAATAGTAGATAGGGTACTGATTCCTGTACTTTTGGTATGCAGATATAGCTCTGGTAAAACCGGTCGGATATATGGGACGACCGGCAGCATCTGGAGTTGTAGGTATGAGTGGGTTGAGAGCAGCGTGTAATGAGGACGTGGCTGCCCTTTTGGAGGACATCCGCCGTAGATGCGAGAGGTTGCTGACTGGAGTGTCAGAGCGCGGGTGGCAAGACTTAGATGACCAGTACATAGAGCCATGCATTGGTCTACCCTCGGAATGGCGAGGTGTCATGCGGTGCATGGCGATGGCTGGTCAGGGGATACGTGATCTACAGGCTGCAGGAGCAGAGCCATTGGCTCGGGATCCGCCAGATAGTGATTAGGTGTGGGGCATGTGGTGCCCCCGAGTGTGTATGTAGGGGTAGGTGGTGCCCCCAGTTTTGAGTTTTTTGTAACATGCTATGGGCATGTCATATGTATCAGAGTAGATGGACTCTAAACACATGTTTTGCAACACATATTATGGATATGCATCTTTTTTAATGATTATGAATGTTATTGTCTTGTATGAAATGCGTGTGATAAATGCCAATCTAGAACATGGTTTGCAATACTATCTACATAGTGATTCTGTTCTTGAGGTACATGGTTGAAAGTTATGGTTTCAAATTCACGTATCAAGAGTTTCACTCGTAAATATCGTCTAAACAGCACAGGATTATGCACACGATAGACACCATTTAGTTGCATGACAAGAAGTAGGGAATCTAAAAAAACATGCAGATGGAGGATGCGATGAAAGAGGGCATTGGCTAAGAGACCACGCACTGCATCATATTCGGCCTGATTTTTAGCGGTAGTACCAATGCAGACCCCGTTTGAGAGCACAAGGGCATGCAAGGGGGTGAAAATGGCCCAACCTGCCGAGGCTAGATTCCGGGAGTAACGACTTGCACCATCGGCGTAATCGATATAGGGTGGGGACGGGAGGTCCTGTGGAATAGTGTTACAAGACAACAAATGGGGGGAGGAGGGACAATGACGGAAGCGTGAGTGTATAGAAGACATCGAGTGGCAACTGCGGGGGGGAGTGCAATGAGCAGGATGGCTACGACTCATATAAAAACTAGAGGGTGGTATATGAGGGCTATAGGAGGTATGGTGGGGACTCGGGCTGTAGGGGTCAACAGAGATGCGGGTGGAGTTATCTCGTGTATGGGCGGAAAAGAGGGGGTCAAGAGTGGAAAGGGCACCACATGACGCGACAAAGTTATCTAAATCATCCATGGGGGAAGAAAGGCTCGCATACGGATCGTCACGGGGAATTACGGAAGAACAGGGAAACAAAGGGTTAAAAGATGGGCAGCCCAGGGTGGTCGCTGAAGGGGGGTCAAGCGAAACAACAGGGGAGGATTCAAGGGGAATGTGCTGTAAGCGTCGCATAGAGGATGATAGGTAAAGAATGGTCGTAGTAGACTCCGTCATCTGAACATCAGGGGGGGGGAATGTCGATGGGAGCGGGGGGATCCTCAAGCTGGCCCGAAGCATACTGTGCGAGTATGGGAGAGGCGGATTGATTTTGTTCAACCTCATACTCTCGGACTACTTCTAAAGAGGCGTGGTAATGCGTCAGGTGAGGACAATGGTGGGAGTAATGGCCATGGACACCGCACAAAGCACAGGGTTTGCTAGTGCGAATAGTTTTTGGGTTCTTGGTTACGGATGAGGACGGAAGAGAAGGGTCGGAGACCGTAGACTCAGGGAATGCGACTTTAACCATGGGTTGAATGCGGGGCAACTCAGGACAAGTATGGGTGGCGTGACCGACGACATCACACAAGGCACAAGGCTTTGTGGGTGGAGAAGGAGCAGGGTCAGTCAGGGTGGCCTTATCTTTGGATGCCCCCTTGTGAGCTTTGCCTTTCTTTCCTGGAGCTATCACCATAGGGGTAGGGTCCTGGGGAGGTGCAGGGGGCATGGTAGCAACAGAGGAAGCGAGGGGGACTGGTTGAACCGGGGTCAAAGCAAGATAGGGTTTGGGGTGACCAGGAGGGGTAGCGGCTGGAGGGTCAAGGTACCAGACGGGTATACCCAGGGTCAGGTTAGGGAGAGAGAGGGTGGCCATGACGGGGACCGAATAGACTCTGGGAGGGGGAGCCAGGAACGGTATCTGACCAGCGGGATAATGACTAGGAGGGACGGCTCCGAGGTTGTTAAGGCCTGGGGGAACCGATCCAGGGGGATAAAGGGGTTCAGGGATACCAGCTGTAGGAGAAGAGCCAGAAGGAGGAGGTCCGGCTTGCGAAGATGAAGGGCTAGGAGCGGGTTGCAGTGGGCGAGGTTGAGTCTGAGGTTGCTGACTAGCCAAAGCGGGTCGCTTAAGGGCAGCCCGAGACGATTGCATCATGCAAACATTCGACAAGTTGGGATCAGAGATATGAGGAGGGGGGTGACCATGAAAAGTTCCAAGCAGGGAGGAATCTTTGTAGACGCCGGGGGAGACACTGGTCAAGGAATCGACGGTTTGCTTATTGGCTACAGAAGAGATGGTCGTCTCCGGGGAGGTCTGAGACGGTGGCTCATGGTAAGTCAACTGGTCAATGGTGACTATCTTTCCATTGTGAGGAAAAGACATCTTGCGAAAAACCGCGGATGGGACAGCAGACATGGCATAGGTGTAGCTTCACCCTAATAGAATGTTGTAGTCTAGAGGGGCGTCAATGACTTCGACGTCAACGCAAACGGTCTTACCGGCAAGGGTGATAGGACAATTACGGAAAAGGCCAATGGGCTGGGAGGCGTGGCCGTCCCACGCTCGAAGGGTGATCGTGGAAGGGGCCAACTCAGGAGATCCGAGTTGCTTCCAAACCGAAGCGGACATCACACAAGTGGATGCCCCCTCATCAATTATACACCGAGAAACGTTGGCATTCCGGATTTTGACTGGGATTTGGAAGGCGACGGAAGCAGGAAGAGGAGGATGTTCTGATTGATGGGCATCGAAAACAATCATTTGGTCATCAGCAGGATCTACAGCGCCCATGGCAGATAGCATAGCCTTCTTTTGGGAAGGGCACGACTGGAGGAGTTCCAATGTGGAAATGGCAGCAGGAGATTGCGCCAAATCATCTACTATGCTATACAAATGAGCAGCTTGACTAGAAGCAGCATTTCGATGTAACAGTCCTTTAGGAATCTTGGTATGGACCTCAACTTTGGGTTGAGGGATATGTAAGGGACCATTGGATGTTGAAAGAGGCTCTGTAGAACCGGAAGAAGAGGACTCAGGGCAGACTGAGTGGGAGGCTTGGGGTACTGGCGAGACCGAGTTTGAAGGTGAAGGTAAACAGTTGAGGATGGATCATAGTTCATCATGAGGATCTGGTAATCGGAGGAACCAGAAAGGGAAGGTGGAGTGGCGACCTATTCGTCAGGTGGTTGGGTAGCCACGAATCCTTGCTGAGGGAAAGGATCGGTAAACACAGCTGGTTGAGTAGTGGCCACATTAGGGGGAGCATGAGGGGAGGCGTGTTGTCCTCGCAATGTGGCTTGAGACTCCCACATCTGCCGCACCTGGGGTAAGAGGGGACAATTGTGGGTGTAATGACTGTAAACACCGCAACACGAACAAGGCTTATTTGTGTGAAGCGGCCTGTCTGGCTTGGGCTAAGTGCCCTGTTGCTGGTTAGCAGTGTTAGGGTCAACACCTTGAGGATTGGGTCCATGAGTACCAGGGGAAGATTGGTTTGGATTGCCTCTCCACCTTCTTTGAGAAGAAGGGGGATTAGTCGCGCCCTGCTGTGCAAATACTTGCCCTGGAGGGGGCTGTAGGTGCTGTTGCGGGGTTGGAGGAGGCAAGGGAGGTGGAAGCACATATGCTGGAGGAGCTGGTGCACCAGGCTGCGGATAAGGGTAATGGTTAGGTTGGGCAACATTGAGGTAAGCAGGAGGTTGGGCAAAAGGATGAGGCATGCCGTATCCTGGATACATGCTACTTGGAGGGGGAAAAGTGCTAGAGGTGCTGGCCCCTCCCTGAGGGAGACCATAGCCCATAGGAGGTTGAGCATACAGATGAGAAAGGGCTCCAACGATACCATCGGCGGAATGAGATGCCCCCGGGGCGTTAGCGCCTCCGGGCCTGGGGAGGTCAGGAAGGATGGTATAAACATAACCAAACTGAGCATAGATCAGGTCATATTTCAAGGCTATTTGGAGGGCGGCTTCTTCGGTTTGAGGGAAATGGGAGGCAACATCTTTGCCAATGGGAGCTAAGAGAGTGCGAAGGAACCAGTCCATATAAACCCGATCTTTGAAGGGGGGAGCTCGACATAAGCTTCGTCTTTGTCGCCATTCCCGAACATGAGTGGAAAGGCAGGTTGAAGAGGTTTGCTTGAAAGAGGTCAAAAGCTCCGTACCAGTATCGTATCGGAGAGGGAGCTGGAAATAAGATAAAAAGGCTTGGGAAATGGTCACAAAGGTGGTATGGGAAGAGGTGGCTTGGTCAACATACCATTTAGAAGCTTCGCCGGTAAGCGTGCGTTGGAACAACCGAAGACGGATGGAATCATCGGTAATGGAATTGGAGGAACACCACATGTGGAAAGATCGGACATGGTTGGTGGGATCTTCTCCAGCAAGGCCTTCAAACTTAGGGATGTCGGAGGGGAGCTTGGTTGGCATAGAAGTCCAACCAACATCGTGGCGGATAGGGTCATTGATCAACTAATTGAAATCGAGGAGGCTGAGGCCTATGATGTACAGTAGCAAGGGTGCGGACGAGGTAGTTTCTGTGGCGGTTCCGCTAGTAGTAGTTCTGGCATTAGGTCCAGGAGCTCCGCTAGCGTTAGGCCCTGGACCAGACATAGTGAAGGTGACAGGGGGAGAACCAGAAATAAAAGGAGAACCCAATGAATCAGAAGAAGAGTCGGAATGTGGACTCGGAGGAGGACTGGCTCAACGACGGCGGGACGGAGCAGGTCGATCGACCGGAAACTGAGGGTGAAGGCCAAGAAGTCTCCGGGAAGCACGCCTTGGGGGCGCAATGATGGTAACACAAACATGGCACAAGGGGAAGAAGAACGACCGACAGAGGCAGGGAGGTGCAAAATCAAGTGATTACAATGTCGAAACAAGGGTGAAAAGGTGCAGTGTCAATTGATTTTAAAGTCTTTGCCTGGCGGTGTAAACCAGGCTCTTCTACGCTTAGGGTGAGTGTGTGGCGTGCGTTAATTTTAATTTTTAAACCCTTTTCGTTTTGAGAGCAAGAGAAAAAGTGTGCTACGTAATTGAAAATAATGTTGCAAGAACAATATATAATGCTGAAATAACAGAAAATTAACAGCTACTATTGCATCGATTCAACCCAAAAAGGTGGGTCTCTCAAAACTAATCTAAAAGAGGGAAAAAAATCTAGTCAAAACACACTACAAAGAGGCTGATAGATCTAGGGTCGAAAGGGACAGGGATCTAAAGGGAAAAGCTGCTGAAAAGAGGTGTAGATCACAGCCAAGAGGCAGAGGCAAGGTGGCTGGAAAAAAGGAGGAAATCAGCAAAAAGCAGAAGGGGAAAGGAGGAGGCCCTAAAAGTAGATCCAAACAAAAATTTAGGAGGTGATTTGAAAGGGAGAAGAGCTGATTAGAAGAGGTCTGAAAAGGAGGTATCATATCTCGAAAAAGGGGGGTTGAAACTCTGAAAAAACAGACCTGAAACAGATAAAAACTCTTCCACTAAAAGTGGAGGGTACTGAAGCCCTAGGGGGCTATGTTTCCACTTAGATGAGCACAACAGATCAGAAACAGGTCGAAACGGGCTGAGACAGAGGCTGGAAAACCCTGACAGAAGCTTCAGAAAAACCCAGAAAAATAGCAGAAAAATTGACAGGTCGCAGGTTCTGACCTGTTTTCTTTGCAGGTCGCAGAAAATGGGCTGAAAAGTGCGACCTGGAGGTCCAGGTCACAGTTTATGGGCTGAAAAGTGCGACCTGAAGCTCCGAGTGTCTCGGCGGCAGATTTCCGGAAAAGTTGTCGTCTCAGTTGCGGCTGATGTCGGTCACCTGCGCAATAGGGCCAGAAACACGCGGAAGTTAGAAATTTTAATGTTTTAGGGTTTTATAGGGGAAAAACACCATGAAAATAGGAAAAACAACAAGCTGAAAAGAACCCTAGGGTCTGAAGTAGCTGGATATGCAGGAATATGAAAAACGAAAACGGTCGTAATTGAAAACCCGTGTGGAGTTGCCAATTGTTAGTATGAATCCTTTGTCGAAGTGTACGTAAAAAGACCACTTTAGCTACGCATAACTAATAGCCCTAACATCAAATATGGCTACCAATATCTTCAGATCTGTAGTTAGTTGATCAAGACAAGAGCTGCAAAAAACCAAATCTATGCATAGAAAGACATTAAGCAGTAAAAAGAAGGGTTTTCTCCATATATCCAATAGACAAGACAAGAACAATTTTTGAAAGAATTTTTTGTATTAAGGGCACCTGGGAGGAAAACAAGAAGATGTTTCCAATTCTCCTCAATGGGATGGGTTCTTGGAAGTCCTCAGCACTTCAGATCTAGCATTTCTCTCTCCTATTGGTGTAGAAAACCCAGACAAAAATAGAACTCAAAGGGAGCTCACACAGCAAATGATGGAAAATATGAAAATGATAATGGCTCAAAGTCAGACCAAGAGTTTAGATCCAGAGTGATCTAATAGGCAACAAAAGGTGAAGAATGGTAGAAAAAACCCTCCTATTTATAACAAAATATTGGGTCATTCTAGATCTTGGTGCATGATTAAAATAATATTAACCAAATCTAGATCCACCTTTTATGGAATATTTTATTATATTTGTTGGAGGGAAAAAGTATTTGACTTGGGTCAAATCCCTTTATTTGTAAAAAATAAATAAATAAATGATTTATTTATCTTTTTTAAGGAAGTGGTTGAAGGATAATCAAATAAATAATGATTTATTTAATTATTTGTGGATGATTTGGTCATATTTAACAAGGAATATTATCTAAAGAAGATTTAAATAATTATTCCTAGAAAATAATAAGGTAAATAAAGGTTTATCTAATTAATTTCTTTGTTTTGGGTTAAACATGACTAGGAATAATAATTAAATTATGGTTTAATTAATTATTCCATGAGGAAAATCAAACAAATATAGGTTTGTTTAATATTTCCTTTTGGGGTTTCCCGTTTAGACCATAAACAACCTAATAAATGTGGTTTATTAAGTTATTTTACATAGTGAAAGCAATTTTACTTAGGGTAAAATTGGTCTTACATGGTGTACTTGGGTCCATCTAATGATAATAGGTTAGATGACCAAAAAAATGGTGTAAGACAATGGTCGCAAAGGTGGTATGGGAAGAGGTGGCTTGATCAACATACCATTTAGAAGCTTCGCCAGTAAGCGTGCATTGGAACAATCGAAGACGAATGGAGTCATCGGTGATGGAATTGGAGGAACACCACATGTGGAAAGATCGGATATGGTTGGAGGGATCTTCACTAGCAAGGCCTTTGAACTTGGGAATGTCGGAGGGCAGCTTGGTTGGCATAGCAGGCCAACCGACATCGTGGCGAATGGGCTCATTGATCAGCTGATTGAAGTCGGGGAGATTGAGACCAGCCATATAAGGGAGCAATAGGACATTCGAGGTAGGTCCCATAGTGGTTCCACTAGAAACGAACCCAGCAGTATAACTGGGGTTGCCGCTAGCGCTAGGTCCTGAACTAGACATGGTGAAGGTAACAGGGGGAGAACCAAGAGTAGGGGGAGAACCTGAACAATCAGAAGAAGACCTGGAGTGTGGACTCGAGGGAGGACTTACTCGATGACGGTGGGAAGGAGGAAGTCGACCAACCAGAAACTGAGGGTGAAGGCCAAGAAGTCTCCAGGACAAACGCCTTGGAGGCACAATGATGACGAGAAGAAGAAAAACCAACAAGGGCAGGGAGGTGCAAAATCAAGTGAGGCCAATGTCGAAACAAGGGCAAAGAGATGCAGTTTCAATTGATTTTAAAGTCTTTTCCAGGCGGTGTTAACTAGGCTCTTCTTCTCTTAGGGTCAGTGTGTCCTGTGCGTTAATTTTAATTGATTAAACCCATAAATTTTGAGAGTAAAAGAAAAAGTGTGCTGCATAACTGAAAATGAATCTGTAGTAAATAACACTGAAAGAACAGAAAATTAACAGCTAACAATGCATCAATCTAACCCAAGAGGGAGGGTCTCTCAAAACTAGTCTATAAGAGGGAAGAAATCTAAGAAAAGCATGCTAAAAAGAGGCCAATAGATCTAGGGTTGGGAGGGATGGGGATCTAAAGGGGAAATCTGTTGAAAAGAGGTGCAGAGAACAGCAAATGGGCAGAGGCAAGGTTGCTGCTAAAAAGGAGGGAATCAGCTAACAGTAGAGGGGACAAGGAGGCGGCCCTAGAAATGAACCCAAACAAAACTGTATGAGGTGATTTGAAAGGGATAAGAGGTGATCTAAAGGGATCTGAAAATGAGGTATCAAATCTGAAAGAAATAAGGCTGAAACTTTGGAAATTCAGACTTCTGAAACAATAAAATCTCTCCCAAAAAAAAAGTGGAGGGTACTAGAGCCCTAAAGGGCAAGATTCCCACTTAGTTGAGTGAAACAAATTAGAAACAGGTCTAAATGGGTGGAGATAGAGGCTGGAAAACCCTGACAGAAGCTTCAGACAAACCCAGAAAAAGTGTTGGAAAATTGCAAAAAAAAGTGCAGGTCACAGTTTTTGACCTGTTTTAAGTCCATGTCACAGGTTTGGGGCAGAAAAGTGCGACCTCAAGGCCAGGTCGTAGTTTTTGGGCCGATAAGTGCGACCTATAGATCCGGGTCTCGCGGCGGCAGATTTCAGAGAAAGTTGTCGTCTCAGCTATGGCTGATGTCTGTCACATGCGCAATAAGGCCAGAAACACACGAAAGTTAAAAATTTGAATGTTTGAGGGTTTTAGCGGTGAAAAGCACCAAAAAAATAAGAAAAACAGGAAAGTGAAGAGAAACCCTAGGGTCTGAAACAGCTGGATATGCAGGAATATATAAAACAACAACGGTCACAAAATAAAACCCATGTGGAGTCGCCAATTGTTAGTATGAATCTTTCATCATAAAAGACCACTTTAGCTACGCATAAAAAATAGCCCTAACATCGATTATGGCTGCCAAACATCTTTAAATCTGCAATTAGGTGATCCAAATAACGCTACACAAATCCATATCTTGAGCATAAAACACATTAAGCAGATAAAGTGAAATATGGCTCCATGCATCCAATAGACAAGACAAGAACAGTGTATTTGAAATAATTTTTATATTATATTAAAAAGGGGGCACCTGAGAGGAAAACAAGAAAGGTGTTTTCCGGTTCTCCTCAATGGGATGGGTTCTTGAAATTCCTCAGCGTTTCAGATCTAAAATTTCTCTCTCTAGTTGGTGTAGAAAACCCAAACAAACATAAAACTCAAAGGGAACTCACAAGGCAAAAATGGAGAATGTGACCTAGAATAGATCCAGAGTGATCTAATGCAATGGAGGTGACTAATGAATGGGGAGAACCCTTCTATTTATAAAAAAATATTAGGGCAGTCTAGAACTGATGGCGCATTAAGATTTCTCGTCTAAACTTTATATTTTTCGGTCACTTTTTGAAGTGAAGTTTAAGATGTCAACTTTCAGTGAGTGAGCAGTCGATTTCACACCTTTCGATGCCATGATTGTGATGGTGATTTCTTATCCAGCAACAGAGCAACCCATTCTTCAGTCATCTTCAGCATGAGGTATATCATGTATTTATTTCATGTACTTCTTTGTACCTGAGATGCATAGTGTTGTACAGATCACGGTTGATGTATGAGTCATGGGATCTTGTTTTTTTATTGATGTAATTTCTGTCATGGATTGTATTATGTTTAAGATCCCTTTGATGCCATGTTGGTGGGATACTCATTGTCACACGTATGTCATTTCAGATCCCTTGTTTTCCATGATTGGCGGGATACTCATAGTCATTATATGTGAGATGTTGTCATACTGATAGGAGCCTTGTTGTGAATGAGAGTTCCAGAAGTGGAACATCTCGTAGAGAGGTCCAGCCACTCCTACGTGAGGGAATTTCCATTGTATGATAGAGAAAACATGATCTATGTACATCTTCTCTTTACATCACTTAATGCAGCAACCTACACCATCTTAACAACAAGGCCCAGAGATGTAGTCCCTCCTAGATGAACTCTGTTATCAAATGACGTGTTCTTATGATTGTTGATCTTGGCATGTTATGTTCCTCTTCTTTACAACATGCATCTTTTGATTTATGTTCATTAATGTTTTAATTAAATGAAATTCTAATTTATCAGCTGAAGTAAAAGGTCTTGGTTAAGGGAATCAAGAATTTACCCTGGATCAAGTGCTATCAGAGTAGGTCTTCTTGTTGATTAGATTGCAGGCGTGAACTATTGAACGTTCATTGAGTTGAGCCATGGATAATGTCAAGGACATGTACGAGACCATGCTCAGGGTGTCCAAGAAAGCATACATGTTGTACGAGGCTTATGAAAAACAATTGGCAAAGAATACCGAATTGAAGACACACCTACAGGAGGAGAAGGAGGATAAACATCATGTAATATTCCCAAATGGGAAAGCAGGAATATAGTGCAAAATATTGGAACAAAATTGTAGATCATCATTTATAAGGAAAGAGGCCAATATGGAGACCTTAAATATGATATTATAGCAGCAAAATGTACATAATAAATGGCAATAAGATGCATAACAGGAAATACAAGCCTCCAATGAACAAAATCCCTCAATATGAGGTGCTTCAACCATATATAAAAGTTGGAAAATCCTTACAATGTTATTTTATTAGCTCTGCAACAACATTTGATTATACATCATATCTATGGCTGATATGTGCCTCAAAATATATATTTATATCAGATCTGAGCACTATACAAGCTCCTCTAAAGAACCCCTCAAGGGTTTTCAGCAAAACACCAAATATAAGTTGTATATCTGAGATTTAAGACTGTAGATCTATTGAAAAATATAGATCTGGAAAGTGTCGCTGATCTGATATGATCAATAAAATAGCTTCCTCCAATAGATCTTCAAAGTGAAAGGCGGATCCCCTTCACTGGAAAATCAACTCTCCAAATGGTGTGCTAAACCACCCTGCAACTCCTCCTATAGAAATAACACAGATCTAGAAGTAAATTACGTTATAGGGATCAAAATAAGGTTGGCTTGATGCCAAGATCTAAAATGAGCCCAAAGCCCTTCAATATCGTCTTCCCAATGAAGTGGAAACCTCCTCCACTGAAAATGAGCATTGAAATGGCCTAGATATAGATATCTAGTCTCCACTTGCTGCATCTTGCAAAAACAACCAAACCCTCAACATGATATGCGATGTAGTTGAAAGAATAAGCTTGGCCTTAAGGAAGATAGTGGACAATGTAGTGCAAGACTCCCCCAAGAGCTCCTCAATGGAAGAGGTGGGATTCCCTATCAGGAACACCCTGTGCTAAACAACACTCTATCTCAGCTAAACAGCAAGAGAAAGATATATGTCTAAGTAGACCATATATTCAAAAATATCATATACATCAACAACCTTCATATGGTTGTCATCCTCTTCCTTAAATAAAATATGAGCTTTCAAACCCTAAGCCCCATCCAAAAATGTCACTACATTCACACAAAGCATCTCTGTTACACCATTTTTTGGTCATCTTACCTATTATCATTAGATGGACCCAAGTACACCATGTAAGACCAATTTTACCCTAAGTAAAATTGCTTTCACTATGTAAAATAACTTAATAAAACACATTTATTAGGTTGTTTATGGTATAAACAGGAAACCCCAAGGGGAAATATTAAACAAATCTATATTTGTTTGGTTTTCCTCATGGAATAATTAATTAAACAATAATTTAATTATTATTATGGGTCATATTTAACCCAAAACAAGGAAATTAATTAGATAAATCCTTATTTATCTTGTTATTTTCTAGGAATAATTATTTAAACCTTATTTAAATAATATTGCTTGTTAAATTTGCCTAAATCATTTATAAATAATTGAATAAATCATTATTTATTCAATTATCATTCAACCACTTCCTTAAAATGATAAATAAATCATTTATTTATTTATTATTTACAAATAAATGGATTTGACCCAAGTCAAATACCTTTTCCCTCCAACAAATATAATAAAATATTCCATAAATGGTGGATCTAGATTTGGTTAATATTATTTTAATCATGCACCAAGATCTAGAATGACCTAATATTTTGTTATAAATAGAAGGGTTTTTCCTACCATTCATCACCTTTTGTTGCCTCTTAGATCACTCTGGATCTACACTCTTGGTCTGACTTTGAGCCATTATCATTGTCATATTTTCCATTATTTTCTTTGTGAACTCCCTTTGAGTTCTATGTTTTTCTGGGTTTTCTACACCAACAAGAGAAAGAAATTCTAGATCTAAAGTGCTAAGGACTTCCAAGAACCCATCCCATTGAGGAGAATTGGAAACACCTTTATTTTTTTCCTCCCGGGTGCCATTAATATAAAATTATTTAAAACATATTATTCTTGTCTTGTCTATTGGATGCATGGAGCAAAACCTTATTTTTACTGCTTAATGTCTTTTTATGCATAGATCTAGATTTTTGCAGCATTTGTCTTGACCACTAACTGCATATCTGAAGATATTAGAAGCCATATTTTGTTGTTAGGGCTATAAGTTATGAGTAGCTAAAGTGGTCTCACTCTTCTATCACCCCCCATGATGTTGCGCATGTGAGCCTTTCTCCACATGATGATGAGTCAGGTATTTCTACCTCCTCAGGTAATCTTCCTTCCTCCAGCCTTCCCATCTTCCAGTCAGATGAAGACATTATGGAAACCATGACCGACACTGACTTTCCATGGGATGATATGCACCATCATGCATACTTCCTCCCACATCAATCCCATGACCAATATGCTATGGAAAATAAAGACTTCATTCCCGATAAAGTCGATTGGTTTAAAAATCCCATCCCTGCACCTGATGCTTTCAAAAAAGGAAACATGTCCAATATCTCTGCTACCATCAAAATCGACATTTCCATCAAACCAGGATTCAAAGAAAATATCACCTTGGGTTCCTAATGTACTTCGGAAAAGATTGAAGCTTACACCAAGCTATTCAAATAATTCCGTGATATTTTCGCCTGGTCCTATTCCGAAATTCCCGAACTCAATCCCGCCATCGACGAACACCATATCGACACATGGCTCGATGCCAATCCAGTCCGTCAAAAGTTGAGACCCATTAATCCTTCCAGATGTGAAGCTATCAAAGCCGAAATCGATAAGCTCAAGCAGGTTGGTTTCATTTATCCCATCAAATACACCACTTGGGTGTCCAACCCAATTTTCGTCCTCAAAAAACAAGGCATCATCTGTGTCTGCACTGACTTTCGCAACTTGAACAAAGCTTGTCCCAAAGACAACTTCCCCACACCATTTATTGACCAAATCATTGATGAGTGTGCAGGGCACGAGGTTCTATCCTTTATGGATGGATTGTCTGGATACAACCAAATCGCTATCCATCGTGCTGATCAACTTAAAACTACATTCATTAGTCAGTGGGGAACTTTCGCTTACTGGGTCATGCCATTCGGCCTTAAAAACGTCGGCGCCACTTTTCAACGGGCCATGTCTTATTGTTTCAATGACTTAGCTCATATTATCCTTGCTTATTTAGATGACCTCACTACGCATTCTAAACATTGGGCGTAGCACCTCCACGATCTGCATATCATCTTCCTCCGATGTCACAAGTATAATATTCGCCTTAACCCATTGAAATGTATCTTCTGCATTCCCGCCGACTGTCTCCTAGGCTTCATAGTGTCTAAATACAATATAACTCTTGACCCTTTGAAAGTTAAATCCATTTTTTAACTTACTATTCCCCGTACCTTACGCCAGCTACAGAGTCTTCAAGGCAAAGCTAATTTTCTTCATCAGTTCGTTCCTGACTATGCCACCACCGCACATGGGTTCCTTAGACTCCTCCGATCTAACATCCCATTTGTATGGTATAACTATGCTCATGAGTATTTTGATGCCCTCAAGAATGCTCTCACATCTGCTCCCTTGATCCATCCTCCTAATTTTGATAGGGACTTCATCCTGTGCATCTCCGCTTCCACCTATTCAGTCGCTGGAGTCTTCATCTAGGAAGATGACAACGGTATCAAGCATGTGATCTATTATGTCAATAAAAACCTCGTAGGTCCTCCTGTATCCTACTCACATGAAGAGAAGTTAGCACTGGCTGTCGTGTTCTCGGTCCAAAAACTTTGTCATTACATCCTCATGCATTCCACCAAGGTTGTGACTAATTCCAACCCCATGGCTTTCCTATTGAGTCCTCGCATCCTCAATGGGAAGTACCCCCATTGGGTCGTTATCCTTCAGGAATTTGACCTCAAATTTTTCATACCAAAAAGTAAGAAAGGTTTAGCCCTCGCCGAAATCATTTCTGAATTACCTACCGGTACGTGGGATCCTCCAGTTAATGATGATTTTCTCAATGAGCACTTATTTTCCATTACCAAGGATGATCCTTGGTGCGGTGATATCCTTACTTACTTTTGAACCCAAAAGTTCACACTTCATCTTAACCGTGATGCTCAACGACGTATCCGACACCAGGCTCCCTACTACCTTCTTATCAGTGACGAACTCTATCGTCGTGGCATAGATATTGTCCTTCATCGTTGTCTCACACACGCTGAAGCTGAGCAAGTCCTCAATGCCTACCATAGCAGTGCTTGTGGTGGCCACCTCTCTGTTCTTTCTACTGCCCAAAAATTCATGCACGCTGGGTATTTTTGGCCTTCTCTATTCACTGATTGCATTGAAGCAGTCAAACACTGTTCCAATTTCCAACATTTTGTCCCTAAGGCGCGAGCTCCTCCAGCTCCCCTCCATCCTGTGGTCACAGTTGGTCCCTTCTGTAAATGGGCCATCGACTTTATGGAGTGTTAGCCTCCATCCACTGGTAACCATAAGTATATCATCGTGGTGGTTGACTATTTCACAAAATGGGCTGAGGCTATGCCAACATTTAACAACACGACCACTACCGCATCCCTCTTTTTCTTTGACCACATTATCACTTGATTCAGGGTTCTGAAACAATTGGTCCCTGACCACGGCTAACATTTTGAAGATGAGATATGGCATGAGCTATCCTCACTGTTGGGTTTTGAGCATTGATATTCCTCCTTCTATTACCCCCAAGGTAATGGCCAAGTTGAAGTTGTCAATAAAATCCTTAAGACCATGCTTCAACGGATGGTGAATAAGCATAAAACCAACTGGAATCTTATGCTCTTCCCTGCTTTGTGGGCCTATATAACTTCTATTAAAACTGCCACCGGGTTTACTCCTTTCCACCTTGTTTTTGGAGAGGGGGCAGTCTTGTCGATCGAGTGTGAAATCCCTTCCCTTCATCTAGCCATTGAACTTCTCCCTGATACCCAACCTCTATAACAACAACTTATCATGCTTGAGCGCGCCTCCAAAGATCATCGTGTTGCATTGCAAACCATTGAAGCAGATAAGAAACGCACCAAAGCTTAGTATGACCGAAAAGTCCACCCTCGTACTTTTCACGAAGGTGACCTTGTTATAGTATATGACCATGCCCATGATGTCCTCGGTCCTGGGAAGTTTGACTCATTATGGCTAGGCCCTTACATCATCAGTAGGGATATTGGTAAGGGGGCATACCTCTTAGAGGACTTCGAAGGCCACCCACTTCCTAATCCTCGCAATGCACTCTATCTTAAGAAATATTACCCTTGGCATTTCCCTCCCGAAATGCATGTTCTTTTTAGATAGCCAACATCTGTTTGATTTTCGTGATTCAAAACTTCACCAGGACACATTTTTTCCAAGAAAGGTCTCTTCACCTCTCCTCCAAATCGGATTTCCTCACTTACAACACTTGTACTTGGGGCACCACTTTGCCTCCATACTTTTCCTTGTTCGTGTTGATTTTTGTCATGAGATACCATCTTGTACTCATGTTTTTATGGTCCCCCATTGGACCTTTATTGTATGGTAGCACCATCAAG
Source organism: Pinus albicaulis (assembly GCA_034641835.2). Taxonomy (NCBI): domain Eukaryota; kingdom Viridiplantae; phylum Streptophyta; class Pinopsida; order Pinales; family Pinaceae; genus Pinus; species Pinus albicaulis. Next base: position 12,147 of record JAXQQM020067272.1, on the reverse strand, counting down.
TTTCCCTTGTTTAGAGCATCTGAGTTGAGTCATCACCACATTCATGGAGTCTATCCCGAGTCCCTTTGTATCACACTGTAGTCCTCCATCCTTCATTGTTTGGTCCCTCTCTCATGTTGCACACTATGGCCCTCAGTCCCACTGTCCTCTATCCCTCATGATCTTGTTTCAGTCGCTTCTAGGTCATCCATGCCCTTTATGCTTTAACAAGGGAAGTCGTCCATTCACTAATCATTCCCCCCCATTTCATCATCATCATTGATATCAGTCTGTTAGTCACTCTACTATTTTCTCTTGTGCCTTAGTTGAGGATCCCTTATTGTCTCACCTATGGTGGACCTCCTTCTGTCGACATCAGCTCATTCATTCTAGAAGACAGGTCTAGAGGGCGGTGTACCTTGGTTCCAACTTCCACTCTTGTTCGGTGCCCCGGATCAGGCAAAGGGACTCCTTATTTCCCTTTGACTTGATTGTTTCTCAGCTCCAGCTCCTTTCAACATGATCGAGATCCGTATACTTGATCATTTAGTAATGCAACAGCTGATATCGGTGATTCTCGGGTGTGTGTGAGATGTCCCAACCCTCATGAGGGGGTGGCCCTGCAGGTAGCCCCCCACATGCCCGGATGACCTCTTCACCGCAACCTTCGATGCAGCTCCATATATTTGATGATGTAGACCTTAGCTGCTTGCAGCGCCTCTTTGATTTGCATGTATCAGTCAGATTTCGTGAGCCCTTTTCATTTACAGGGCATTGGGGTTGTATTTGTATCTCATGTACTCAGATATTATTGTATAATTATTTCCTGTTATCCCAAGCACCGCATGTATGTGAGATTCATCATTATATATTTTATCTGGCTCATGTTTATGCCAGCATGTACTTTACAGTTCAGTCCTTTGTTTAATGGACGCATTATTCTTTTGTACTTTGTCTCGGTGGGCATAGATATGCCTCCCCTGCCACCTTTAGCACAAGTACCCACTCATAAAAAGAGACTTGTTGCACCTGTAAGTATCATCTTCTCAGGTTCTAGTTCTTTAGCACATCTGTCTACCTTACATTCCTCTCTCTGACTTCCCTTTTGATGTCTAGTGATTGAGTTCTTACAACGTAATTTGGTCATACGATTTGCTCCTAACACTCGCACGTTGGGGGGAAATCTGTTACACCATTTTTTTGTCATCTAACCTATTATCATTAGATGGACCCAAGTACACCATGTAAGACCAATTTTACCCTAAGTAAAATTGCTTTCACTATGTAAAATAACTTAATAAAACACATTTATTAGGTTGTTTATGGTCTAAACAGGAAACCCCAAGGGGAAATATTAAGAAAATCTATATTTGTTTGTTTTTCCTCATGGAATAATTAATTAAACAATAATTTAATTATTATTTTGGGTCATATTTAACCCAAAACAAGGAAATTAATTAGATAAATCCTTATTTATCTTATTATTTTCTAGGAATAATTATTTAAACCTTATTTAAATAATATTCCTTGTTAAATTTGACTAAATAATTTATAAATAATTGAATAAATCATTATTTATTCAATTATCATTCAACCACTTCCTTAAAATGATAAATAAATCATTTATTGATTTATTATTTACAAATAAAGGGATTTGACCCAAGTCAAATACCTTTCCCCTCCAAAAAATATAATAAAATATTCCATAAAAGGTGGATCTAGATTTGGTTAATATTATTTTAATCATGCACCGAGATCTAGAATGACCTAATATTTTGTTATAAATAGAATGGTTTTTCCTACCATTCATCACCTTTTGTTGCCTCTTAGATCACTCTTGGTCTGACTTTGAGCCATTATCATTGTCATATTTTCCATTATTTGCTTTGTGAACTCCCTTTGAGTTCTTTGTTTGTCTGGGTTTTCTACACCAACAAGAGAGAGAAATTCTAGATCTGAAGTGTTGAGGACTTCCAAGAACCCATCCCATTGAGGAGAATTGGAAACACCTTTCTTGCTTTCCTCCCAGGTGCCATTAATATAAAATTCTTTAAAACATATTATTATTGTCTTGTCTATTGGATGCATGGAGAAAAACCTTATTTTTACTGCTTAATGTCTTTTTATGCATAGATCTGGATTTTTGCAGCATTTTTCTTGATCAACTAACTGCAGATATGAAGATATTAGCAGCCATATTTTGTTGTTAAGGCTATAAGTTATGTGTAGCTAAAGTGGTCCTTTTTCATACACTTCGAATAAAGATTCATACTAAAAATATCCATCTAAAACTACATTGTACCTCATTGATGGCCACTCCTCTATTAACAGCGTTGTTGATTTGGTCAAGGTTGACCCAGTCAAATTGATCCAGCCCCTTTCACACCAAGGGTGCTTCAATTAAGCTGCCAATATTTGTCTCTTTCACATTTGGCATTGATTTATTCAGTATCAAGGAGAATTATGGACCTCCTTTGCCCTCTTATTCTTTAAAAAAATCAATAAAACAAAATTGAATATTCCAATTAGCTCATGACTAATTGGGAATATTACAGTCCTCCCTTCCCAAATATTGCTTGTCCTCAAGCAACTGACAAGGTGAGTGCAGCAAACCTCCATCATTGGTGAAACCAACATGTGATAAGCTTCCCTCATAGGCTAATTTTTCACCAATCCATCCCTCCATGAATTGCTCCTCCAAATTTCTCATGAGATGCAAATAATCCATCCCATAAGGAGACAATAGTTCAAATGAAACAAACATGGTTTACCCAATGTTCTCCCTAAAACATGTAGCATAGTGAACATGGAGAATCTCCATCGCATAGGGCACATACATACCTCCCATCCTCCCTCCATACATTCCCATAAAAATTAAAAGTATATCATCAATGTATGGGATCAAAATTAAATACATACAAACATAAATTTGTGCATATGGAGGTGGGTCATAATCCCACATGTGGAACCAGCGTAGTAAATCTCATGACTGCATCAGATCATGATGTGGCAAGTGGTTTCCCCACCACTTACTTTCTTCCCAAGTCATCTCACCATGGTTGAAAGTGTGAGATACATTTGGTGCCTTTGGAATGCACCCACAATGATACAAAATCTCCCTTTGACCTCCAAGGGAGTGGCCATGTTCAGAAATTTTTGTGGCCCGAATTTGGCCATGAATTTTATATGGTATAGTGCTCCTTCTTGGAGCTATGGGTTGCATATACATAGTGAAAGAATGCAAATAATAATCAAATGAAAAATTAGTTACACAAACCAGGTCTTCACCAACATTTCTCCTCATACAAATGGAGTGGTGCATAGATGTATCCCCTCTCATTCCAAAAGAGGAAAGAGGTGGTTTAATTAACTCCTCCATAGAGTTATGTTGCTCCCCCAACTCCACATGGTTCATGCATCTTTGAAAATGCTGGTATAGTTCCTCTTGAAATCCCTCCCAAGTGTAGCTTCTCATGACAATGTTGTATGCCTTCATTGAATATGTATGGCTGAAAAAGAACTCTTCATAAACCCTTTGTAGTAACTTCTCCTTGAGCTTGGAGGACCTAGATAAGAAGATCATACCATAATAATAGATGACTCCTTCTTGGACTGAATAGCCCTCTTCATGTAGTTGGTCATCAAGTATCATGCATGTGTGAATATCCTTGGAATAATCCACCGACAGTTGGGATTTCCAATATGGATCAATCTCCCATTGTGACAGCGCGGATGATCTATCAAAAATAATGTCTGTCATATGGTTTTTCTCCTCCTTGACATCTCCCATGCCAAAGGTATATGATGGAAGGTTTATATTCCCTCCTTTTTTCCCTCCTTGCATATGCACATGCCCAAAGAAAGATTGAGGCTTTTGAAAGTTAGTCTCCCATGGGAGGCTATCATCTATCCAATACTTCATTGGTTCAATCAAAGCATGCATGTGTGGCCACCACCTTCTATCATGTATGGAATATTTCTCTCTAAGTGAGATCATCTTCTGAGTCTCCATAGCCAAGGAATGGTCTCCTTGCCCCATGATGGTGTCATCCTCCAATCTTGCAGCATTTCATCTCAGTGAAATATGAGATGAGAGAGTCGGTATTCGTGATAGTGGAAGAATATCTCCCTCCTTCTTGAGCTTACCCATGCCTCTTAGTGTTTTATTTTTGTTTTCTAATGCTCCCATCCTTTCTGGATCTATGAAAGGAGCATTAATATGTGAGACATCTTTCACAAAATTTGAATTAGGTGGTCTCTGAGGGGGTTTACCACAAGATAATGAAGTCTTGTGGATCATCCTCATGTGCATAATATATGGGATCATCATATCCCTGCTTCCACTACGAAAATTCATCTCTGTTTCTTGTGTGGAAGTTTCATGATTGTTGGGTATCACTCTTTTTGATGCAAGAGTGCCTTTAATTGGATTAATTTCTCCCTCCTCACCTCCAAGTGGTGGTGGATCATCTCCTACTACTCCAGTGATGTGACCCCTCCCTTGTTCTTCTTCTTCTTCCTCCTCATCATTTAAGAAGACCTTTATGTAATGTGATTTTCCAGCTGAACATCTATGTCCAGGTGCCCAAGATTCTTGGAAAGTGAAGCAAAGCTTCCTTATTCGTAGATGTCTTTGGAAATCATCATCAAGAGGCTTTTTATATGAGCTCTCCTTTGAAGGAGAATCCTTTTCTTCTTTTCCCTTTGATGGAAAAGAGGGCTTGTGCTGAAAAGTTGCCTTTGATTTTGGCAAGGCATCTTGAAGGTCTCTAGCCCTTTCAATGGCATCATGTAGGTTAGTGGGCTTGATAGACTTAACCAACCCATGAAGAGGTTCATCTAACCCATCAATGAACATGTACACCTTTCTTGCTACAGAAAAATTAGGAACCATAACATAAAGTCTTAAAAATTCAGAGATGTAAGTTTCTGCATTACCTTATTGTTTTAGCTTTGCAAGGCTCATGAATGGTGCTTCGGGTTCTCTTCTATCAAATCTTTCCACCAACCTTCTAGTGAACTCTGAATAAGAAGTCACATTGGCATGACCCAATGTAGACAAGCCATGGAACCACTAGTCATGTGCTTCACCCTCAAGGTGCAACGCTGCAATATTAATGGCCTCCATTTCTGGAACCTTGTTCAACTGAAAGTATATGTCAAGTTTTTCTACCCAAGATTTGGCAGTATACTTGGTTGACCCATCAAAATTGGGTAAAAATAATCTACCCATAGTGTGATGTCAATCATGATTCTAAATGAATCCACCACTTCTATGATCATGATGGCTTGGTCTTCAATTGTCATTTATTTGACATAACTCCTGAAAACTTAAGTGATCTTTGAACTTTTGAGTTTGAGATTCATATTCCATAAAATACTCTTCAATAGATTCTTGCTCCTAAAACCCTTCATTTCCCACAGCCAAAAATGTAGGCATGGTAGAGCATTAGGAAACTTGTGGTTGATGCATTGGTTGATCATTCCAGTGATGAGACATGCCAAAGCCTTCTCCATGATGAAATCCCTTTGGGGATTCCTTGAATTTTTCCATTCTCAACTCCTTGATATCTCTAGCAATGTCTTGCATGGCTCTAAGAAGGATCTTAGGGAACTCCTTCTCTTCATATTCACCTCTAGATAAAGGGGTTTTACCCTTGTCTTCCTTGTCATTTGTATAATCAAATATTCTCTGGCTTCTCTTTTTATACCTCTTTTCTCTGTCAGTAAGAGGCTCTCCTTCTTTAGATGACATATTGGCTTTTATAATTCACAGGATGTGCCAAGATTATGCTATGATACCACTGTAATATTCTCAAATGAGAAAAGCAGGAATATAGTGCAAAATATTGGAAAAAAATTGCAGATCATAATTTATAAGGCAAAAGGCCAATATGGAGACCTTTCCTATGTTATTACAGCAGCAAAATGTACATTAGAAATGGGCCATAAGATGCATAACAGGAAATGCAAGCCTCCAATGAACAAAATCCCTCAATATGAGGTGCTGCAACCACGTATAAAAGTTGGAAAACCCTTAAAATGTTATTTTATTGGCTCTATAATAGAATTTGATTATACATCAGATCTAGGGCTGATATGTGCCTCAAAAGATAGATCTATATCAGATCTAAGCACTATACAAGCACCTCTAAAGAACCCCTCAAGGTTTTTCAGCAAAACACCAAATACAAGTTGTACATATGAGATCTAAGACTGCAAATCTACTGAAAAATACAAATCTGGAAAGTGTGTCTAATTTTATATGATCAATGAAATAGCCTCCTCCAATAGATCTTCAAAGTGAAAGGCAAATCCCCTTCACTAGAAAATCAACTCTCCAAATGGTGTGCTAAACCACCCTGCAACTCCTCCTACAGAAATAATGCAGATCTGGAAGTAAACTGTGATGTAGGGATCAAAATAAGGTTGGCCTAATTCCAAGATCTAAAAATGAGTGTAATATCCCAAAATAGGGAAAATCTACAACAATGAGAATATCTTAAGATATTCTAAAGTTGGAGCTACAAAAATATATGAACATAAACATGGAGTAGCAGTGATAATATCATACCAAGATGTATGGAAACCATAAAGCCAATTTATTATATATATCAGCAGAAAATAAGTGAAATACACATCAAATGATCAAGGTAAATAAGCCTCGCATGAATACATATATCAAAGTGAAATGTTGCTACATAGCAGAATGTCTATGGATCAAAACTACGCAGTCATAGACAGAGCACTGCTACAGGAAATAAAAAAACATATATCTACATATATATGGCTGATACAATGATGGGAGAAAATATCTAAGCTCCCAAACACTATTTCTAGTCAATCCTGGAAGGATTGGCTGAAATATGCAAAACTGCAGAAATGTCAGAGTTGCAGTAGTAGCTGCAACTCAAGAAATGGAACTGGATGGAGATGGCTGAAGATACTACATAAGATAGATAAACCTCCTCCAATGGATCTTTCAAGTGAAAGGCTGATCCTATCACTGAAGATCTCACCCCCCAATAATTCTGCAGACCCTCACTGCAATTGCACACTAAAATAACGCAGTCTAGAGAAGGGACTGCATTGTAGGAGAAAGGGAATGTGTTGGCCAACTGCCAAAATCTGCAATAAGCTCTAGACTCTTCCTCACTAGTGTTCCAAAGGAAATAGAGCTTTCTCCTTTGAAAAACAAGCCCCAGAAGTGGTGTTGTCAACCCTCCACTACAACACCCTGCAACACAGCACTATACTCTGTAGAAATAACGTTGTGGTTGAAGGAGGATGCTTGTCCTCAAGCCTGAATGTGGAAAATTGAAGTGCAATGCTCCTCCAATAGGCCTCTCAAGGTAGGATAAGGAATTCCTAAACAGGAATGCATTGTGCTAAACAACACTACAACTCTGCTAAAAAACAAGAGGATGCCAAATAGTCATGCAGACCAAAATCAATAATACATAACATGAATAACAATGGCTACCTTGACCTCCTTTTAAACAAGTGAAATCCTTCTCACCATGGGTCCCACTCATTAGGGTTTCCTCCACTAAGGAATCTTCCTCCCATTCATACTGCGTTTTCTCTCCAAGTGTTCTCCACCTCCTATCCCAGCGTTGTTGACTTGGTCAAACTTGACCTTGTCCACATGAAAATAACCCTTTTCACACATGAGGGTGTGAAATCCAGCTCCTATGATGATCCCCTTTCATAATATGAGTGATTTTATTCCTATTTCTAAAATTTATCGGCCTCCTTACCCATTTATTTACCTCCTATATGTAAACATCAAAATTTAATATTCCATTTAGCTGTGTGTTAAAGTGGGAATATTACAGACCTCCCCTCCCAAATGTTTCTTGCCCTCAAGCAAATTTAAAGATAAAACTGAGGGGCCTTCTTGAGGCATGAGATCTGATATGAATTGGGATCTACCATCCCCATATGAAGCTCCCATCCCCAAGCAATCATCCATACAAAATGAGTTTCTTCCCAACATGGTAACTCCTAAAAACCCTCCCCCACATTTGGCTCATGAAAAATAGGTGGGCTAAAGATCTGCATATGGTAGGAAAGCTAGCCTACCCCACACTGTCCTCCTCTCCACTTATGATAAGTGTAGAGTTTTTGTTGATCTTGGGCTGCAATAATGTTGCCCTCAAGTGGAAAGAAGAAGACTAGATCTCCAAAGATCTTCCATCCAACGTTGTGAATCATGTTGGCCCAAATCATCCCATCAAACTCATGGCCTACCTCATAAAGAGACAAGTGTTTTGCTGTGGTGGCCATATAATCTCCCATGATCCCCTTAGAACATGTACTGCAAAAAGTGTAGGAATCCTCTTCCCCAAAGGACACATCCAACCAATGTGTCTCTCCCCCAAACTTGCTCCCAATAAAAATAGAAACAACAGCAACATATGGAACCATAATGAGAATCATACTTACTGCGATATGTAGCAAGGGAGAAGGACAATGATCCCTCAAATGCAACCAACGCGGCTTGACTCTCAACTACAATAGAGACTGGTATAATGTGTGGCTTCTCAACCACTTTCTTGCTGCCCCAATCTCCTCACAATTTTGGAGAAAATGTATGGTGAATGGTGCCAAATGAATATGCCCTGCAAAAGATACAATCTACCCAATCCCTCCTAGGGAGTGGCCATCACCAATACTACTTATGGTCTCAAGTAGACCATGAAGTCTAGAACAAAGAATGCTCCTCCTTGGAGCGATATCCTGCACATGTATGGTTAAGGGATGCATATACACATTATATAAATAATTATGCAAACAATCAATTCCCTTACTATATGTTTTGCTCATGCAAAGGGAGTAGCTCATAGATGAGTCTCCTCTCATCCTTAAAGAGAAAAGAGGTGGTTGTGTTAACTCTTCCAAAGATTTATGTATCTCCTCCATCTCCACATGATCCATGCATCTCCTCATATGTTGTTATATCTCCTCCTCAAAGCCTTCCCAAAAATACCCCTCCATGATGGTGTGGTATGCTCTCATAAAATATGTGTGGCTAAAAAGGAAATCCTCATGAGCTGCTTGTAGTAACTTCTCCTTGAGCTTGGAAGCTCTAGAGAAGAATTTCCTACCATGATAGTAGATAACCCCATCTTTGACTGAATATCCTTCCTCATGCAACTAGTCATCCAATAGCATGAAAGTAAAAATATCCTTGGAATACTCCACCAATAGTTGGGAATTTCAATATGGATCTATCCTCCATAGTGATAGCGCTGATGAACTATCACGAAGAGCATCTGTCATATGGTTCTCCTCTTCTTTGACATCTCCCATGCCAAATATGCAAGTTGGAAGGTTGCTATCCTTCCCATGTTGCTTCTGCCACAGTGCAAATTCTGAAATGAGAGTGGGTAAAGATGATGTTGAGAGAATGCCTCTCTCCTCCTTGAGTCTACCCAAGACTCCTAGTGCTTTACCAAGCTCTCCCAAGGTCTCCACTCTTCTGAAATCAATGAGTGATGGCTCAAAATTTGAAGCATCCATCCTCCTCTATTGATCTAGTGGTATCCCTGGTGTGATGCCTCCATGCAATGAGACATCATCATCAAGAGTGGAATACATTTATGAATGGGCAGATTTGTCCTTGCCCTCATTGCGCAATCCAGTCTCCCTCTTAGGTGAATCAACCTCCTGAAATGTATAGGGGTGTGTACTCCTCATCACATGATGTTGGTCCCCCCCCCCCCTATCTCCTCCTTTTGTCTCCATAGTTCCACACCTCATCATCAATGGCACATGTATAACATGAGTTGTGCCTTGATCTACATGCATGAGATCCTGGGGACTTCCTTGCAAATATGCAAGAATCTCTCTAATTGGAGCAAGAGCTCGTCCTTCCTCTGCATGAGGTGCTAGATCAACTCTAGACATGACAACATTGTTGCCCTCAACCTGCTCAACATGAATGGGCAACCTCCCAATGACTGGATCCTCTTTTGGAAAAGGGACCTCCATGTCTTTTTGTTTAGGAGCATGAGATAAATGTCTTGCTTATAACAAGGTATGATGCAAGATGTTAGCCTCCTCATTGGTTTTCTAAAGTGGAATGGTGTTTATAGTTCCATCCATCACATGCAAGGTTTGTGTTTGCTTGAGTTAGTTTTCATTCATCGCATGTGTTTCAGGATTCTTTCTATCAAATATTCTCACCAATGTTTTCATGAGCCTTGCATAAGAAGAAGTATTTGCATTATTTAAAGAAAAATACTAAAATATCCAACATGCATAGGCCTTACCTCCAAGATGCAGCGCTACAACTCTGATAGCTTCATCTTCAGAAATTTTATGCTGCTGCAAAAAGGTGTCCAGATCTTCCACCCAAGATTTGGCTGAACATGTAGGTGAACCATCAAAAGTAGATAGAAGAAATCTATCATGTTGCTTGCTTCTCTTCACCTTGATCTTGAAAAACTATGAAAAATTAAGATGATCTCTAAACTTCTGAGTTTGAGACTCATACTCTTGCAAAAAAATTCTAAGAGTTTCCCTCCTAGTCATCCCTTCTTTTTCTTCCATCTCTTTTACTACAAATCTGGGCATTTGACTGCATTTTGCATCATGGTGTGTAGTTGCATGCTTACACTTACCATGTGAAATATAGATCTAGCTCTAGATCCAAACTCTTCTAGAGATTCCCTCTCCATTCTTATTTTCTTCAGATCTCCTTGAATGCTCTGTATAGATCTTAGAAGAAGCTTTGAAAGCATGTCTTCCCTTCTTCCTCCACATAATGGAGTCTTCTCTTTTCTGTACATCTCCCCTTCTTTTGATGGCATAATGGCTGAGATTCACAGGCTGTGCCAAGAAATTTTCTTTGATACCATTGTAATATCCCAAAATAGGGAAAATCTACAACAATGAGAATATCTTAAGATATTCTAAAGTTGGAGCTACAGCAATATATGAACATAAACATGGAGTAACAGTGATAATATCATACCAAGATGTATGGAAACCATAAAGCCATTTTATTATATATATCAGCAAAAAATAAGTGCAGTACACATCAAATGATCAAGGAAAACAAGCCTCCCATGAATACATATGTCAAAGTGAAATGCTGCTACATAGTAGAATGTCTATGGATCAAAACTGTGTAGTCATAGATAGAGCACTGATACAGGAAATAAAACAACATAGATCTGCATATATGTGGCTGATACAATGATGGGAGAAAATATCTAAGCTCCCAAAACTATTTCTACTCAATCCTAAAAGGATTGGCTGAAATATGAAAAACTACAGAAATGTCGAAGTTGCAAAAGCAGCTGCAACTCAAGAACTAGAACTGGATGGAGATGGTTGAAGATGTTGCATCAAATAGATAGACCTCCTCCAATGGATCTTTCAAGTGAAAGGCTGATCCTATCACTGAATATCTCACCCTCCAATAATCCTGTAGACCCTCACTAAAATTACACACTAAAATAACACAGTCTAGAGAAGGGACTGCAATGTAGGAGAAAGGGAATGTGTTGGCCAAGTGCCAAAATCTGCAATAAACTCCAGAATCTTCCTCACTGGTGTTCTAAAGGAAATAGAGCTTTATCCTTTGAAAAACAAGCCCCGAAAGTGGTGTTGTCAAGCCTCCACTACAACACCCTGAAACACAGTACTATACTCTATAGAAATAACGATGTAACTGAAGGAGGATGCTTGGCCTCAAGCCTGAATGTGGAAAAATAAAGTGCAATACTCCTCCAAGAGGCCTCTCAAGATAGGAGAAGGAATTCCTAAACAGGAATGCCTTGTGCTAAAAAACACTGCAACTCTGCTAAACAGCAAGAGGATGCCAAATAGTCATGCAAACCAAAATCAATAATACATAACATGAATAACAATGGTTGCCTTCCCCTCCTTTTAAGCAAGTGAAATCCCTTTCACCATGGGTCCCACTCATTAGGCTTTCCTCCACCAAGGAATCTTCCTCCCATTCATATTTCGTTGTCTCTCCAAGTGTTCTCCACCTCCTATCCCAGCACTGTTGACTTGGTCAAACTTGACCTTATCCACATGCAAATGACCCTTTTCACACATGAGTGTGTGAAATCCAGCTCCTATGATGATCCCCTTTCATACTATGAGGGATTTTATTCCTATTTCTGAAATGTATGGGCAGCTTGCAAA